>PVKU01000767.1:251363-400196 GCA_004027475.1 Anoura caudifer | reverse complement strand
AAAAAGACAGCAAACTCACAGATATTAACAACTGCACCTAAAACAAAAGTAAACTAAGCAAACCACTACAACAGGAGCAGAAACACAGAAATGGAGATCACATGGAGGGTTAGCAATAGGGGAGTGGGAAGAGGAGAGAGGGGGACAAGGTACATAGAACAAGTAGCATAGATGGTAGGTAGAAAATAGACAGGGGGAGAGCAAGAATAGTGTGGGAAATGTAGAAGCTAAAGAACTTATGACACATGGGCATGAACTAAAGGGGGGAATGTGGGTGGGAGGGGGTGTGCAGGGTGGAGGGGAATGAAGGGGGAAAATGGGACAACTGTAATAGCATAATCAATAAAATATAATTTAAAAAATAAAAATAAAAAAAGAATATAAAAAAAGAAATAAGTGAAACAGATTAACCCCTAAATTCCCGTGACAATCTCACTACCAGGTGCTGTTAATGTTAGTAATTTGAATACATCAATTCATGTAAGCTCCAGTCTTAATACCACTTGTGTTGATAATTTATACTATGAGTATCAGAAATACTGATGGGCAAATGTTTGCCAACCGGAAAGTTTCAGATGAAATATATAGACTTTTATGTTAATCAGGTAAAGGTATTGCGATTCTAGATTAAACTGCCAAAACATAGATTCTTAAATTACATTGTTTATGGGGAAAATCTAGGAATTATTCCCACCTGGGATACATATCATTTATGAGAAGAGCTGCCCTCTTTCAAATGGGGATAATGGGCCTTCATGTTTTCCGTAAATAGCACTGTTCCCTGAGGTCAACAATCTTCCAAAACATAGGGAATAAACTGATTAATTACTTCAGCTATGGACAATATTTCTTTTTTCATTTTTTAAAATTTTATTGTTGTTCGATTACAGCCATCTTCATTTACCCCCTGCCACTCCCCCCACCCCACTCATCCCTACCTCCCTCCCCTGCTTCCACCCCCCTTGGTTTTGTCCATGTGTCCTTTATAAGTAGTTCCTGAAAACCCTCCCCTTTTACCCCATTATCCCCTCACACCTCTCCTCTGGTTACTGTCAGATTGTTCTTAATGTCAATGTCTCTGATTATATTTTGCTTGCTTGTTTGTTTTGTTGATTAGGTTCCACTTAAAAGTGAGATCATATGGTACTTGTCCATTTGTCCCTTGCCACCTGGGTTATTTCACTCAGCATAATGCTGTCCAGTTCAACCTATACTGTCGCAAAGGGTAGGAGCTCCTTGTTTCTTTCTGCTGCATAGTATTCCATTGTGTAAATGTACCACCGTTTTTTTGATCCGCTCATTTACTGATGGGCACTTAGGCTGTTTCCAGCACTTGGATATTGTAAACAACACTGCTACGAACATTGGGGTGCATAGGTTCTTTTGGATTGGTGTTCCAGGGCTCTTAGGATATAATCCCAGCTGTGGAATTGCTGGGTCAAAAGGCAGTTCCATTTTTAGCTTTCTGAGGAAATTCCATACTGTTTTCCATAGTGGCTGCACCAGTCTGCATTCCCACCAACAGTGCACAAGGGTTCTCTTTTCTCCACATCCTCTCCAACACTTGTTTGTTGCTTCGTTTATGATGGCCATTCTGACTGGTATGAAATGGTATCTTATTGTGGTTTTAATTTGCATCTCTCTGATAGCTAGTGATGTTGAGCATGTTTTCATACGTCTCTGGGCCCTCTGTGTGTCCTCCTTGGAGAAGTGTCTGCTCAAGTCTTTTGCCCATTTTTTAATTGGGTTGTTTGTCTTCCTGGAGTGGAGTTGTGTCAGTTCTTTATATATTTTGGAGATCAAACCTCTGTTCAGCTTTGGACAATATTTCAAGACATATGGTACAGAGTCAGCTCAAAGCTATACAATTTATATTATGTAATTTGTATTTATGGGAATGAATATGTTTTTAGGTGCTATTATTGAGACATTGTATTTGCAGACTTTATTAGGAAAATTTCTAAATGATACATTCTTTTCTTTTTTAACAGTCTTATTAATTAATCATCTGACATACTTCTACAATGCTTTTCTTCCTATTTATTTTTATTAAGGTATAATTTTAACATATAACATTACATTAGTTTCAGGTGTGCCCATAATAACTCAGTATTACATATTACAAAACATGTAAGTTTTGCAATAAGTTTAGTAAATATTCATTACCACACACAGTTGCAAATTTTTTCCTTGTAATGAGTTCTTATAAGATCTACCCTCTTAGCAACTTTTAAATGTGCATTAGAGTATTATTACCTATAGTCACAATGCTTTACCTTACATCCTCATGCCTTATTTAGAACTGGAAATTTGTACCTTTGACCCCCTCCACCCATTTTGCTCAACCCCATACCCTCACCTCTGGCAATCATCAATCTATTCTCTGTATCTATGACCTTCATTTCCTAAAACTTAAATTCCACATATAAGTGAGGTCATACAGTACTTATCTCTGTCTGACTTATTTTATTCAGCATGCCTTCAAGCCCATCCATGTTGTCACAAATGTCAAGATTTCATTCTTTTTTATGGCTGAATAATATTCAGAATGTTCTTTTCTTTGTTTGAGTTTTTCAAATTTAAGATTTATCCAGTTTTCTCAAATCACTATTCACCGTGAAGCTGTCAAATTTATTGTGTATGGAACTAACACGATGTCTTCCCATCTATGTCCAGGTGGTCCTGGGTTATAATAAATACCTTTGTTTAAAGATACCAAAGTGAAACTGTATAAATGTTGGCAAAGACATGACAATCCTCTGTCATTCACTCTGAGATTTCACATGGCAGTGTCTCGCTTCAATTGTTGGGAGCTAGAGGAAACAGGCAACAAGGGGATTGGAAGCTTAGAAAGATACCTTAAAAAAGTGTTATTTAAATAAAGTACTTGTCACACTCTGATATTCATTTGACTGTGGAATTAATGGTTATTGTCTCATTTCATTGCCATTTAAAAATGTTACCATTAACCTTTGTTCAGGGCTCTTAACCTCTTTAACCTTCATTTCCAGGTGATAAAAATTGAAGAGAATTGCCACCAGGAGAGAACTCCCCCTGCAGTCATGGCAATGAACTGAACGCTTTGACTCCCAAGGCTAAATGGAAGCGCGTTGAGAGCCTGCTGCAGTCTGAGGCAGAGCTGGCATGCAGCGGGCCCCATGGCAGCCGCATGTTCCCCACCATCAGCCCGGTGGCTGATCCTGGACTCTAATGGAAGCAGAATGGAGGGAATATTAGGTTCTGCTGCTCTGGGTCCTGGCCTCTAAAAAGGTTGCTTCTTATGTTAAACTACTTGTTCTGGAAACTGTATCTTCTCATGCCTCTTTATTCCACAGGGGCTGCCCATGTGCCACTTTCTTGTGAAGATGCTGCACCTTTGCAAGAAAAACCTTCTGGTCCCTTAGGACTGAGCCCCCTAGACTCCTCCTTAGTGACCTGATGACTCTCTGGGCTTACCTGCACTTTACCTTTTATTGCAACTGTCCATTTACTTTCTCCCCAAATAGTTGGAAAGTTCCTTGAGGACAGCTTATCATCTCCACACCCATGTTTATTTCTCCAATCTAGGGTGTAGTGCCGCAGAACAAAAATAACTGCAAAGCCTCCCTTCTTTTTCCGCTGCTGTCAAGTAAAATGAACAAGGCTGAATGGGAGAAGTGGGAGAAGAGTGATTTATTCTGTGCTCTTGAGTAATTTAGAGAAAAAAGTCAACTGGAGAAATAAAGAACACTCTGAATCCTTTCTTGTATTTTTAAATCTCAAATACAAAAAACATTCCATGAAAACCTACATGAACGTAAACTTGAAGAGCCAATTGGTGATCAAGTTAAATTGACAGATATCAGTGTTTGCGAATGCAGAGATAGAAGTTTATACACATTGAATTACAAATTGAAAACCAGCCATAATTTTGCTTTGTTTTAAAGCTTAGTCCTAATTAGATCTGAACTATATCAAAATACCCTTGAAATAATTAAGTACGATCAATTTTTGAGTTGCAATGAAATGAGAAAAGAAAAATTCACAGAAATTACACCTACCTGTGATTACGTTCTGAGTGATAAAATCCATCAATTCTTATGCCTTGGAGAAAATGCCAACTGAGGTCCTTACATAGTTGTTTCTTAAAGGAGCCCAACTTCTAGCACAACCAGCTCCCCAGGAAGTTATCCCAGCAAGAATCCAGAGTCCATTGTCCCTTGTACAAACAAGTGGGCTTCCAGAGTCCCCCATTTATAGCAGAGAAAGAGAAAATTTGAAAATAAGTTAAGAATATTTTATCAGATCCATAAATATCTGCACTAATCTCAAAGAAGTAGAGGCCTATAAGCCCAATGGTCATTATCCATCAATATTTTTTTGTTTCTTTACCATTAATTTCAAGGTACTATGGTTTTCAAGGCCCAGTTGTAACCTACTTCCACCCATTGCCTGCAGTCTTGTAAACCTAACACTTAACATCTCTCCCCCTCCTTCTTTCTTCTTTTCGGAACAACCATACATATTCCAAAATTAATGGAAGGAAGAGAGCGAGTTGGAGTTGATGGATACATGCCTCACAACAGCTTGTCACCTGCAATTGTTGGAAAGACTGGGTTATATTCCAAAGCTATAGCATCAGTGAATAGAGCCCCCAAGGTTATGCAAGGTTATGGCTCAAGGCTTTGAAAACAGAATGCCTGGAAGCCTAGTTTTGTTCCAGAGATTATGTGTCAAAAACTGTTGGTTCTGTAGAAGATAAGAAACTGCAATTTCAGGATCCTATCTTCAATAACCCTTTAGAATAATATGCTGCTTTGAGAACATGTGCCACTTTTGTGTTAGAGTAAGCCCTCCTCAAAAGGTATGGAATTGTTTGAGGGCTTCCTCCAAAACAAGATTACCTGCAAAGCACGCAGACAGGACAAAGCACCTTTTGTCTACCTGTGTTCCAATTTAGAAAGTGGCACGATTATATTTTTTATCTCCTCCCTCCCAAACTCTTCCTGGTCTTTGTTGCCTCCTGGAAAGAAAATCCATTTTTCCAAAAGATAATTTCAGGGAGCTTCTTCTCATAGCAGTTTTACACTGCTTGATGGCAAGAAACAAAGACTCCTTGATCCTCCACTTAAAAAAAAAAAAAAAAAAAAAAAAAAACTTCCCAAGTAAACCATCTTTTCCATTTAAACTTAAAATTCATGTCTTCAGCAAATTGGTTTCCCTTTCCTCTCTGTATCTGGTAAAGATTGTTTTCCTTTGTGAAGCTGTTGTCCTCAGGAGGTTACTGTCAATCACAACATCTTTTATCCAACAGTTCCTATAACTATGCTATCTTTGGTCAACCTTTGTGCAAAGATTGCATTTTGTGCTAAATACTTAAACATTTTAACAAAAGAAGGAATAAAGAAAGTTCACAGCTGAACCTAGTTAGTTTGCCAAAGTGGTCATCTTGCTTGATTCTATTAGGTTGGAAATATTCAAACCACATCCCCTACCTCTCCCATTCCTGCCCCCCCAAAAAGAGGTTTGGGGGTAAGATTGGGCACAGGACAGGAAAGAAGTCTCACAGCTCAGGATAAGTCAACTTTTTTCAGTGACAGCCAGTTGAAAAGATAAAGGGAAGGGGAATTTTGAGGCAGTATCTCCCAAAAGCAGCTCATGGGGAAAGGCAGAATCCACTATCACCCGTGTGTTATTGAATAACTGGGCTGGTTTATGCTTTTCACCTGGCAGGCATCCTTTCCCTATCAGGGAAACCAGCACACAACACGGCCCTTCCCAGAAGAGGAAGCTGCATACCCTTGAGCAGAGTTACACATTGTGTCATCAATGATAGGAAGTTCCAATTTTTGTAGGATATTTGAATATTCTGGTGCTGTGGAGAAGGGACTGATAAGTTAATCAACAGTCTTCACTGAAACAAATCATAAGAAGCCTACAAGTTCAAAACTGTTTCAAGTAGATGTTTAACCAAAATGTAGAAGTTCTTATTTTTTTTTTAAAGGGTGAAATATATTCTTTCCTAAAGTCATATACGTGATAAAGAAAAATTTTTTTAAATCCAGCAGATTTTTAGGGTAACAAACACAATTTTAGCTTCTCTGAAGCTATGCTTGAATGTTTTCCCCAAAGAAAAACATTATTCAATAAAGCAATATTTTATAAAGTTCCTGATATTCTTTAAAAATCATACTATTATAGGTACAAAAACATAACCATTGTTACTATTTCCAGATAACCCCTTTCCTGTAGTCTCCTTCACCCATTACAGTTACCTCTAGTTTTATCTGACACACTGACCAAAATGGCAGCCAGAGTTTTACGTAGACCCTTAGGTATAGACTTTTCTGTGGTGAAGACAACCAGAAATCTTCACTGAGTCAGAAGTCAGGGCAAAGAAAAACAGAGGATAAATGTATTACTCATGACCAACAAAATCCTTGTACCTATTGGGCATGCAAAGGGAAGAAATATATATATTTTTGATGCCCCTTACTCTCTGAATTCTTGCCCCATCCAGTGGTCATGCCAAGAATCCCTTCTTCAAATTTATCATCTCTGTTGGGAAGGGATTTATCATCTCTTCAAATTTACCATCTCAGATTGCCTGAAAACAATTCCTAAAAAAAAAAAATTATGAGGTTCACAGACAATTGATGCTGAATGTATTTGGAAAGTGACATTGGTTGATTTCATGTCTTGTACTGTTTATTCCTAAGTGTCACATTGACATATATTTTCAAAGTTTTCCTTTTTCATTGAAATTATTTCATATAGAAATTTAGAAAAATGAAGGAAATGTAAAACAAGGAAAAACATAACCTGTTGTTCTATACACCATAATGACCCCCCAAAACTACTAACATTTTACGATGTAGCCCTGTTCTTAAGAAATAGTTTTTTTCAATAGTAAATTGAGTACTACTCTATGGTAAGCCCTCTTCTAGGCCTCAATGAATAAGCAGGAAAAAAAATCCCTGTGTAGGCAGAACTTATGTGTATGTGTGTGCATGTGTGTTGCAGGAGGAGACAAAATACAAACAGTAAATATAATAATTTAGCTATGAGGTAATATGTGCTCTGGAGAAATCACAGCAGGGTAAAGAAGACAAATCTGGGGATTAAAGAGGATGGCATGGGAGATGTAATTTTAAATAGTGTAGTCACGACAAGTTTCATTGAGCTTCTGACATTTGAACAAAGCCTTAAAGAAGCGAGGGGAAGGACCCATACAGTTATTTTGGTGGAAAGCATTTGAAGAAGAAGAAACAGAATGGAAAAACCCTGTAGTGGAGTCATGTCATAGTGTTTGAGGAACAGTGGGGAGGCCAGGATGCTTGGAGCAGGTTAAACAAGAGAATGTTCGGTACAAAGCAAAAAATAGGTTAGATGCTGGGCTAGGAAGAGGAAGATGTCAGAGGAAGTGTGTTGTGTTCAGGATGGATAATAATTTCTGAGACTGGAATACTCTGTTCTTGTTCATCCTTCTGAAAGAGGTTGTACTCCCCGGCAATCACAGCCAGACTCTTAATTTGCTCCCTAAAAACAAAGAAAAATGTTTCAATAGCCCAACAGTCGTTTCCCGAGAAAAGACACTTGGTCTTATGTAATTAAATGAAAAAAATTGAATGAAGTACCTGTATTACTGTCTTCAAAGAAGATATACTTTTATTAGTGATTACTAATTGTCATAATTTCCTGTAAATTATAAGGATCTATAAAAAGGCAAGGTTTTTAGTCATAGCATTTACATTCTGTGAAGCCTTTCCCTTACCATTCATTGTCTTTTTGTGTAAAATATTTAAGTGTGGAATCCTCTTTGTCTTTTGTACTTAAACCAGTCTATGTGTGTGCTTCCATTTTTTTAACAAGATATAAAAGCTGTTCCTAAAACTATCCTTCTTTTCCTCTAGCATCCCCTTTCAATCTAGTCAAGTACCTGTTGTTTCCATAGTATTTTTCCCTCCCAGTGATTAAAACTCAGGTTACTAAAACTTTGGAGCATCCACCTAACAGTTGATGTTAATACTTTATGAGAGCAGGTAATTATTTTTCTTCCCACTAACTCCATAAATTATAGATGAAGTCTTGGATGTCTGGGGTTTGCAGTTCGTGAAAGTAGGAAGCATGGGGAAGGCCAATGGGTGGGTAGACTGGGTCATAAAATCAAGAAAGGGATTGAGGTTTAACCTTGGAAGATATGTAGATCATCAAATCTCCAAGTTCTATCACAATGAATCAAAGTTTGACAAGTGAGGAAAGCCACAGCTTACTCATCGAGGCTGGCCAGGCAGGGTGCTGCTGTAACCACCAGGTCATCTCGAATGAAGCTTCCTCCCCAGAAATGGTGCTCAACTAATTTTAGGAAGACCTGCCCAAGATAAAAGTTAGAATACAACTAACATACATATCCCCATGGATGCTGACTCCTTCAGAAATATTTGAAGTCAACTCTTTTAATATGCTGTAACAGCCTTAGATACAGTTATAAGTTGGTTACAAAGATACTACCTAACAAGTAAATGTTTTGGCAGATAGGTCAAATGTGTCAAGACAAAAATGACATGTTAACCTAGAGTTATGATATTTGAAACGAAAGGAATATTTTACCATTTTCTCATTAAGAAATCAATGCCTTTGTTATACTGACCTGCCACGGATGTCCACCAGCTGTTGAATTTCTCCAACTAATAATTCTAGAGAGGAGCTCAGATTCCAAAACAGTCTCTGCACTTTTCAAATCAGCTGCTCCAATTCCACACTTCAGTCCTGTGTGGGGGAGCATATGTGCACATGCACGCATACTCAGCACCTTATTTAAGAGTTCACTTTATCAAGATTGCACGTTCAGGGTTTCCTGGCTTGGCACAGATATTCTGGCATCACCCAGCAGCAGGCTGTCCCCCTCCTTCTCTCAAAATGTCCCTGAGACTGCCCCTCAGTCATGTTGTGTTGATTAGAACTTGCCTCACCCTGGGCTGCCCCTTCCAGGCTGAGCTGCCCCAACAAGAAAATGCATGGGAGCAGGATGAGCAGGCTCTTCCTGTGGTGACTGACTGGGGGCCTTACTCTGGAGGATGAGCAGGACATAATTTAGGTTCTAGTAAAGAACTGGGGTAGTATATGTTGATATGTTGATATGCTACCCCAGAAGACAGATATTTGGCTGTAAGTTACTTCAACTAGGTTATTTTTCTCTGGAGTAGGCTGCTTACTTAGCACATGTGCCTATGAACTTGGACTCCAGAATCCAAGAATTTCAGCAAGACACTCCAGCCCAGGTGCGTCTTTAGGAACACCTGGGCCCGTACTGTTCCCCTCATCCTTGCCTCTTCCAGCCTGAGGAATATGCAGTCCTGCCCTCGCATCTGCACCCTGGGTCCCCAGGGCTGGGCTCACCTGGGCTTGAGGGGAGGCCCAGGGCAAGAAGCAGCAGCACCCCAAGCCAGGCCAATGCCCACATAGTGTCACCCTTGATGACTTCGTCTGTCTTCCTTCCTCTCAGGCTGAGAAAACCGAGTGAGAAAGTGGTTTGAGCATGGCAGGCCCTCACTCTCCTGAATGAGCACGCCAGCTCGCCCTCTGTGCTCTTTACTCCTGCCGCCAGTGGGATGGATGGACCGCACCTGCCCTGCTGCCAGCCCTCGCAGCATCTCCTCCCCGGGATTATCCGGAGAGGTGACTGCTCACTGGCCGCCCCGGGTTTTCTAGGGCCCAGCCATTGGCCCATGGAGAAACGTGAGAGGTGTCCCTATGGCTGGTGGGATGCTGACACGTGCGCAGAGGTCCCTACAGACAGATGCGGGATGAAGGAGATCAGTAACCTAGAAGGTTCAGCACAGGTGAATTCTGTCCCATACCTGGCAGCGTGCCCCAAGTGCAGGGTCAAGGAAGCTTGTCATTCATACAAGACACAGGCTAGAGCAAGCTTCTGAGAGGAAGGAGACTCAGGAAAGTTTAATGAATACTTCATGGCACCGCTCCTGCACCTAAGTAGCTTGTTGAAGGCTGTGACACCCAAAGGAGTACCCAAATAGAGTGCACAGGAAAGATCAGATTTATGCTGTCACTGCTTTTCTGCATGGCAGTGCTATGAGCATTAGTGGAGAGGCCCAAAGCTGTACGATGCATCACTGAAGACTATTAAATTCATTGCTAAAATGATCATGTCAGCACTTTTTCGATAAATATTATTTTGTACTAAATTAGCTTGAGGTTGGGAGAGGAATAAAGCCAGAATGAGTAATATTTATGTTTTATCAAAAAACTAGGGCAAGGGTAAGTGGACATTGTATACACACTGACTAACTTGGTCACCAGTCCCCCAGGCCCAGTTGTCTCCGTCTGTGAAAGATGGAAATAAAAACTCCTTGAGGTAGGATGGTAAACAAACCTAGGAAGGTAGGCAGGTGGTAGACAGATGAATAGAAAAAGAGAAGACAGTCAAGGGGGAGGGAATGCAGGTACAGGACTAGGCAGGTGACAATCAGCTGGGACAATGATCCCTGTAACTGCAGAAAAGAGTAGAAGGTGAATGGGTACCTTTGGGTAAGAAGCTTGGAGAATGTGATTGGCACCCAAACTTGGTGTCTAGGTGACCCCTGGATGGGGCCTGGTAAGGTAAGCAGCTCTTCTGTGAAAATTAACCACTGTCCAGGCTTAATCACTGGCCAGGAAATCTTCAGATATGGGGCAGCCTGACCAGTGACCGCACCATCCTCATCCCTGAGTTTTGCTTTCACTGTAGTTTTCTCACAAAGATTGCCATAACCCTCTCTGGCCCTGGGGGCATGCTGCTGTCCAATAAAAAGCTCAGATTCTTCAAATGGACTCAACTCCACTCTTTCTTAGCAAAAGGGAGTCAAATTAAACCTACTACACAGGTTTTACAAAATAAAATGGAAAAAGGAAAAAAATGACCATATGCTTTGCAAGTACAGTTGAACTCAGTGTTGAAGTTCACAGCTGAACTTCTCATAAGGCTCACAGACCTTTGCAAGATCTTCAATGGTTTGTTTCATACCCAGAAATCTCCATGGGGTTGGACACGGACTCATTTCCTGTCACAGCACAGACCCCTTTGTTTCCAGAGTTCAAAACTCACAGCCTCAAGTGAGACGTTGTTCTTCGATATAAAGGATTGCTCTCTTACAGGCCTAACAAAATAATGCTTTTCCATTAAGTAGGAAAAGAGCCATTTAGTATGTAAATTGCATAATATGCAATGGGTCACTAGATTTAAATTCGTAAGATAATAGTTTTAGTTTATAACTTTATGGAGATGTTGAAGTGTTCAAATGGAAGTATTCTCTTATTTAAAAAAATAAACATTTGAAAAGGAAGGACATCAAGGAAGGGCAGAGTGGACTGGACTACCCTAGCTTGGACTTGTGATGTATGGGAAATTTGCCTTTAATCTAAACATATTTTCATTAAGGCAAAATAATGATATGCTCTTGGAGGCCCCCCAAGACTCTTGATGAAGCCCCAACTCAAAGGAGAGTTGTAAAAGTAGGAGTATTAGGTGACTAACTCATGAGCAATGAGCAAATTAGGGGCAAATGATGTTTTATGTAAAAAAAAAGTTTTTACACCCAAGCTAAGCCACTGATCTAAACTCTAGAACCCGCTCCAATGTCCCATAAGGCCTAAAATTCAGCACGTAGGGGATTATTGGTGATCTTAAAAATAGCACTTTTATTTGAATATTTGTTGCAGAAACAGATATAACATGATGTCAAGGGACTTTGAAGGATGGATGAAGAAAATTCATTCAAATAATTTGGCTGTGAATGACAGAGATGTGGTAGCAGCTAGAGATAAAAAGAAATGAAAGAAGTTTTTTTTTTTTTCAAATGATTTCGATGGTGGTTACCTGTATATGGGTTTTAAAATACAAGAGCATGAACAAGAACCAGCAAAAAGAATAAGTTAAAGATG
Organism: Anoura caudifer; assembly: GCA_004027475.1. Lineage (NCBI taxonomy): Eukaryota > Metazoa > Chordata > Mammalia > Chiroptera > Phyllostomidae > Anoura > Anoura caudifer. Next base: position 388,277 of record PVKU01000767.1, on the reverse strand, counting down.
AAAAAGAGGTTTAGAATAGAATGAAGTTCTATAAGAGGCAAAATAAGACCCTTTTCTTCAGTTGCAGCAATAGAAGAGAAGGGAGAAGTGGGTGCAGGTAAGTTTGCAGATCCAGGGCAGGATATTGAGGGAGTGCTTTTGTCTACCTTGCATTTACTCTGCGAAGGCATGTACTCAGCAAGATGAGGGGAGGAGACCTGGAGTGGGTAAATACTGAAGAGTCATTGCGGGATATGGTAGAGAAAACAGACTCAAAGCACACAGAACAATGCAAGGCAATGAATGGATGAATGAATGAATGGATGAATGAATGAAGGAAGAAGGAAGATGGTCTTTTTCCTTTTCAAAGTAGACACCAACTGGTGACATGGATTTCAATGGGTACTAATCACAGAGCACTTTAGAGGCCAAAACAAGACAATTATTTTCATTATATTTTATATAAAATAGACATTTACATAAATTTTATTTTGAAAAGACCTAGGCAAAGTGTACATCAGACTTACATGGGAGAAATACTTTGTGGAAGATATATTTCTAACTGGCACAGCAAAAGTAACAAAAATGTACATTTATATACAACTGATCAAAGTAGGAAATAAAAGCATTATGAACAAAGAACATGATGCAAGTCATTTCCCCCTAAAAAAAGAGGGATTGGTATGAGTTACAGCAAGTCAAATGATATCCACATTAGAAAAGCAAGCCATGGCTTCTACAGATACTTTAATTCCTTAGGAGGAAATTTTTAAACATCTTTTTTCCCTAGAAACATAACAAAACCACTAATTTTTTATGTGTACAGGCTGCAAGATAAGACTGGTTTCCTCCACTATGTTAAAGCCTGTGGGCAGTTCAGTCACTTTCAGGGATGTTTGTATATTTGTTCTGTTGTGGGGATTATCTTAAGAATTTCTAAAACAAAGGGCAATGCTTATCAGTTTTGTCTTCAGATGTAGAGGGCTTTGAATCTGGATCAGGAGACTCATAAGGCTTGATAGTTCCACAGAACTAGCCCGTGCTTTGGTGCGTGATCAGCAGGACTGAGATGTTTGGTAATGTGCCCAGGGTGAGATGGCTCCTTGGGGGCAGAGGAAGGACTAAGAACCCAGATCTCTAGATTCCTGAACTGGTGCATCTCCTGATGGACCAGCAAGACAAACCCAGGGGCATCATGCTTGTTGGAAACTTCCAAAGTCACGCACAAATTCACATGTGCACCACCGAGGATGGGAAGAAACTTCTGGATTTCTGGATATACACATCTCTTTCCAGTTTAGGGTAAATGGTGATCTAAACTTACAAATGAACAATGATTATATATTGTGATAGGTGCTAATTTTATGAGTTACATACCCTAAAGGTTTTAATTGCAAGGATCCTTGGTGATAATAATGGGACATTTTTATACAAGCTAATGGACAGATATGAATACCATCACTTCTGTTATGCCATTTTGTTGACTAATATTAAACCATACCTTTGCAGTTATTTTATTTCTTTTCTTTAAGCTATATGGTTACTTAAGAAATAATGAAAAAGTGCTATTTTTGGAAGAATTGTTTAACATATTGTTCTTTTACACAAAAAAATTCAAGAATAATAAAAAGGTTATAATATATACCTATGTATTTTTGGGCATTGTAAGCTTTTATCTTACTTAATTGCCACCTAAATGCAAAACTTGAAAGGTATTTGCTTTCTTTAAATGTAAAAAGATGCCATTTCGATAAATTTTGCTATTATTGGGGAATATATAGTTTAATCAAAGTAAATGTGATATGGAAATCAGAAAAAAAATAAACCACCTATAACTACATTACTTTTGAATGTTGTTACTAAACCCTATAGGTTTATTAATCTAAGATGAAAATCCATCACAAATCAGAGCACAATTTTTTTAAACTAACGAGTACAAGTAGGAAATGATCACCAAAACTGACATGTGCATAATTAAGCTAAAGACAGAAAGATATACGTCTAGGCATAAACTATGTTACGGACACCTTGAGTCATAAAAAATATGAGTTTTATATATTGGGTACCTTGTCTGGGTACACGTAAATGACAAGGCAGATCCTGTGCATCTGAGAACTGAGAATTCTCTGTAAATACAGATCAAATTACAGCCCAATGGCCACAGTGCAAAACCACGCCTCCCAACCCATCTGTTTTGTCAGTCTTCGAATGGGGGCCTTAACCAGCCAATTGTGCCAAACGATCAATCCTTCTTCAGAACTCTTTGGCTTACTTTAGTTTAGATTTAAAAGTAAAAGTTGTGAAAGCATCTCCTCTGTGGGAGATTATAAACATCTATTTTTTTTTTTTTAAGTTACAAACTCCCATGGAGGCTGTTAGCCGCTGGGGGTTCTGCAGCCTGGCTGTGTGTTAGAATCAGGGTTTTCTAAAATAATTTTTTTCTTCCTCCAAGTTATTTAAATCTTTGGTTTAGTTCACCCGTGTTATATCACTGAACCACGTTTTATAAATGCCATTAACAAATTGAAAACATCTGAATCCCATTTTAAACTCCTGAATAATTCTGAAGGTTTTGAAATGAGCTTGTAAAGCCGCTCTACAGCCCCCAGGTCGAAGGACACGGTAGGGGACTGCCCCTTACAGGGATTGTGAAGGCAGAGAGAACTAACTGATTCTAGGTGGGACTGAAGGACAGGCTAGACAGACCGGTAGCAGGAGGGCGGAGATGGGCACACAAGGAACTCTAATGCAGCAGAGAAAAAAGAGCAAAGGATTCTCAGAGTAACAGAATCACAACTGAAACTCTAACCACTGGATCCAGCGTTCAGCCAGATGAAAGCAGCTCCTTCCTGTCTTGTCCTTGGCCACCTTACCTCCTGCCCAGCACCTGCTACGTATTTAAGGACCCAGCACAAAATGAAACTGCAAGACTCCTCTTTAAAATGTCAGGAATTTCAAGCAGGGTATGCAGCCAAGCATAAGGTGCTTCTGAGCACAGGACCCTGAGGGACGGTGTAGGCGGCACGGCGGTAAAGCTGGCGCGGCAATTCCATTGCAGAAAGGCGCTGTGGCTCCCCAGCCGGTGGTGCTGGCCGGAGGGCAACCTGGGTGCAGCTCCACCACTCGCCGGGCGCTCAGCTTCAACTTTGATAAGCGTGGGTTCCACATATTATTTCATGTTACAAGGACCAAATAAAAATAGTTACAAAATATACTTAATATCTTTGAAAAAATAATATGTGATTTATTTTCTTATAGGCACCATTTCAACTATAAAAATTATTTCCTTGGCCACATCCCAGGGACAGTATTAACTGAAGACAAAAATATCTGATGCCAATAGTGCTAAATTTTAATATTCAAAGCGATGCCAGTGTGTGCAGACAGAATGAGAAAAGGAGAGAGGGGGACAGAAAGCAGATGGGGAGGAAGGGAGGGGAAGGGAGAAACAGACATGGAGTTGGGGGCGGGGAGAAAAGGACCCAAAATAAGGTGGGCGACGGCTCCTGAAGGCTGTGCGACCCTTTCTCCCAGAGATGTTTGGGAAGTCGTTGCCTGCTCAACTAATCCTACAAGTGTACCCTCAAAGCTTCTGCAGCACTTCGAGTAAGGCATAATTGCTTCTCAAAATTTGGGGCTCAGTCTTTCCACCAACCTTGTGTGAGTTTTGGTTACAGATCATTCTAAACAGTTGTGACTAAAGTCCTAGATATTGGTCTTAGCTAGAGCTTCATGTTTTTCATTTCGGGGTGGGTACAATAAGAGCATATTATTAAAATATACTGTAGTACCTTTCTTGGCTTTAGGACTATAGCAATATATTTGAGGGGGAAGAAAAATATTTTAAATAAAACTTTGGATAAGTGTATGATACACAACTTTAAAAGAGTGTTAGAAATGGAAGATCATAGTGGTAATATAACTGCTATTGGGTTACTGATGCACACACAGATGTATGCTAATGTTGTTTCCGTAATTCTTAGCATTTAAAATATTCCTTACATTATCTCTTTCTACAGAAGTTTTTCTTCCCTTTATCTAGATTTACCTTGGCCCTCCTAACCCCTCCCCCCACAAAAAAGAATACAGGGGCACTGCTTCCTGCACTGGTTCAAAAAGAAGCCAAAAAGGGTTTTCTTTGTTTTTTGTTTTTTTAAACTATATCCTAGCCATTTCCCTAATATGGGAGATACATGTGCCTTTAAACTATTATATCTCTGTGGAACCTGGCTCAGTACCATGAAGAGCACTGTCCAGAGGTTTTTGATTTTTTAATTTTTTAAAATAAAACCAAGTGTTCCAATTTCAAAATATATACCAAAATATACTACTACCCAAGCACTGTAGGCTGAGCCCTAATTTCTTTGACTTTAGCAAGTGAATAATTAATACAACTTTTCTGAAGTGCTGTTAAAACTTAACTACTTTGTAATTTAGATTTATAATTTTTGTATGATAAGTTTAAAAAGCCACTATTAAAACCACTATGTACAATGAAAAAAAAAACTGTGTGTATATATTAAATATTTTATAAGTTATAAAATAAATAACACTAAAAACAACTGTCGATTCATAAGTTCAACTTTGCCTTCCTTATTTTTATATATAAATATATATTTTAAGTTATGAATTTAGATTTTTCTAGATTTTTTAGCATTTTCCACAAATTCTCCAAAATTACAAATTAATAATAGTTAATTTGAAGAAAGAATAATTAATTAATAAAGAATTTTGGGTTTACATTACTCATGTTCTAAGCACGGAATTCTCATTAAGCCTAGGAAGACAAATCAATAAAGCTCTCTCTCCAGTTAAAGTCTATGAAGATTTCTGTGTTATATTGTAAAGATTCCTAAATGGTTCAATATATTTGTCAAAAATAATAAATCTCATGATGTCCAAATGTTAAGATAATAAAGTAGAACATTTCTCTCAGTTAATATGTTTAATAACTTTCATGTAGAATATGCTATGTTGTTCTCCACCAAAACAACAATATACGTGGAGGCAGAAACATTTATGATTTTAAAAGCACTTCTGAAATTATAGAGCAGAACCACTACTCTAGTAATACTTGTAATAAAATTAAAATAATTTTAGGTTTTCCATAAAGAATTAGGGGTACCAAGATCCTTGACTTCCCCCTCGGGGTAAGAATATCCACACACAATTCCAGAAGCTTTCCTGTTCGATGTGCTGGCAATGGGAAAGTTTGCATCAGAGTGGAGTTTAGTTTACTGCTCAATAGGGCTCCAGCAATATGTGTAGGGGAATATCGGATCCAGCTCACTTAACAGCAGCCCCTTTTTCCACAAATTCCAGAAGGTTCTACAGAAATTATTCGATACTCCTTTCTGGTTTTGGAGAATTAAATGAGCCACCTCTTGACAGAATTTCCCAAATGGCTTATCTTAGAGGATTTGTCCTCTTTAAAATATTCCATGAAGAAGCAATGCTCTGCCTTCATAGCATTTCCAACTTCTGTATTTCTGGGACATAAAAGTTTAAACTAGAAAAAGAACCAGATGTCTGGGTTGCAACTGCAGAGAAACATCTGGAGGGAAATCTGGAGTTGAAGAAAAAAACATCTGTAAAACGTATAGTTGTCATATTCCTTCCCTCTCAGACCTCCTTGCCTTGCTTGCTCTTTTTGTCTTTTTTCATGGGAATGCAAGCCCCTCAGCACAGGGCTACCAGCAAGTGTCTCCAAACATGGCTTCCTGGACTGGGATGGAGAGGGAAGCCTCATCGTGTGTCCCCCTGCTGATGCGGCAGCGAGGCCTCTCTTACTGCTTCCTCCTCCAGAGGTAACAGCAACTGTCCCTGGAGAGTAGGTCAAAAGCTGCTACGTTTGATCTTTTTCTCGAACTTCTTGTAATCGTTTTTCTAGGCGATCCAGTTTGGCGAGATTCTCCTGCAGCAGTTTGCTGTCTGGAACCAGCTGTAAGGCTCTCTCATAATAACCTCTTGCGGACACATAGTTTCCCTGTCGAGAAAAAGAGAATAATCTGATCCACCAGAACGCTCTGTCGAAGAATGGAGAGACCAGGAAACAGAGCATTTTGCTCTGTTTAACATCCATGTCCCCAGTAAGGAAACCCTGTCTGCCTGGGTAATTTTACCCTTATCTGTTGGTACTTTTGGAGAACCCGTTTGTTTTAAGTACCAGTCCAGCTGGAGAATGTGAAGGATAGAAGTTACGACATAAGGTTAAATGGCAGAAAACAGATTTTCAGTTCTACTTAACCCAGGGTATGAGCCCATCATTCCGTAGGGTTAGCACTATCTGTTTGTGATGAAATGGAGCCATGCACGTCAGGATAAATTGAGGGGAGGGGATGGAGAGAGAGAGAGAGAGAAAGCAGGGAGAGGGGGAGGGCTGGGGGGAGAGAGAAAGAGGAGTGTGTGCGGGGAAATGGTTTTGAAACTTCAACAGTAATAATACAAAAATAAGTAGTCTAGGAATCCACAGTAACTGCTTAGTGGTAGGAGTTATTTTAATCTTCAAATTAAAACAAAAACTGCAACTTTTGCCTAATACAGCCTTTAAAGCAAATATAAATTCTTATAAAATGAAAAGAACTGATAAGACTATGGAATCACATTTATTCAATACTCAAGGTGTGTGACCATATGTACCTGCTGGATACTTTTAAATCAGGAGAGAAGGTATGTCACTCCCGACCGGCTAAAAACGCCAGTCCCTACCTTCTGCTGGCCCCATCTGGTTTGTTCAACACCTCCCTGACAGTAGCCATGTGTACCTGGTTCCTGGCAAATTAGTCACAATTACTAACTTTCTCCAGCCCCTTTTCTGCTCCTAAATGGGTATTGCCAAGTCTCAGTCTAAGACTGTTAGAAATCTCTCCACTCCCAAAACTGTAATTCTATGTAATTCAGTTATAGTTCCATATAGGTGAAAACCAGTTACTCTCTGAATTTCCACCACAATTTAAAATAGTATTCTCTCAGAGCAAAAGTACTATGTAGCAGTGCAACTAATATTTATTGAATGCTTAGCTGTCTTCCAAATGATTTAATATGTGTCAAGAGCTTAGACACTATCTAACACATAGAGAGCACTCAATCTAATACTATCATTATTGTTATTACTAAATAACAATCCAGGCTCCATGTAAACACTGTATTTCTTTTAGCATTCGTTTGCTACATTGGTGAAAAGGAGAGTGTAAATGACTGAACAGGAAATTGTACACTGGGAATCCAGGGTCTGGCATGTGCACAAATGAAGATATTTCTGATTATTAACACTGGTTCTGATAAGAGACTAAACAGAATTCTGGACAAATGAGAACCTGGATTTGCTACATTAATTTTTTTCACTCAAGCATTTATCTTCCAAGGATCTCCTGATGTTTATTAAACTTAGCACACATAGGCAAACAACGGAATATATGTGGCCCCTAAAATGGCCTCAAAATATGTTTCTACTACAGCTGACTTTGAAATTGTCTTCCAAGAGGTTCCTCTGAATTCAGGCCTCAGCCTGATGCCTTGGCAATTCCTTCTCTGATCGCCAGCTTTCTCTGCCCTTTCAGATACAATCTAGACATAGAGTTACTTTCTCTCCCTCAAATTGCTCTTTTCCTGATTAAAACAGAAGCCTTATTTTAAGAAACAAGTTATATCCCTTAATTCAATGTACCTAATTCCTGGATGCCACGTAGGGAATGTGAATTATCCAATTTTTATTTTTTAAAGATTTTATTTATTTTTAGAGATAGGGGAAGGGAGGGAGAAAGAGAGGGAGAGAAATACCAATGTGTGGTTGCCTCTCATGTGTCCTTTACCACGGACCTGGCCCGCAACCCAGGCATGTGCCCTCACTGGGAATCGAACCAGTGACCCTTTAGTTCACAGGCCCACACTCAATCCACTGAGCTACACCAGCCATGGCAAACTATCCAGTTTTTAGAAATGTGCTATTTACTATGATAGCCATTAGTCACGTGTGGCAATTTCATTTATTATTAAACAAGAATTCAGTTGCTCATTTGCACCAACCACATTTCAAATACTTGACAGCCACGTCTAGTGGCTGGCTGCTGCCTTGGATATAGAACATTTCCATCATTGCAGGAAGTTCTATTGAACAGTGTTGTTCTAGAAAACGCATTAATGTCATAAGGTGGTACTGAAAATACTACTCTATGATATGACCCTGATGATGCAAGTATGATTATAAAGAACGTATTGTATCATCTAACCTACTGTTTATTCCCAAATGTCTATCAGTAGATGAGTGGATAAAACAGCTATGGTACATTTACAAAATGTAATACTAGTCGGCTGTAAAAAGGAATAAAATTTTATCCTTTGCAACAGCATGGGTGGACCTAGAGAACATTATGTTAAGTGAAATAAGCCAGTCAGAGAAGAACAAATACCATATGATTTCACTCATGTGGAATCCAATGAATGAACTGAACTAACATAGAGCAGGCTGAGTAGCAGGTGTGGTGGGGGTTGGAGGGACTGAGCGAAAAAGAACTCATGGACATGGACAACAGTGTGGTGATTGTAGGGTAGGGTGGGGAAGGGGGTGGGTGGAGGTGGAAGAAGGTATAAAGGGGATAAATGGTAACAGAAAAATACAATAAAAATAAGCTGATTATAAAAAGAACATTGTAGCTTTTTTGTCTATCCATTCATCCATAATACTTCATAAAAATATCATCTTTTACTACCAAGTAGTACAAGTAAGAGACAACTCCCTTCTCCCTGCCTCTCTGTGTCACCTTCTTGCAAAGCCTCATTCCACTCCCATCCTTGCCACGGCCCTCAGGCCTTCCTGCGCGTCACCCAGGCTCAGGCAGGGAGTGAGGCCCGGGCACCGGCTGGCACTGCCTGAGGCAGGCAACACACTACCTGGCAATGCAAAAGATGCAGAAAGCTAACGATTGTTCTTGTAGGCCTCATAATGATAACCCTGCATTTTAATGATGGCATCAAAATGCATGTCCAAGGGAAATTTCATCAATAATATTTGTGGTAACTTCACCTGGTGACATGACCGATGGTTACTAGACTTCGTGTGGTGATCACACTGCAAGGTATATAAATGTCACATCACTATACTGTACAGCTGAAACTAATTTAATGCTGTATGCTAACTCTACTCACATTTAAAAAAAATGTAAAAATGACCACATCCAAGTCATGTGCCCGGTCCATATATTTGTATTGGACTGCATCACATGATTCACTGATATTAGACCATTTTTAAACTACAAACATGGCAATTTTATATTGTTCAACCTAATATATGATATTATCAAAGATGAAAAAGGATATACTAATTTTTATCAGGGCATTGGCTACATTTTAAAATAATGCTCAACAGATCCTTTAACTTCCAGATACCAATTCAAGGGGAAGTACCACTAAATTTAAAATAACGGTTTGTATGATTTTCTTTATGATAAAATCATGGGATCTAGTTTATATAGATTTATTTTTATAATGGCTTCATGATATTGAATATCCAGATAATACAAAGTACACATAAACTGTGCTAATTTTACCTTTAAACAATTATGTTTTGGGTATTCAAATAATTCAAAGAGTAAATTAGTAATAGTTTCTCAACCTTTCAAGAGAGAAGAAAGACAGACAGAGAAAACAGGAGTGGAAAGCCCAGCCCACATGAGAGTGAGTGACCCCCTTACCTTAATGTGCTGGATCCCCCCCATGTTCATCCAGGCTTGGGCCTGCTCTGGGTTGAGCTCCACAGCAGCTCTGTAGCTCTAAACGTACAAGAAATACCTTCAGGCTGAGAAATGAGAACCCACCTTCAACGCTACCTAAGTGTAGAAACCACTTGCTTCATGTGTGAAAATTTAAATGGTTAAGAATGAACAACCACTTCTAGTTCACAGGGGTCCCATTTATTTCTATTGTTTTTTTAACACTGACGATTCTGAAGCAGAGGAAACTGAAATGTGTCCTTTCCTTGCAGAACTCATGTTTGGACTTGAGACTGAAGACGCCTGCAGGAAATCCAGGGGATTTCTGTTACGATGAATCATTTCCTGCTGGCCTTGACCTGCAAGAAAATGGTGCTTTTGGCCTTTTTCACTATAAATGGAGTTTGTAAGAAAAATGATTTTATAATCGTAGGACCTTAGAGTCATTTCCTAAACTGATTAACCTTACCGTAATAACCCCTTTCACAATATCACTGGCCTGGTTCTTTGGCCTGTGCCGAAATTCTTGGAGGCACAGGGTGCTCATTGCTTCTCTAAGGATGTCTGTTTAACTAGGGGATAGTTTTAATCATTGGAAAGCCTTCCTTTTCTTTTCCTTCCATATGAAAAGTCTTCAATGTTTGAAGACAATTACTTAACCCTCGAGTACTTTTTTTTTTTAACCTGAAGAACATTTTTCCAATTAGCTGTAATATTTGTAAGATACATTTTTAATATTTTGCATGTGTTTTGCATCAAAGGCATGCTCAGCACCGAGTCTTGATTTTAAGAGTAGTCATCTTAAATAAAACTTCAGGCTATGAGTGCTGCCTTTACAAAGTGTTCAATTACGTACGTCCTGGCTGGTGTGGCTCAGTGGACTGAGCACCAGCCTGCAGCCTGAAAGGTTGCCAGTTTGATTCCTCGTTAGGGCCCACACCTGGGTTGTAGGCCAGGTCCCCAGTTGGGGGTGTGCGAGAGGCAGCCAATTGACATTTCCCCCCCTCTCTTTCTTTCTCTTTCCTCCTCTCGCTAAAAATAAAGAAATAAAATCTTTTTTAAAAAGTGGTCAACTACAAAGCTAAGTATGTATGTGTATAGTTTAATGCTCCTTGCTATTTTCAAGAAGCCAGTCGATCAGATCCTTAAGTAATGAGAATTTGTCCCTCCCTCCTCTGCTTTAGTTTTAGAAGAGCAAATATTAAGAAACTATCTGCTCTTAAAAAGCTGTTAAAATAAACTTACAGAGTATGTCTTAACCTCTATCAGCTGAGATAGGCTGTAGCGTAGATGGGGTGTAGGTTCAGCTCCTGCCTCTAGTTCATTTCCTCTGCATGACCTTGAGCAAGTTACATGACCTCTGATTCTCAGCGTTTTCAACTGTAAATGGTGACATGACTTTCTTATATGACTGTGGTGAAGACTAAAGTAGGTAATATGTGTGAGTCACCCATGAAAGTGCCGGCACATTCAGCTGTTATTACTAGGTAAGGGCTTGGCTCCTACTCTTCAGAAATGCGTCTTTTCTATGATGATTATTTGATCCACTGGTCCAGCAACTAGAAAATACTTTTTGTTTTCTGTACAATATATAAATACAGATTGAGACTCTATATAAATGTTCATAATTATCATTAATTAGTCATTAAACTGTTATTTTAGTTGTAAATAACTTAAGAATTGAAAATGTTCACAAAGCAGAGAAAAATGCACAATTTCTGCCTCAAATATGCTATCATTTCTGTGTGAAGGGTTCACATTCAAATTAGTTTTTCCAGTTGTCTTCACATACGTTTTCGAATAACATTTTAAAAGCCACTCACTGTCTATTTTTAAAAACAGTTACAGCATTTGAAAGTTTCCTTTCCCATGACATATTTAGTATATATATTTTTTACTGCATTAATTCCAACTTGTGGCTTTACCAGGTACAAGGAAAATGTATGACATCTATAACATTTCCGCTTATACTTGTAAATGTCTTTTTGATTTCAAATTGTGTATCAATTAAATTCCAAAGCTGCACATATCGGACACTTACAAGATATGACATATTATACTTTAGAGACAGAAGGAAGCAGGCCCTCTGCACAAGGAAAAGTCCAGTCTAATCGGGGAGCCAAAAATGCATGTATATCGTACACACAGGGGCAGGGGAGGGGAGCAAGAAAGGACCTCACAGTACAATGTATTACATGGCACTTTCAAGTGACTGGTCAAGACAGTCAGTGTTTTAAGAGTTCTGAGGAATTAAGGTCATGGGGAGAAAGGACAGTCCAGAGGGCTCCCAGAGGGAGGAGGACACGGGCTGTGCATCGGTGGATGAGTGGGCATCCTCGAGGGGAGGAGAGGGTGTTACAAGGACATGGGGAGATGCCCAAAGCTATTCAAGCAGTAGTCCAGCTGGAAGAGATGGTTACTGAAAACAAATAGAAAAGGAGAGCAAGAAAGGTTGGGGCAGAGAGAGAAGCCGGTTTGGAGGCAAAATATAAAATGCCTCAAATGTAAGTTAAAGGTGATAATTCAGAAAATAATGAAGAGGTATGGCAGGACAATGAGTAGTCAAAAACCAGAAGCTCAATTATAAAACAATAAACTTATGTCATGTTGACTCATCAGAAAATGCCGATGATCTTAGAAGCTACTGTATATGCTTCATGAAAAATTGAGGAAGAACTAACTTTAATTCATGAATTTAATAACATAATTCTATTAAGTGTTTGTACCTCAAAAGCTTTGTCCAGAAGGTTCTGCTCTCTTAGTTGATTTCCTTTTGTGAAAAAAAGTTCAGAAACGACTTTTGGGTCCTTTGGCTTCAGCTGGAGAGCCTTGTCTATAGCATCCAGTGCCTGCATAAATTGGAAATGAAGATGGAATAAATGCAGATTAGATAAAGGAGAACTAATTTAAATGATAAAATGTATACTTTTTGTTCTCATGAACTAGCTAGTGTGGTGACCATCAATTTTTCATCATCTCTGATGTTCTCATCGAGAAAATGTAGCTCTGACTAAGTAATGTTCCTATACTCCAGGTTTCCCATTTGTATTGGTGATAAGGAAATGACCCCCAATCACTTTACAGGCGGTTCGTGTGATCAAGTTCAAAGAAAACAAAGTCCAGCACTGGATGTTTTGCCCTGACTGCATGTCTTCTGCACCTCTCCCACAGTCCCTGCATAGGTGCCTGATGCTCACTCTGCCCCCAGCACGCAGGGTTCCAGCCCCTGTAGCCAGAGATCCCTTCAAAGCACACACCTGATGGTGTTGCTTTTCTGCTTAAAACCCCAAGGTTCTCCCCAAATAGGGAACAGGACTTTTGTCCTGGTTCCAAGCCTTGCTGTCTAGTCTTCCAAATGTTTGCAGCTGCATGTCACACTGCACCCTGCTCCCTCAAGCCGATCCCTCGAACAGGTTCCTCATTGTCACCACAGGGCCTTTGCATGTGCTTTTCTTACCTGGAATGCTCTTCATGGCCCCCGTTTTACCAAGTAATCCTTATTTATCACTTTGCCCTCACCTTCACATCACTCTGCAGGGAACCTGACCTCCCAGATCACTCAGGTCCCCTGATTATATCCTCGTTAGGGACTTTGTCACTACTTGTTCATGCTCTCTCTGTAAACTCCTCTCTACTGTAAACTCCATGAGGACGAGGGCCAGGATTTTTTTTTTTTTTTTTTTTTTTTTGTCACACCACTTTATTCCTGGTGCCTGCGACAGGGTTTGGCATAGAGTAGGAATTCAACAAATATTTTGTTGAATTATTTCATGAATCTACTGGATATGTAACTTTTAAAATGGAGAGAAGCAACAACAGTTGCAACACAGGGTCAATGACCTGCCTTACAGGGTTGCTGTAAGGATTCCATAAAAACATACTTCGAGAACATGGAAAAGGATAAAATACACAGATGTTAGTCTTTATCTCACTAGAGTGAGTTGAAAACAAACTGAGGTAATGCCACATAAAATCTTCACACCAAGCATGAGCCATACACCTATTATTTGAAGGGGAATCTTAGAAGTTAAAGGGCTGTCTGTGAAAAGCATCCGGACAGGATATGCAGACTGATGGTGATGTCCAAGACCGCTCAGCCTTGTTCCTGTGCAGCCTGGACCCATTTTAGAGGCCACCCTCTTTCTACCCACGAATCCAAACAACGCCAGTGTCCTCCACCTTGTCGTGGTTCTCCTGCTTGCTGTAGATCGCTGACAATAGGCGATAGCACTCAAGGCATCCAGTCTCCTCTGACACGATGTGACTGGTCATCTTCTCAGCTTCCTTGGTCTGACCCATCATGGCCAACACCTGAGCCTGCAAAACCACACTGATCTTGGTTTGGAAGACACTTTGATATCACCTTATCAAATAAAGCATCCTTGAAAAGAGGCACTTAGGAAACACCCCAGACAAAACTGCTCAGCATCTATTTGTGACTCATAGAGAGAGAGAATTCGCCACAGCATGTGGCTGCAATTTTTGGTGTTTCTTTATTTAGGTATGCACATGTGCTTCTGCATGAATGGCAGGGATGTTAAAGATATCCAATGAAATGACCTGTACCTTTTTAAAAAAATTGACTAAGTATTGACTATGTCAGAAAGAATTTCTGTGTTTGCGATAAGATGAATTTGATGTATGGCAAATCTAAGGAAAAGGAAAAGTATTGATCCAAAACTGAAGTAAAAATACTGTTGTTATTAATTTTCCTGAATTTGAAATCTATATTATGGTTATATTAGAGAATGTCCTTATTTTTAAGAACTATATATTTGAAGTATTTAGAAATAAAAGGAATGAGACCTATAATTCTCATAGGGCTCAGGAAGAAATAACATTTATTAATGATGTATATGCACCACTGTGTATATGCATACACATGCCTAATATGCATATATATATCCATACACACCTTCACGCGAGAGGGTGCTAAATGAATACATCAAAATGCTGAAAACTGATCAACCTGCGTGAAAGAGTATAAGGGAGCCCTTTAACATTCTTCCAAATGTTTGTAAGTTTGAAACTGTCTCAAAGCAAAATCTTACAAGTATGTTTAGTGTCCATGTCTTGTGTAAATGGCTCTAACACTGGTTACATGAATATTCATAAGATGGATATATTATAGCATTTCCAGTTCCAGTTCTGAGGCCTGCTGACCATAGCTCCTTCAGCTGCCTGCTCTGTGCACATTCCCAGCTTCATTCTCTTTGGTCCGTCTACTCACCAGGGCCAGGCGGAGTTCCTTGTGAGAAGGCTGAAGTGCTGCAGCTTCCCGGTAAATCTGCAGGGCCTCTTCGTAGCGGCCAGTGTTGTAATACAGTGCTCCCAAAGGTGATAGTATCTCGGCATTGCGTGCCACCTTCAAGGCACTGAGTTTTAAGAAAGGTGAATTAACACTTTTCTTCTCATAGGTACATTTCCAAAGGTCAAAACTTAGATTTAGGGATGACTATTTAGATTTGAGACTTTGCTCCAATATGGCCTCTGTTCTTTTTACATCAAAAAGAATGTTTAGCCCTGGCTGGTGTGGCTCAGTGGATTGAGTGCCACCTTGTGAACCAAAGGGTCAGAGGTTTGATTCCCAGTCAGGGAACATGCCTGGGTTGTGGGCCAGGTCCCCATTGGGGGTTGTGCACAAGGCAACCACACATTGATGTTTCTCTCCCTCTCTTTCTCCCCACTGTCCCCCCTAAAAATAAATAAATAAAATCTTAAGAAAGAAGAATGTTTAAAAAAGATCATGGTGCCATACTCTGACTCTTGAGAGTATCTCTAACGACCTACTAGTATGGAAGCTGAGCCCCAGTGGTCTTTCCCACTCATGGTGATGGACCCATTTTGCTGTGTGCACAGTAGGTCATTTACACCCACTTTCAAAACTGCTGTTTATGCTTTGGATTGCTGTCTGTAGCTCCAGAAAACAGTGGGAATTAAATTCCAACCTCGGTTTAGCACCATGTTTAACCAGCAGGCCGGAAAGTCATTATCTGGGTACCATTAGTAGTATTGTACTGTTTGCTTTCGAGATGAGAATCCGTGTTGCCTGCGCTGGCAAAACTCACTAGTGTTCTGAGAGTATGTCTGTTCCACCCGAAAAGCTGATGATGTAGTGAATAACATCGTAATAACTCAGTACAGGGATAGATGGTAACCAGCCTGATTGCAGTGATCCCATCATAAGGTATATAGATGTAGAGTCACTATGTCGCACACCTGGAACTAACATCACATGTCAACTACACTTAAAAATAGGGTAAATTTTAAATAAAAATTGATGGGCAATTGCAGAGGTCTTCAGGCAACTTACAAAGTGAAGGAAAGGAACTTTACCGTGTGTACCAGTCTTCAGCCAAGCGGTTGTCTCCCAGAGACCTGTAGAGTCTGCCCAGGTTCACCATGGCCACGTGATGGCTTGGGCTGAGTCTGATGGCCTGCTGGTAATGGACCACTGCCTTCTCCGGAGAGCCTGTAACCAAAAGTGCATCGGTAAGAGCAGAATATGCCTTAATTATAAAATACACAAGCGCTTTAATTTTCTGATGTACATCATTCTTCTTACAGTCATCAGTTACGCAGTTTGTAAATTACCTTGCATTTCAGCTTCTTCCCCTTGCCACTGCCTAACTTTGAACCATTTCACTGTTCTTTCCCATTTCCAAAGAAATTAATGATAACAAAGCAATAGGAATTAAAACCTATATCTTTTATTATATATAATTTTAGTCAAAGTTTATTCTGACCATTGCGTTAGCTAATATGATGTTTTGAGATTATTAGTGGCTGTTATTTATAAAGATATGTTACTACTCGTTCACAAAAAAAATAGAAGTGGCTATTACACAAAGAAAACTGTCCTGAAGCAATTTTTAAGGGTCTGTCCCAATTATTATACCACAACATTATAACTTGAGACACTTCTTTAAATAAGTTTTATTAAATTACATTTTTGTTAATTACATATTTTTATGTTTAAAAGGTATTTATTAAAAAAATAATAATGCCACCTTGCATTCATCCAATACATTGTGCATTTTACAACACTTTAAGTGATCTCAGATGGTCTGGTCTTTGCAGGTATTTTTGATACTATTGAGCTGCCTTTTGATACTACTTAGCTGCCTTTTGGGATTTAAGAGATATTTTAGAATAAACAAAATTACTACTTACAGATAGAGATATTAAAATGCAAAGACATTACGAGACTTGACAAAGATCCCAGGGCAAGTGAGGCTAAAGGCCGGAGCTAGAATCAAGTCTCCCGAGTCTGTCAGGTTCTCCAAAGAAGCTTCCCAGTGACATCATAACTGAGTGACCGGGCTGCAGAAGAGTTTAACGTTTTAAATGGGATGGGAAGTTTATTATCTGCACAGATGTCTTCTCAAGGGCACCTTTTTTGAATGCAAGTTTACGTAGAAGGTGCCAGACTACTGGTAATGGGGAGAATTTCACCAGTATAAAAACACAAATACAAAGGGTGTGGTGGGAAGATACATAGTGTCGTTAACTGGGGTTAAGGATCGGGGTGGACTTTTTTTTTGTTGTTGGAGTAGAAGGAAGAGGAGTGGACCAGGGCAACAGGAGGTCTCTCGCGGTGCTTACATCTTTGTTACAGGGATTTATTACTATTTTGCTAATGAACCAGCAGGTGGCACTACAAAACAATTTTACATGCAAAAATAAAAGATTGTTATCACAATGTAAATTGTGATACTTCCAATATCTTCAAAAAACAAAGGAATTACAATGATATTTTATTGCAGGGCAGATATTCTAATAGTCAATGAGAACCAAGTGATGTTTGCATTCAATTCGAATCCCTTTTTTATTCTAAGTGCTCACAGCATACCAACAGTACACAGGGCGCACGTCATAGAGGAGGACGGCAAAGGGGGAAAGACTGGGACAATGGTAATAGAAAAACAATAATAACAATAAAAAGAAAACAGAATCCCTTCTCCATAAAGTTTTTCATCAAATAAAATGGAGTAAGGGTATTTTATAAAACATTGTCACACACCAGTACTCTATCAATTACAATAATACAGTTCCTCAGATGTATATCAAATAAGGAACAATAAAAACAATTCTGGAGGCTTTTTTTTATTAGTTACAGAACAGTATTTACCATCTGCCAGCAACTGCATTCAGAGCAGGTTGTGCATTGCTGTGGAGGAATATTTCATTATCATAGACTTAGAAGCTTGTATGAATGATACCCAAAGAAGACTCTTCAGATCATCGAGGCTACTTCCTGTCACTTGGGCAGTTTTACCTAGAGATACGATTATAAGAACTGGGACGATTTTATTGCACTGAGCCTGAAGATTTAGAGAAATGACAGCTCCAGGGCACCTGGCGACTGTCAAGGGTGTGAGTGCCTCACCAGGCCCAGCGAACTTTCCTTCGGAGGCAATGTTTGGGTGGTGGTCATTTTGCTCAAGGGTATCACCTCAGCTCAGCAGAACAGGTTCTTTCTGATTTCTCTTACCAGTGTCGACTAAGAAAACTCCATAGTTGTTGTGTAAGTCTGAGCTATCCGGGCAGTTCTTTATCCCAGCCTGGTATGTTTCCTCGGCTTCCTTAAATCTCTCCTTTAAAACAGAATAAAGAAAAATAAACAAGAGAGTTCAAAGAATTAGCAACAAACTGAATCGCAGACGTGAGAAAAGCGGAAAATGACTCGCTGAACATGCATGCGGCAGTCGGCACCGAGATCAAACACAAGGTACTCTGAGTTAAAACCAGCGCTAGCTGCACATGTACCTATAGTTTGTATCTATGCTTAGTTCCTCCAGGGCAGACAGCTGGTGTTTACTAAGAAGTAGTATCTGGAAGGATTCGTTTTATAGTTGGAAATAGTCTCAAAGTGATTATTTAAATGGGATGCTTTGGCCCAATAGCTCTCTGGATGCAAATGGGTGATTCATGAATACAGGAATTCTTCTTCCTGGTGGCCATCTCACTGGGAGGCAGGGAGGCCCGGGTATCTGTCTCACAGCTGTGTTTGCATAGCTACCACTCTTTCACCTACATTGTAGAGTTTATCTGGGGATGTTTCGGGGAGGGAGAGGAGAAGCTGGTACAGATTATGGGAGGCTTTGTCAAATCCTTTAGCTTTGTAAAAGATTTTATTTACTTATTTTTAGAGAGAAGGTTAAGGGAGGGAGAAAGAGAGAGAGAAACATCAGCGTGTAGTTGTCCCTCATTTGCCCCCAAGTGGGGATCTGGCCCACAACCCAGGCATGTACCCTGACTAGGAATTGAATCAGTGACCCGTTGGTTTGTAAGCTGGTACTCAATCCATTGAGCCACACTAGCCAGGGAGAATCCTTTCTTTATTGAAATGTTTCTATAGCCCACCAAACTATTCGCCACTTCCTTTGTCCAACCTGTGCTTTCCATCTCTGAGCTGTTCCATCCAATAGGAATCTGTCCCCTCAAAGCACACCTCCAACTCCTACTTCTGTGGCAAGGTCTAAATCAGCCACCACATCTCCAACGGATTGTTTTCTAATTGCCCTGGTCTACTCTCTTGAGATTCATTTGAACATACTTTAATTACTCGCATGTACATTTTTTACAGCCATCTTAGATTGTCATGTCACATACTTTATGCTAGAGAAGTTAACAGTTAATCAGTGAATCAAAGTTACCCAGGTTCTAACAATTACTCACGAGTGAACAATTTCATAGTTTCCTAGTACCGCTGTGAAGGTCAAGTGAGAAGGAATGATTTGGCATCAAGCACATCCCAACTTTTCCTTTAATATGCTTGGAGCATGAACATTATCCATAATTTTATCACAAGTTACTAGTACTAAGCATTCAACCAGATAAGTGACAAGGGAAGGTAACAGCATCAATTTCCTCAGACATGATACCTTAAGCTAGTGACTAAAAATGTGTTGAGTGTGCTCAACAATAGCCAAGAAGCCTAACACTGATTGGAGCCAAAAAGGTAAAGACACTTTACCCTCTGCAGAATGACCAAGGCCATCTCTATGAATCCGTAGACTTAAGTACCATTTGGGGAAGTATGGTTTGAACCTGGCAAATGTCACTTATTTCAATTATAGATCCATAATCCAGCAAAAATGGAGATCTATGTTTCTAAAAACATGTTTTTTTCTACTTGCCAAACTCCATAAATTGTGAAACTCAAAAAGTGAAAGAGGAATGAAAATCTCTAAATCTCTCCTTTCAATCGACTGAAGAAAAAGCTTTATAAAGATATATCTACCAAAGGACTAGGACCTCTGTGAGCACGCATAGTGTGCGTGTTAAAAGGAGACGCAGAACACAAATTATGTAAGGTTCCGATCAAATTAAGAGTTAGAGAGTCGCATTTGATATTTACTGACTCATCCATTCATTCAGCATGCGTTTGTGGCAACGGCTACAGCCAGGATGACACAGCGATTCAGCGCCGGGCTGCCAGCGTTCGGGGGTGGTACGGATTGGACTGCCAGCCACCCCATTTCCTGTCTGCGTGACCTCACTTCCCCTCTCCGTGCCCCACTGCGAACTAGAGACAACAGCTACCTCTCATGGAGTTGTTGTGAGGATCAAATGAATTAAAATGTGTGAAGCGCTTAGAAGAACGCTTAGCATATAGTCAGCACTTTCATCATGTTAAACCATCTTCCTCACTATCACTACCGGGA
This sequence comes from Anoura caudifer, assembly GCA_004027475.1. NCBI lineage: Eukaryota > Metazoa > Chordata > Mammalia > Chiroptera > Phyllostomidae > Anoura > Anoura caudifer. Next base: position 367,921 of record PVKU01000767.1, on the reverse strand, counting down.
GTAGGACCAGTGTGAGTGTTACTATTTAAAACACCGAGAGACAGATGCCAATGACATGGAGATGAATGACACAAAAAACCTCCCCTTAAGCTCAGAGATGAATGAACTCACAAACGGAACCCCATGCAAGCAGAGTATTCAAGAGGTAAGTGCAGGTGCCCTGAGCTCAGCTGGCCCAGAGCTGTTCCTGAGGCCACAAAACCATGACCCTGCCCACGCGTGTTTCAGCCAACAGTTTCAACTTCCTCACCCATCAAAACTCTTTAAGTAACTCCATATGAGAAATAATCAACTAACTTGAATATTTTTTCTGTTAACTTTTCTTAATCACTTTCCAATGCAGAAATGAATAAACAGTATCTTAGAGGCAACCAGAGAAAGATCACCCTGGCTAATCCCAGCCCGGAGAATCAGCGCCTGAAAATCCTGAGTTTCCAGTTAATGCCTGAACAGCGTTAGGGTTTGATATGGATGCCAAGTCTTTCTTTTCATAAGACTGAATTCTCCATGTTACAAGTCACCTTTAAATGCACTAACATAATCATAGATTATTTAAATTAATAAAAAGTTATTAAAACTACAATAGGTGAGATTTTTAGCACAGGAGATAAAAGAATATTAGAGCTGGAGAGAACATTAATGGATACTAATTAACTACCATTTTTAACCATTAGAGAAACTTGGCTGCAAAGTGCTTAACAGATTTGCCCAAGATCTCAAAGCTACAAGGGAACAGAGAAGAACGTAGGTTTTCAGTGGACATTCAGCAAATTAGTAATCCTGGAATAAAAGCAGTTTCTGGAAATAAACAAGGGTGTGTCTAGCACCAAAAGAAACAATTACACCTTTGGCTCTCCATCCATCCATCCCCTCGACAAATATTACACGAGTGCCATTTGTGTGTCAAGTATAGAGTTGAGATCTAAGAGTAAACGAGACAGACACCATCCTGAGACAGACACTTCAGTGGGATTCAGACAAGAGGGCATTGCCAATGTACGGTGACAGTGTTGTGGGGGAGAAGCACAAGGTACTTGGGAGGCAACAAGAAGTGACACCCAGACTTGGGGTCAGATGGGCACTGCAGACCTGCCATGATCTGAATGGCCAGGGACACTGGCCACCACCAACTCCAGCACCAGCGTCACATGATGATGTGCTAGGAAAAAAAAAATCTGCCTGTAGCTACTTGAGATCTTAAAAACAGCCTTCTAACTAAACTGTGGAAGCGTGGAAAGATGGTTTTCCTGAGAGAAATAAAATGGAAGTCTTCACATTCTAACTTGCTGAAGTCAAATGCAACAGTTAACAACAGTTTTCAAGCACAACTACTGTTCTACCTGATGTGAATTTACTTTTCTTCCCCCATTTTCTTGCTTCTACAAAAGAGGCAAGGAGATCACCTTTTTCATGTAAAACTTCTCTTATGTTTGGCTTTATGTGCTGGATTTCCCTTAGAAATTCAATTTTCAAAGTCCAAAGAAGAAAAGGGATTTAAAAGACGGAATGTGTCAGGGGCAAACAATCACCTCTCTGTGCCCCTGGTACACCCCAAGGGCGCAGGCTCAAGACTCTGGCTCTATGAAAAATGCTGTCAATATCGGTCTTTCTTTGCCTTTCACGTGACTGTACATTTTTCAGGGAATGATTAACTCCTTTTATTAAAAAATGAAAGAAAAAAAATGCTGCAGAAGCAAAATACCTCCTAGCTGTTTATTTAAAATAAATTCTACCTCCTCTAGAAGGGCAATGCATTTATCTTAAAAAGTAGTACTAGTAAATCCCCAAAGCTCAATTTCAGGCCCTCACTTTCATTTACCTCTTCTGGTTAGTTATCCTGACCTAAGCCCATTGACTCCTGGTCTCTACAGATCTGTAAGATCCAGAGGAAATGAACATAAACTATTTGTAGAACAACTTAATTAAAAATGTTGGGGACCTGACAAAACATACTGCCTGCTGTACATCAGAATCCCCAACCAACCGCTGCCTCAGCACGGGACTGGCCCTCGAGGGCAGTGGTTCCAAACGGGCAGCGGGCAGCTGTGGCCTCCTCTCCAAGGCGCAGAGGCATTTAGTGGGGTGGGAATAAAACGGGCCTTTGGGGAGAGAGAAAATGTACTCAGCATCTCCACTTTTTACCCGCTGTGATTCCCCAGCACGGTATGCTTTTTATCTGAAGGGAGGGAAAAGGAAAAGCAGAGCTTCTGAAAAAGGAAACCTGACCGTGATTATTCTCTTGGACCAACTGATATGTTTAGAAAACATTTTTAATAGTTCAAATTGCAGTAACCAGGACGACACACAGACATAGGCTAAATGCAGCAATCCTAAAACTTCTTGGTTGCAGGATCGTTTTGCACTCTAAAAATTACCGAGGACCCCAAAAGAGTTTTGCTTATCTGAGCTCTAAGTATTTACCACAATAGAAATGAAGCTGCGAAATTTTCAAAAATATTTATTCATCTACTTAAATTTATTATAAACTCAAGCATTAACACATTTATGTGAAAAACAGTTGTATTCTCCAAGGCAAAGAAAAATTAGAATAGTGACATTATTTTATATTTTTTGCAAAGCTTTTTAATGCTTAGCTCAATAGAAGACAGTTGGATTCTCATATCTATTTTCATGCTCAATCTGTTTTTTTTTGTTGTTGTTGAAAATATGAGGAAAACCTGGCCTCACATGGATATTTACTTGGAAACTGGGAGAATATTTTAATAGCCTTCTCATAATTGCGGATACATCATGCATCCTCTAAAAAGCTACTATATCCTCATGAGAGAATGAGAATGAAAAAAGGCAAATTACTTATTAGTACTATTACAAAATCCACATAGACCTTCTTGGACCCCAGGGGTCCCCTATAAACACTTTGTGGACAGCTGGCTTAGTGAATGGCCTGTAACTATGTGTGCTTACAGTGTAGAAGTTACAGGGTGTGGTATTCCACAGTGGTGAAGGACCTACCGGGATGGGGACAGAAAGTTGTCCTCATGCCCTGACATCATGGCCATGCATCTGGACGACTTTCGAGAGGCACTGTCACTCTGTCAATGATGTGAGCACATGGAGTCATAAGGTATCTCCCCATCGACCGAATGCCTTTATTTTGTTCATTTTTATTTTGGTCACTCAAAGGTACCTAAAATCCCGATCTCCTGATAGCAAGTCCCAGTATATTTACTAGCAAACCACACAGCATTGGTTACTCAATGATCCATGGAGGAAAAGCAATGGGAAGTACTTGCTGCAATTTTGTTATACCCTTATCAGGCATTGCTGAAATCTTGGACAGAGATCTGAATTCTTCAAAAGAGGAGTAAAATACACCTACAAAATTAAACATGGAAAAGATTACATGAAAGAAGATCCTCCCTCTTTCAGAAAATTCATAATTTTATTATGACTAATACATGACTTTATTTACTATTACCAACCTGGGAAGTTTAGGACCCATGGAGGTGTTTAAAGCCATGTCAACGACTTCTCTGAGAAACTCAAGACACAGCAGTTCAAAACAAAAAGCAGAGATGTTCTGCTTTTGCACCTTCTCCTTTGCTTTTTTGTTTTTTACAAAACATTTTTTCCACTCATCAGTCATCAACATGGACATTTATGAAAACATGCTGTCAGTATTTGATGTCTGATTCTCTTTCACATTAAACTGAAATGAATCAACTACCTTGGCTATTCTCCACATCATGGAAATGTTAGGTATTTCCAAATCTAAATTTTCTCATCATCTAGCAGACCGTGATCAACACCGCCTGTGATAATTTCAGTGAGAGAAACAGTTTAAAGAAGAAATGCCAAGAATCATTTTTTAAAAAGCTAAAAAGAAAGTATGACAAGCGTAAGCAACCACAGAGTATAACACTGTGAGGAGAGTGGAAAAGAAAGAATATTCACATGTCATGAGCAGCTGTCTTCTCCTGCCATTTGATCTTCATTCTCTGCATTTCTAGGCACATGACTGTCTTTCTATTAGAGGAAGGTACTTGGACTGTTCTCTACATCAGAGCCTTCACATGGTCTATTCCCTGTGGCCAGAAAGCTTGTCCCATTCATTTTTACCTAGTTATAATCTACAAGTTCACCAGGTATCTAATTAAATATCACTATTTGGCCACTGTCCTCACTCCCCAAGTACCCCTTCCCACATTAGGTTAGGTCCCCTTAACATTTTCACTGGGACTTTCCCTTTACCCATTTGTCACAATTGTGTTAGATATTTGGGCGAAGGCCAACAATGCAATTCTTTGTTTAGGGGGTAGACTTACCATCTAGACTCTGAGTTCCATGAGGATAAGGGCCATACCTTGCTACTTCAACAATCTCCAGTGCTTGGTGGTAGCTAGATGCTCAACAAATATGTGCTGAATAATTAAATCAATGAATCCTTGAAGTAGGGGTCAGTTCAAGTTCACTTGGCCACACATGCAATGCTATACATGGGTGAATCTACCCAAAAGGGGGCATTTTTAGAAGCCAGAAATGGACTCTGAACCTCTTAGACTTAATCTATACTTCTAATTTATATTTTATTGTTCCAATTTTCATTCCTGTATCAGGTGAAGTCATATCCCAAAATACATAAAAGGAAAATATTTTAAGTATTATCAAATTAATTAAATGAGTTTTTGAACAGGCTACAAAGATGGGGCTTGCCATAATTTGCAGTGGTTCAGAGCCATAAACAATGTTAATTTTATTTCCTTTACCGCTAGTGTATTGTAAGCTATATAATCTGTGGCAAGCATAAGCTGGTTAAAAATGATGGCAGGTCTGTAAATGTTTATAATCCTATCTGCGAAGCTGGAGGACAGCCAGTTCTGAATGCTAATGGAGAACCAGAAGAGAGCGGCAAGCCAGAGACCACCCCAACTTGAAATCCAAGAGTTTATTTGCTGTCCTTTGTTTTCTTCTTTGCTGCAACAGACACACAGGAGCATGGGCTTTCTTCTGGATCTTTTTATGTACCTAATTTCTATGACAACTCACCCACCTGGGTTTCCTCTCTCACTTCTTTTCTCCCTTCTGGCCCCTTGTGCACCCAACCTCATTAACTATGGCCCATTCCCACAGTCCAGTGCCAGAAACCCAACATCATGCAGTGAAAGAGCAGTGGGGAAGGGGTTGAGAGACCAGGCTGTAGTCCAGGTCCTGCCACTGATTATCTGTATGACCTTGACCAGCACTTAATTCTGCGCACCTCAACCTTTATCTGAAAAATGGGAAATTAACAGATAATTTAAGGTTCTCTCCCCATACTATTTTTCATTTTCTCCTCAGAGAAATTACCTACTCATAATATTGTTTCATTTTTTTCGAAGTCCTAAATCTACCTTTCCATCCTTGATCTCTCTCGCTGCCATCTGTCCATATGCTACTTTCATTGAAATATTTCACTAACACCCAAGACATAAAGGTTTTACTCTGCCGGTGGCAGAGCATATTGGTAGCGCTCTCTTGGAAAGCAATTTAGTAACGAATCCCAAGAGTGATTTTGTAAGTTGCCTCAATGAAACATGCTAATCCTCTTTGATATGGGAATTCTACTTCTAGGAATCTGTCATTAAGAAATGATTCCGAATATTGTTTTTAAAAGCCATAGAAAGATAAGGTTCCCCCACCACACACCCCAAATGACCAGCAGCTAGGATATTATATAAATTATAATGCATCGCTTGATAAACTGGTATGCATCCATTAAAATGGTATTTATGGAGGCCATTTAGCACCATGAAAATACATATCACATTACATATAATTTAATGGTAAGTGCAAAAAACAGGATACAAACTATATGTGAATGTAAGCATGAAAACAAAAAAACACATTTCAAAGACCTGCAGGATATTAAGAAACAAAATATTTGTTGTTTCCAGATATGTTACAGGTGAAAGGTATATTTTATTTTCTCTGATTTTTGCACACTTTCATTACATACTCATATTACTCCTGTAACTGACACCAATGTTGAAGCTGCTCTCATTTCCTCCCTTCCTAAAATCCTGCTTCTCCCTGGCTTCCCTATGGCTGTTAGTGGCTCTGTAGGTCTTCTCAGCCCTTCAGGCACTCTGGGCTCGAGTTCTTAACTTTCTATTTTTCTTTTCCTTTCATCCTTCACATGCAGGTAGTCTCTCAGTACAAAGGAAATCTATTTCCACAGCACAGTTTATCCATTCCTACACTTTATTACTGAAACAAGGCTCTCAGTTGCTCACACCAGAAGGCATTTAAAGCCTCCTCCAAAATACCTCACATATTTCCACAGGATTTTCCCCTTCACATTTTTTAAAACCCACCCCTCAGACATTTAACCTTTGCTTTCTATTGCGTATCAATTTCAAACTTGGGCTTCAATATGTTCTATCATATAATGTCCTTTCAAGCTTATTATCCTATTTTTTAAATGTCCTCTTTTCAGATGCTGTATTCTGCCCTGATTTACTTACTACCTTCAGGTTCCAAAAGAGTAAGAAACACAGTACTAGTCACAGAAACCCCCTAGAAGGTATTATTACATACACTCATGGTTTTATTAGCAGTGAGAAGAGGAAATGGTGTCAACAGACAGCAGCATGCTCGCACTAAGAGCAGGGTACTGCCAAATGGTCCTTCCTTCCCTCCTTCCTACCTACCTACCTATAGAATCACAACCTTAGATCGGGAGGAAAGATTTCAGAAGGAGTCTAACAAAATCTCTCACAACACCCCTGTGGCCAAGAGTATTGGGGGGACCCCCAAAAAACAGAATTATCTTCTGCAGGGCAGGCCCCTTGGTAGTACAGGCTCCCCCCACTAGGTGAGTGTTCTAGGAACTCACCTGTATACCAGCTGGTGTTGTTGTGAGAGATTGCTTTTGGCTTCAGTGAATTTTTTTTTTGAAGACTCTTTCAACGTGTTTGTCAATTTCATGATGGGTGACTTATGAGCACACCTGCCCACACCTCACTGAGTATTCAGTAGTTTTTGACTAAAAACAGCATGACCTCCATGCCCCACCCTCCCTATTCACCTGATCTTATGCTGAGTGACTTTTCTTTGTTTGTCTCCATGGATGAAAAAAGTCCTCAAGGGGAAACGTTTTGCTAATATGGAAGAGTTAAACAAAGGATGGTAGCAGCACTAAAAGCCATCAAAATCGATGAGTTCAAAAACTGTTTTGAGCAGTGGAAAAAAGTCTTGGTAGGTGTATTGCATCAAATGGAGAGTACTTTGAAGGTGATTGAAGTTTAAACATGTGAGAGTAACTACACACTTTTTTCATAAATAAATTCTGGGTTTTTGAGGGCCCCCGTTGTATAATTCAACAAATTAACCAAAAGTTGAGTAACTGTATGTAAAGAGTCTTGGGTAAAATAGAGATCAACCTGGAGAGAAAACTCTACAGCCACAACTTGGGGTTCTGCTGTGACCCAAGCAACATCATTTACTAACTCTGTAAATAAATAACTAGAAGCTATTCTTACTCAATTTGCCAACTGAAACAGCTAGAAAGGATAGTTAATACAATGAATGGAGTAAAAAAAGAAATAAAAAGTACTGAAATTTTAGGCTGATATAAAGAAGTTGAGATAAAATACAGATAAAGATGAATTCTTTCATTCGGGCTGTATGCCAGCAAAAAGCTTGCCAGCAAAATGGGTGAGACCTGGATTGACAATCCTCCACTTTTTTAGGGTTTTCAGTTGATTAGATCTCCAATCTGAGCCAGGTTATCATGTGGACACTAAACAACTAATATTATTCATTTTAGGGTGTGAAGTAATAGGTACACAGGATCGCAAGACAGGGAAGTAAGTATTTCTATTCCACCATGAGCTTATGAACTAGTTGGAGAAGCCAGTTCAATTTGGGAGCCACATTGTTATAGAGAAAATAGGTAATCCAGAGGTTAGGCAAAGCAACATGACTGGAGGGAAAGTATCTGAAAACCAGGGTAGCTGAGAAACAAGTTTAAAGAAGTGGGACTATATCTGAGAGAAGAGACGATTAGACCTGACAAGATAACCGTGCTCAGCAAGCTCTCTGTTGCACTGGGCCCAACGGGAGCAAATGACAGAACAGGTGGTTTCAGTCCAGTGCAGGAAAGAGTTTTTTAACATTAGATCATCCCCAACCACAGTAAGCACGAGCCGTCCATGTGCAAAGGTGGCCCTGGTAGGTGACCTGTGCGGGGAGGGTTTCACAAGTGTGTCTCAGATTGACCAAGGTCTGCACACATTGCTTTCATATACCTGGGTGTTTGAAATTGCGGAATGCTATTATATAAGGTGGTGACACTGCCCCGCACACACAAAGAATTCATTTTGCTTCCAAAGAATGTGAAGCTAGGTGGATTCTGCTCTAGTTTTTCTGTGCCTTGCTTGTATATCTGAAGCATTCTTTTTATCGCTAAAGAATTCAAAACATGAAGACAAGATGTTAAAAGAGAAGGAAGGCAATCCTGGGTTATACTGCTCGGCCGCTCTGTCTCTTTGATGTTCAAGTCCACTGCCCAGAGGAGCAGCACAGAAAGCCTTTCCATCTTCCAATTACGCTCTTAGATCTCACAGCATTCTACGCCTGAACCCAGAATAGGAAAGGCTGGCGAAAGAAGAGGCCTTTGTATGTAAGGAGAGATCATGGCCACGGTCACAATTGGTTTTCATAAAAATTGTTCACAACTTCAACTATGAGATATGCAATGTTATATCACCTTGCCATTGTGATTCTCAAAAAAATAAATTACATAATTGATTTAAATAAAGCATTTGCACTTCTTAAACATAAATGATGAAAAAGTATATGCCATCCTTTTTAGTCATTACCATCTATAAAATCTGTTAATAGTAAGAACAGAATGGAGTAAAATAAATTTCAAAGTCACTAAACATCTCTATCATTTTAAAAATAGTAATTTTTTAATGAGCTTAGAGTTCATGAATTTGGAAAAAGAATACAATGGAAACTTTCAGATATTTATTATGGCAAATCACTTTTCACATATTAACATATTAAAATTTTTATTTGTATAGAAACAATAGCACTGATTACATTGGAGCCTTAAGCCATTCATTAAATATTCATTGGCATGTAGTTGATGTTAAACAAGATCGTTTTAGACACCCTAAAGTGTTAGAGGCTTAGGAGACAGTGAGGATAATTTAGAGTGTTTATCAATATTCAGGTTTGGAAACTGAGTCACAGAGGGGTAAAGTACTGCTCACCCAAGCCTGAGCAGTTGGTTACCATGAGCTGAGGTCTAGGACCAGGTGCCCCCCTCACTGTCAAATGCTTGTAGTGGCACAGTACAGAGTAACTGAATCCCTAAGTAACTGAAGTTAAGACACACTGTCTGAATGCCTGCCTTACACGGTAAACTCTCTTAAGCCCTAGTGAAGGAATACATATACAAAGAAGAAACTGCTTTTGTTAAACAACAAGCAAAACTTGTAGTCTTACAAGGAAAATAAACCTGGGAAACTGTTTAAGTTACAGTTCTGTTATAAAACTGTTATAAGTGAAGATATTAATTTAAGAAATAAGAGTACATGATTAGTCAATATGTGTTTCCTAAAAAGTTACAGGAGCTTCAAGACAATTTAACTCACCATGAGATGGGGAGGTGGAAGATTGGTGAGGAGGGAAGTGGAAGTTGACTTGGATCTTGAAAAACAGGGAGGTTTTGGAGGGAGAGAAAGAAAAGATGGCATTGCAGAAAGATGGAACCGTGTGAGTTATCTGTAAAGACCTTCCCCAGACAGCGTGCCACGGGGTTACTAGTACTACTAGATAAGTGATATTGTCATTTATCTGAAGGGTCATTTTCACCAAGAAGAGCAATTTAACGTTTACTATTTGTCCTGGTGAGTTGTGGAAAAAAGATACGAAGGGAAATATTAATGCAATGCCTTATTTATTTACTTAATTACTTACTTATATCTCATTATTTCACAAAGAAACTGAGGCAGCTTTCAAAAATATAGAACATAAACTGAATAAAAATAAATTATTAAGGAAAATGATCACAAACCCAGGATTAAAAGCAGCACTCGCAGAAAAGCAGACTGTATAGTCTAGAATGGCTGTTAGTCGGAGGTGGGGTTCAGAGGGATGGAAATAGATTTAATCTTTCCAGGATTTGCAAGATTTTTCATGCAGTAGATTAAAAATAAAATGCAAACCTTGTAATTCAAAAGCCTAGCCTTTCTTAATACTGAAACATGAGAGAAATTTCTCCCCAGAGACATTGTAAAGAAGCCACTGATTGATGTAGGAGGTGCTGGCCTCACCCCCACCCCTGACCCCATGGGTGAAACGACTAATTTCACATGGCTATTCCTCAGTGCAGGACAAGAGCATCATGCAGAGGCATGGTTCAGTTACAGAACAGGGTGGTCCACAGTCTCAGCCCTCCTTGTAATGTAAGAAGAGTAAACTTAGAGTATGTGCTGAATAGGAAGGATGTGCTCCATGTTCTTCAGTTCATATTGATTCATGTATTTACTCAATATTTATTGACTGCATGAAATGTGACAGGCATGGACATGTACACATGAATAAAAACAGGCAGCCATTCTCATGGAGTTAAGTATTCTAGTGGTGGGAGAAGGATCACAGGCAAATAAATGTATGAGAGATGGTGGGAAATGATATGGGGAAAAGTAAGGCAGGGTAAGGTGATAGAGAACATGGTGGGCAGCGTGAGATTCATATTTAGAAAGGGCAGTCACATACAACCTCTCTGATATGGTAATATCTGTGCTAAAACCAGTATGATAAGAGGAAGGAAACACTAAGTAGTCTGGGAGAAAAGTGTTGCATGGAAAGGAAACACTTTGTGCGAAGACCCTGAGTGAGAAGCATGCTTCGCACATCTGAGTAGCTGGAAGACAGCCAGTCAAGCATCGGCAGGGTGAGGGTCTTCTGATGAAAATAAAGGACGCTGAATGAGGTGAGAGAAGGGAATAATGATGGAGTCAATCATTTCTTCAGAAAACCCCTACTGTGTCTGTTTCAGAACAAGCCAAAGAACACGACCATCATCATTGTAGCACAAATCTTGTGCTAAAACTGGCATTAAAATCACCCATTAGAGACATGGGCTTTTGTCTAAAGCCACTTACATTACACGTAGACTATTAGAGCAAGACAACTACACTTATCATTTCTGACACAGAAATATCCATAGAATGTCTTAATTTCATTTCCTGGTGAAACCTCCAAAGTTTTTCGAATGCAAATTGCACCCCTAGGTACCTTACACGCAGTACCGAATCATCCATGACATTTAAGCCAGCTGAGTGGTGCAGGGCATCTCTCAAGGGTGTTCTGCTTGATTTTAAAGACAATCTGGCAAGTGTATCACAGCAGAATCTACTGTATCGAGGGCACTTACATGTGTCAACAAAACATGTGTCATCAATTTGGAGAAGACAACTTACTTTTGTGTCCCCACAGCAGGGGCAGGCATCCAGCACACTGACAAGCGGTACCAAATCAGTTAGACACAAGTGGAAAGAAGGAAGGGAATCAAAATACTCCTTTATTTTATGCTGAGGGAAATGCTGTCTCAGGAGCCTGTCCTTTAAGCCTCTGTGATCTTGTAACAGGTATTAAGACACTGGATCTATAAGATGATTGATAATTGGTTCCATATTAAGTTTAGAGATCTCAGTACCTTAACAATCTCCCCAGAAAAATGTGATAAGTAAATAGTAATAAAGCCAGCAAGTACTGTGTGTTGTTCTTCACAGATTTTGTCCCAAAGTGATAGAGAATATATCAAAGGCCTATAATGAACCATTTTTGTCTAAAGATCACCTACACTAAACAGCAAATATTAGAGTGAGAATACTATGCTTGTAATTTCTGTCAAGAAGAAAACGGACATAGGGGTTAGTTGTCCAGTGTGAGCTTAGAAACTAAACCATGGGTATCAAAATCTGTGTAATATTAATTTATTCATTCAACAGTAAAATTAAAAAAATATTATGTGAAATTAAATGGAAACCATCACCTGCTCAGCCAGTAATGAAGCTAAGCTTGAATAAGCATCTGCAAACTCTGGACCATATTTAATGGAATCCTTCAGTAAAGTGATAGCCTCTTCTTTTTTCTCCTGGGACCTATAGATTACAAGAGGGGGGGAAAAACATCTTTTAATAAAACTGTTTTGATCCTCTGATTAGGCTTTAAGTTCTATTTGTTTTAGCCAAGAGTAACTGATCCACTCTGCAAATGAGCTGAAAATGAATTGGTTTTATTGCAAATGAATTGAACTACACTGTCTCAAGGTGTTAACAGTTTCCGTCTATGAATTCTCAGTGGAGAGAGATGTTAAGGAATAAATGATGCTGCAGGTCATTCACTGATTTTTCTGCCTTCACTTCTTGTTATGCACTTTTCGGGAGGTTTATTGAATATCTTTCAAGTCTGTTAGCCAGAAAGTTAGACTCTCAGAGCAGCAACTTTGTGGCAAGTTGTGTGAGCAACTGGGGGGCGTGGGAGCCAGGTGCTAGGCTGTGGAAGATGATCCGAGCCCCTGGGCGACATGCTGCCCCTCTGCGGGGCTGGGCCCCTTACAGTGGCCGGGTGCTCATAGCGACAAGCCAGCCAGACTGTCCACATTAGCCTTTGTTTTTATAACTGAGAGATACATTTTACACATAATTTATAACATTAGAAAATATTGTGAGTACTGGCTGGCAAACAACAATCAGCTCTTTTATCATCATGTTTTTACTAAGATTTGAGGCTGGGTCTGTGTTTTTCATTTCAATCTTCTCCCAGTGATTATGCCTCTGGTTCAAAGAGTACCCAAGGCCCCAGAGTAATTACCACTGTATTGGGTGACAGCTCCCTTTCCTCTTAGTGCCATGAAGAAAACTTGGGTCATTCTCCTAATATCACTCATTATCTTTGAGGCCGAAAATAGCCACTGGCAATGATCCACTTTGATACTAGTACAATCCCACAACACTGATCATTTGCTAAGTGCTAGATATTGTAACTGGCAAAAGAAGTAGAATGAAGAACAAAACTCCTGGAACTATTGGGCACACAGCCAAGGGAGCCCCATCTTTACCAGCCACCAGTGCTGAACTGAGTGCTTACATTCTCACTATTTAGAATCAACAATCATTTATTCAGCAATGAATATCTACTGTATGCTCTGGTAAGTTTTCATGTAACGGTATTAATTTAATTCTTACGACCATCTCATGCAGCAGGTATTATTGTCTTATTATACTCATTTTCTCTAATGAGAAAATTTGGATTCAGAAAAGTCAAGTGACTCATCATAGTCACATAATCCATCTTCTGAGTCAGGAGCCGGCGCTCCTCTAGCACATCACGTCTGCTCATTCTAACTACCGATTTACCTCTGGTGACCTTGCTGCTCGAAGTGCCATTCATGGACCAGTGTCATTGATATCGCCTAGGAGCTTGTGAAAGATGCAGTCTCAGGCCCTAAACAGACCCATCGAACCACAGCCTGCATGTTAAAAAGACTCTCAGGTAATCTGTCCACATGCTGAGATTGCAGCATAATTGCTCCATGAATTATTAAAAGTGGCTGAAAGTCGCTTCTGCTACAAAAACCCCTCAGGCTTCAGTCTCTGCAGGATAAGGATCTACAGAGGGAAAACTAATATTGATTCCTATGCCTGAGTTCCAAGTGTTAGAAGCAGCATATTACAAGGTGATTTTACTCGGAAGATAGCCTTTTATCACAGACCTTGGGGGAAAAAAAGCATCATGTTTCCGGTGAATACCTTGCATTTGACTATTTAATTTAGCAAACATTTATCATTGTCTTTTATGTGTTAGCTGTTCCCCGAAGAAGGTGGCTGTCGGCGCTGTCCTCTCCTTCTTGGGGTCTAGCTGACTCCTACTGGTCTCCTCTCCACACACAGTCCTGCCCTGGCATCAAAGTGCAACCCCTGTGTCCCTAAGTAGATCGTCCTTGGGATGTGGCTTTAAAGTTGCACGGTTATAAAACACTTGGAACTTTTGTTGATTCATTCATTTTAGTCAACAGACAATAAAAGACGGCCTGTAAGAGTCTGTGGAGGTCCACTGTGTTTACATACTCTGGAGTTCCTATTCTAAAATATTTCTTGAAGTATCCCTTGATTGGCACATCTTTTTAAATAAAAACTTCTTTTTCTAATGCTGGTAATTTTACTGTTGGTCTCATGGTTAACAGGACTCTTCCTCCAAAGATTTAGTAAATCTTTATTCACATTAATTCTCTCCAAATCCAAAGGAAGGTATGCATTTAGGAAATTAAGGCTGAAAATCAAGTGCCTCAGGATGTAATTTAGCTTGGATGTTCTTCAAAATCAGCAGGAAAAAAAACAACAATTTGATCGTCAAATTTTCAGTTAAAATGGCAACTTAAACCTTTTACGTATGAACTCAGTGAGATTAATTAGCTCTTAAAATAGTCCATGACCATTAGTGAGACATCATGGAAAACTTAGCATCAAAGTTATGGATAGGGAACTTGAATTCTTGATGAAAACTGTGTTTCTATGAATTTCTTAAGGGACTGATTGGCACACTTTCAGAAAACCACTGTATCTCACAACTTTGTTTAGCGTGAGCACTGCAAGATGCAAATACGTGACAGGCAGGCTGTTTTCCTCTTGGCTTTGCACCCTCAGTGGCTCTGCTTCCCCACGAGGGCCTTTGAGAGTCAGCCATCAGACACGGAGGGGGTCGGGCACATGCCATCTTAGCTGGCTGTAAAAAAAAACCTTTTAATGAAAGCCCTCAAAATTAATATGTGGTAATTTTGTTGTTTTTGTTTAGGAAAGGGAAAAAATAGTAGGTATATTAACTTAGAGGGAAATAGAAGACCTATTTCTTCTGTGGTCTCTCTTTTGCTCACCCTTTGGTGGGAGTTTATGAAATAGGTGTGGATTTGACACAGTAACTTATAGCAGATAATTCACCTAAATGGAACCTTCCTTGGTCACTGGTCACGCAATTACCACATGAGAACCTAGCTTCACTTCAACCTGTTCCTGAAGAGCATCCCTTTCACATAGACATTATGGCCCAAGTCTCTCTGATAATTATCCCATATTAAAAAACAGGGGCAACACTCCTACAATTCAACTAGATTATTGCAGGAGCACACTTCACTCGGTTTTGCTTGCTAACACACCTGAGTTGATACCCTTAGTTTGCAGCCTGTTTCCAGTTCCCTCTCTCTTCTCCTTTTATGACATACAGACAACTGCAAGAAACATTTGTTTTCCTAGAGCATTCAATCCATTTCCTTACATAAACATCTTCACCAATGCCCTACTGCCTACAGATGGTCTATTAGTTTAAAACCCTCTATGTCACAGTTCTGACCAATGTTTAAACATACCCAGGTGTCCACTAGTCCAGCTAGACTGGGTGGCCTTTGACACCTAGTCTCCAGAACTTAAGAGACCTCCTACTCCTTCTTTGCCCTCACTGTCCCTTAAAACCACTTGGTGTTCTGAGGTTGGGCATCTTCATAGGAAGCTCTCTGCAGGGATTTGACAGCTGCCTGTATCCGAGAATTGTGTATAGTCTAACCTCCTTGGTTTACAGTAGCAGAAACCAAGACGTGGGGGGCCTCAGTGATTTGCCCTGGTCCCAAGCAAAAAGGCAGGCCACGCCCAGGTCTGGTGCCTCTCAGCCCGGCACTTTGCCAGCACCTCACAGGTGGCTTTCTCCTCCTGCTGCCCAACTTCTGCCCCCTGGAAGCCTTCCCTGACCTAACCAGCTCACAGCATGATCCCCTCCTCAGGGATCCTAAACATGCAACAAAGTCAGCCACCACATATATGCTACCTCTTTTATATTTTGGTTTTCTTTTTGCAACAAAGAACAAAACAAACAAAGCATAACAAAAAAGGTAGCAGGGGATTCACCATTAGAAGGCCTGTTCTGGCCTCCAAAGGGGCAGCTGCTCTCTGCCCTCCCGCTCTACATTCTAAGGAATAACTGGGCCCCGCGTTACTTTTCTTCTCCAAGGCCCGGGCTCAGCATGCAAAGGGCTCCCAGCACGGCCTCCCGCAGTAGGGTGCAAGCTTGTGCATGAGTGAAGGCGTCAAGCAGGCAAGTCTCTCAAGCTTTGTTTCCCAACAGTTGTTTGCTGAACATTTTACTCCCCCCATGAAGGAGAGAGTGATTCCTTCGCATTATTTATTTTAATTCCCATTAAGCAGTATGAATTAGGTAGAATTATCTTGATTTTAGATACTAGCAACCACTACCCCAACAACGATAAAAAAACACTGAGATTTGGAGAGATCGAGCGATGTGCCCACAGCACACAGGTAGTCTAACAGCAGGACTCTGTGAGTTAGAAATTTGAATACAGCAGACCCACCGACAGACCACGTTCCGCACTTCCGCCTCCACTCCCTGAAATGTGACTCCTCCTGTTTGCGACCAGTACTAGGTTTTAAGTGCCTTCATAGACAGGACAGCTGTCTTATTCATGTCACTTACTTCTTTTACCCCAGCGATCTGTACAAGGTGGAAATTCAGTAAGGCTAGTACAGTGATCTGCGCAGAGTCGAAATTCAATAATTGCTAAATTACTTTTTAAAACCCATGGTTTTTCTATTTTCTGTATTCTTAGATATTCGCAAATCTTTTAAGTTTTCCAATATTCTAATAAAAATTTGACAGAGGATAATACAATCCATTTTATACCTCTGTTTCTACACCTCTTTCAATATTATAGATGTGATCCTAAGGCAGGCAGAAGCACCCAATGCTTGGAATCATAAAAAAGAAAATTACTAGTTTAGTTTGCATTTTATGAGCCCTTCTAACTTACTAGGCCCTGCTAAGCAGCTTCTCCACCTTAAGTCTGCATAGTGGTTAAAAACACAGACTCAAAAACCAGGGCCAGGTTTGGACCCTGCTCCTACCATTTACTAGCTGTGATTCCTTAGGCAAATTATCTGACCTCCTTGTGTTTCAGGCTCACAGTGGGTATGATGTATGTTTTGGCTTTTATTAGCTTATTTAATGTTTCTAAAAACCACCCATTAAAATCAACCTCTCTCTTCTTTTTAAATTAATTTTTAAAATAAAGCAGAATGTGGCGCTGTTAAAATTCCCTCAAAAGTAATATACTTCCATTTTTTAAACTATTCACAAAAAATGTTAGCTTAGACATCAGAGTGATTTTTCTCCTGTGTCTGATATCACAATGGATTTTTAGTGTAATGATCATCATTAAATACACAAATAAATAGCACTGCACTAAATGTGAAATAGCACCAGTAACAAACAGAGGCTTTACCCCGGAAACCTCACTCTCAGGCAAACGTGGAGTTGAGAAAGCGTAAATGCCAGACCCATAGTTCAGAGCCCACTCAGCTGATGGGGAGGCCACCCGAAGGGTCTTCACTGCTCAGGGTCATTGCTAACAGTGACTATTTAGGCATGAAAGAATCAGAAGCAATTTTGAGCCTCTCTTGTAGCCACACAAGGAAAGCTTCTTAGAAAAGAATGTTTTAAGTAGCTATTTCCAAGTAAAAATACGTAATAAGAAAAGCAGGAAATTTCTAAATGATACCATGAAATTCCTTAATCACGGGAATTACCTATGTATTCTGATGGCACAGACTATCCCCTGGGCTGGCATTAGACAGTATTAAAACTTCCTAATGCATTCTTTTTGGCTCTGCAACACTCTATTCAGGAAACTCAGAAGTCCCTTGTCCATATAAACCCCACTGAAGCAGAGACACTTTGTTATCCGTTTACCGTGAATCACCATGTCAATTAAAAAGGGGGAAATGTGAAAATAATGTTTGCCTCTGAATTGACCAAGCATGTAATGTAGGTAACTGAGTACACGGGTTCTCTCTGAATTCAGCAGAAAAAGCTTGAGTTAAGGAACCCATACTTGGTGGACAAACTGATAAGTTGGCCACAATACACAACCCACTCAACTCGCCATGGGCACACTCCCAGTTTAGGATCACAGGAAGGCACATGGAGTCCCTTTGGAAACTCCTGTCATGCTGAGGGTACTGAGGACCGTCAGGGCTTCTGTTAGGGGCTGCAACTGGCATTGATGGAACTATGAGGGACACCTGGACAGGGGACAGTAAAACCACTCCAGGGTTAAGTAATATGTCTTGCCTCCCAGCATCCTGAATTTCCTTATCTGCCAAACAAGTCAGCTGATGACTGATAATCCTCCATGACCAAAAATATTCTGTCTTCCCTTTTCCCTTAGGTTAGTAGTTCTCAAATCTTAGTGCTTAAAAATCATTAAGTGTTTGGTAAAATGCAGGATCCCTCTAAGATTCAGCAGGGCTGGGGTGGGGCCAGGAATCAGTATTCTTAATAAGCCCCTCAGGTGGTTCTGTTGAGGGTGGTTTTCAGCCTATGTTTTAAGAAAGTTTTCCCTGTGTGGTGATTGCTGTGGGGTGGGGGTGGGGGGGTATAAGGGGACTAAATGGTAATGGGAAAATGTAATAAGGATTGTATATTTTAATACTGAAAAAATAAAAATAAATTAAAAAGAAAGTCTTCCCTGATTACTACGTGGGATTGCCTGATCAAATGATCCTTGATGTAAGGCTAAATGTAACAGGATTAAGGAAGCTTTAAAAAGGCAGAAAGAAGACTTCCTGGGACAATCTGAGCCAAAGAGAAAGGTGACAATGGCCAGCTGATTGGCCCAGGTGACTGAGACCTCTGGATGCCCGGTGATGTGGGGAGGCTGGGGGTGGAGAGGTACAATGGGAAACACTGCAATTGGAGGAGGCAGTTTTCTCTTTCAGAGAAGCTCTGTTGTGAATGTCCTCTATTTTGCGTCCAAGTCCTAGCTCCTGTGTTATCATATATAAATAAAAAGCTCCTAGTATTCTGCAAGCAAAATTCCACTCTCTTAAGTTTCCCCCAGGAACTTCCAAAAGGCTAAAATTCCTGAGATGGGGTTCCTGGAACCAATAACACCTTCAACATTGATTTCATAAGAGAAACATCAAGTAGAAATGAGATCTTGTTCATAATGTGCAAATCTTGCCATTAAGCATTTGTAGTTTCACAGGGAATTTCCCCTTTGGTTATACAGCAGTGAGACAGTTTTTCTTGCGTGTTAAGTAAAAACATTTGCATCATCTCACTTTCCTGGCTCTAGCTCAATGACAGATATTTAGCAAAAGCAAATAAAACCTCACCACATTTTCTTTTAGTAATTAAAGACCTGTTAAGTGTCAATTTAGAAAACTTTTTGGACTCCTGTCTAAACTCTCAAGACACATTCATTTAAACTGAAAGCAGATGCTTGCCTTGAAAAAGTATTGACATTTTGGGAGAATTTAGGAAATGCCAGTAACAGAAATAAATGGATTTGGCAATGCACTTGGCAGTAATAAAATTTCCCATTAACCACAGTGTGAACTTGGAGTGCCAGGCAGCTTTTTTAATTTCTTTTTCTTTGTCAGGGTATTTGTTGTTGTTGGATCCAAAAAATGATGTCTTTCACAAAGGAAAAAGAGTATGTTCTTTTTTTTTTTTAATGTGGTGGTGGTGGGGAGAAGGGAGTGGTGGGTAGACTTTCTTAGCTTTTCTGAAAAGCTGAATCATGAAAGTGAAATTGTAAACGTCTGATTGAGACGACCTTCTCACAGCACACATTTTTCTGTGGCTCTACTCTATTTCCTGTACAGCAAATTTTAAAAGATTGGATTATCCTCTGTGTGGCCTCTTTTCTGATCGTGTTTACTGAGCTCATTTCTGGGCAACGCAATGGCTATATTGCATCTAATTTAGCGGCGTTCACCCTAGTTTTTCTGCTTGACTTTTCACAGAAGCTGCACAGAACTAATTGTTTGGAGGACTGATTCATATTACGTGGTGGAACAGAATAAATTTTTTCTTGAACTCCAAACCCACACTCAATACAGTTAGTGTTAAGTAGACTGCCTGCTCTCCCCCCACGGCAGGTTTGCAGGATCGGATTCAGGTCACTGTGGCAACAACGGGAGGCAGCTGGGGTGCCCACCCTACATGGCGTGAGTGGTCAAACTTTGGTTGTTTTGAACACCTGCCTCCCCCACTGAAAACTGAAGGAATGGAGCGACAGAAGGTCCTGACACTGTCTGGTCACAGAGCAGCAGACACGGAAACACGGAGACATGGCTCATGTGAAGATGTCCCATAGGGCCTGGCACCGAGAGGAAATGTTTCTCCTGAGTCCCCTCTACCTTCACTCCTCTGAATGGCTGTTGATGTCTTTACTATCAGCTCAGGGAGGTCACTGTCCTGAACCCCAGTGTCAGGACCGTTGTCCCATGATGGCCTTGCTCTGCCAAGGTGGGCTGGGAAGGGGTGGAGGAATGGCCCCAAGCCACTATCACTTCAAGGTGCAGGCAAATATTTACGCTAAACCTTTCAGTAATTTGAAGGAAAGCATACAAACAATGCTCCCAGGGCGGGACCTAGAGGAGGAGGCAGCTGAGAATAGCTGATTCAGCCAGGACTTGTTCACCCCTCCAATGAAGGGCCACAGCCGAATGCATGGCCCTGGGTTTAGGCTCAGGCTGAGTGCTGTCTGAATCCCGACTCTGCCCTCTCCCGCTGTGTGACTTGTGATAGACACTCCATCTCCATGAGCCTCAGTTGGCCGAATCTGTGAAAAGTGCACGTTAATCTCTCCCTCTCCAGCTTCCTGTGAGGGTGAAATAAACACACACGGTGCGCTTAGCAGAGCGTCTGGCACATGGGACGGTGCAGGAAACGTGAGCTCCACTTGCTCGTTCCCCACCCTCCACCCAGGCTCCCACCCGGAATTTCTACCAGAAGTTTCACTAGCTGATTTCTCAGCACAGGCATGATGCTGTTCGAATGCAAATTTTGCCTCTGAAAAGAAAAGGGACTTCCAGTTCCTTTCTGGTTGTCTACTAACACTTTAGTTAAGAGATGGGAAACTTGGAGTCCTCATTAAAACCACAGATTCTCCCACCCCTCATTTAGAACAGGAGCAAATGGAGCCTCAAGGTGGGTGAATATTGCCCCAAGAGCTGTTCAACTGCAGGGGTAGAAAATGTATTAGCTCCTTCTCATTCATAATTAACTGTATTCTAAGAACTTGGGCTTCAGATTAGAAGTGAGAAAAAATGTCCCTGGGCTAGTAAGAATTAATAATCACTAAAACTTATTTCATCTTTATTGGGGCTAGGTCCTGTTAAGTACTTCCATATATTCTTGTGTTTAGTACTCATGACGGATGCAGTTACTACTGTTATTTCCAGCTTATGAATGAGCAACTGGAGGTACTGCAAAACAAAATTGTTTTCCTAGGTTGCAGACTACTCCATGATAGAGCTGAGATCCAAACTCTCTAAGCTCTGCAGCTCCTGGACCTGAGGCTGGCGTGGCGCCCAGATGGACAGAGGGAAAGTGCTAGCTCTAGACGTCCCGCCTCACAGCTTACTGCCTGTGACCCCGCCTCCCTGTGTGCCCACCTGTAACAGGGGAGTGATGGTGGTAGCCCTCCACAAGCCCCAAGTGGGCAAGTTCTGGAGCCACGAGGAAGCACTCTATATTTGTCATTCAAGAGTCAGTTACTATTGTTCTTTTCACTTGTAGGAGAGGCAGCAGAAAAGTTGAGGGCAGTGAGCCCTGCAAGGCTGCCAGCAGACAGGTGGCACCGTAGGACACATGAAGTAAGACAGTCCCACGCTGGGCCTGCTGGAGAGAGTGGAACACAGGAGGGAGGCTGGTAGAACTGGTGAGGAGTCACGAAGAAGGAGGGGGCCTTAAAGGAGGTTTGACTGCCTGCCACAGCTTCCCAGACAGGGGCTGCGGGCCACAGGCAAGCGTGGGCTACAGGCAACACAGCAAATGTGCACGGCCTCTTTCTGTCCTTTGAAGTTCTCTATCTGGACTTTTAGAGCATTTTTAGATTTGAACACCTTTTAATGATCTCTAAGCACTTATATTCCAAATTAACCTCTGTGTCAAGGCAAAGCTGATTTCCTACAGGATTTAAGATAAAAAAGTTGAAGTGCCTGGTCCCCTGAAGTAAGATGATACATCCAAGAAAAAAATTCCAATGATTACCCTCATTTCTTTTTAAATTGAATTGTATCTTCTTTAAGTACACTCCAAGTCAAGAGTTGTTCCAAGTCATTCCCCAGCACAGGAGCTTAAGGGAACTAAAGGGCAAATGAATCAAGGATAGATGATGAGGTTTAAGGAGGTGGAAAAGTTCTTTTCAGAGCAAAGGGGACTGCTGAAAACTCCAGTACTTCACAAAGCAGGCCAGCCTTTTCAATGACACTGTCTCAAATATTTATGCAAGGAGAGAAAATGATGACATCCCAATTTCTTCAAGAGAAGGTAAACAAAGCCAGCAGTTCCTGAGAGCTCGCTCTCTCCCACGGTGCTCCCTGCACAGAGCCAACTTCTGGCCTCAACTGTGCTCACCACAGCCATTGGAGCAAAAGAAAGGATTGAGAAAAGGGACCTTGCTGACTGCACTGTGGATTTACAACAACTTACTCATGCCCGATTCATTAGTAATCACAGCCTAAATGAGTAGAGTTTTGGTGAGGGAGAGATACTTACAAAAATATTTTCACAATTAGCAATCTGTTTATATACAAACAACTCCAAAATCTTGAGGAAGTAGGTAAACATTCTCATCATTTCCCAGATAATTCAGTTTTGTAAGACATTGAATATAAAAATGCAAGTAAAGCAGAGATCAGATGAACTAGAAGAGTTCTTACTTTAAAACCTTCGTCACATTTTTCTCGAATTTAGTTTGCAAGTTAGTGTTTCTGATCCACTGACAAGTGCCCAGTTTGGCTCAGCATCTGGGTTCACACAGCGTGGGAGAATAGTGGAAAAGGAGGAGGAAAGTGGCAGGATTACGGAAAGTCTCGAATCCTATGGCATGTGGACTCTATGTGTGCCTGTAATGGATAGTCAGTGAATTTCTCAGGTGCTCCCAAATTCAGAGGGGGATGGTGGTGGAAGAAGAGTAGATATTGGAAACAGAAGAGAAAAATGATGTGTTGTAATATAACAATGAGATAAAGAGCTTCAAAAGCAGTGGAAGGTGGTCAGCAGTGTCATACTCTTCACTCCAGAGAAACCAAGGGGAGTGAGAGCTGAGCGAGCCTTTGAATTTCACAGCTGATGCGCAAGACAGCAGCTCCGCTGGAACGCTGAAAGGACAGGTGGGGGGAAGAAGCACCATGTGTTACCCATTCCTCTTGTCAATCTGGTCAGAGAGAGGAAGGACTTAGGGGAACAACTGTGGGGCGTAACTAAACTGAGAAAGAGTCCCTAGGGGTCAGACACCTGTGGAATGGGAAGAATCTGAAGACCTGAGAGAGAACCCATGGTAATGGACGGGGGGATGGGGAAGAAATAGCATCGAGGACACATGTGGGTTTTACACTAATGAGCAATCGGGGTTGAAATAAAAAAGACTGACAACACCAAATGTCAGGGTGTGAAGCAAAGGGATTGCTCACCGTCGTTGGAGTGAAATGTGGTATGATTACTCTGAAGAAGTGTTTGGCAGTTTCTTAAAACAGTAAAGATACAATTATCCACAATTCCACCCCTAGATATTTACTGCAAAAATGAATATACAAAGACTGGGATGTGATTATTCATAACTTGATTATTCGTGATAACTCAAACCTATCAACAAACCAAGTACCTACCCATGGAAAATAACAAATTACCTCATATTTATACAATGGGATATGTATAATTATACAAATTTTTAAATTTATACTACTCAGTAATAAAAAAGATAACATGTAATAACACAGATAAGACCCAAAAATTATGCTAAGCAAAAATACTCAAAGAGCAAACAGGTACATAGTAAATGATCACCTGTTAAAGGTGAAAAATTTATGCAATCTGAAGAGAAATTGGAGTACTGATCACTTGTAAGTGAAACTCTAAAACAGGCTAAACTAGTTTATGGGGAAAAAATATAAGAACAACAATGGCCTCATAGGAGGGGAAAATCACTCAAGAGAAGTATGAAGGGTGTTTCTGGGGTGATGGAATTATTCTACGTGTTATTTTGGGGGTAACCACAAGAGTATGTAAAATTTCAAAACTCATTACTTGAGATTTGTGCATTTTTCTGCATGTTAATTATGCCTCAATTAAAAAAACCCCCACAAACACAGGTGTGAACAGGTGCCTTGTGAGAGAGCCAAGGCAAATCTTTCTCTCACAGAAGAACTGAAGAAGAGGCAGTCTGAGAATGCAGGAAATTTTGAGGTAGGCAGAAAGGAAGCTGCAAAAAATTCACCCTGAATGACCTGAACACCGTTAGTAAAAGTAAGGGGTGATGGCATCTTCTGGGTATGTGTGTGGGCACTGAGGTGGGGAACAAGGATATAGGAAATATGTATTAGGAAGACAGGATATACTTCAGACATGTTACAAAGCCAGAAAGGATGAATCTCTAACAGTTCTATCTCCCACCCTATTCTGTCTATTGCCCCCCCCAACATGGCTGTCTTCAGGGTTTTTTGTAAGGGTCCCATTTACCTCAGATTTGTGTTTTTCATCTCCATGTAATGGATTAGATGAGAGTCTAGGGTGTACATTCTTGATAGAGGTGAAAACTGCTTCTTAGATGACAGGTGGTAGAGTTAAAAATCATCTTAGATGTTACAATGATGTGTGGTCTCCCAATGCTCAGCCCCACCTAACAAATCTTATTCCTGAGTTTCAAACTGGGGTTGGAGGTGATTAGAAAAAAAAATGCTTAAAAAGGGTGAGGTGATAATGAAAAATGTTGAGAAATGCTAATCTACGGAAAGCAAAATTCAAGCAGTGGGAGGACCTTAGGTTGGGGCTCTAGTCAGGCAAGTAAATGATAGTTAAGGCGTGAAGGAGTCTAAGATGATGTCACACGCAAAACTAAAATAGATCAGATAAATTGGAGGTAGGTTATAAATTATGAACATGACAATCACTGAGAACAGAGACTCTAAGGATGGTGAAGTACAGGGCGAGAGGAATTGAAGACAACTGGGCTGGAAAGTGGCAGGTCATAAATCATCACTCCGTCAATAGGTCAGTAGGAGTGACAGAGAGCAGGATGGGAAGGTAGGCAGAAGTAAGAGGTTAAGGTCAAAAAGGAACATTTCATAACTCAGGTGTTAAAGAATGCAAAGGTCTGCACAATTAAAAAGCCCATGGCACGGGCATTCGGTGAGTGCCCAAGGCAGAGTGGACTGGAGGGCCCTGGAATGCAGGCAGCAGAGGAACCAGGTGATTAATGTAACTTGTGCATTTGCTAAAAAGGGCAGTACGGGCTGGGAGCAAGAGAAGGTTATTGCTCTGGTGCTCAGGCCACCGAGGATGAGGGGGGAGTGTACAGAAGACTGTGAGGTGGCAGCAATGAGGATGGAGATGGTGTAAGGGAGATGCTGGACTGGGCTTCTGAAGAGCTGGGGGGAGGAGACCTGGGGAGAGAGATGGGTGCGAGTTGAATGAAGATGAGGGGGAAGAACTGCAATGGGGTTGAGACCACAGATAAGTAAAGTGGGAGGAAACCTGGAGACAGATAGGTCACCATGGGGGTGGGGAGTAGGGTTTCACTCCAAGGACAGGATGCAGAACTTGTCCCCTCAACGTTGAAATCCTAACGTGGTGGGAAGAACCTGAACATGTTTTTCTTTATACAATGGGGTGGCATTTTGGATTCTCCGGGGTTTCAGTTAATAAGTAGAGAAGGAGAAAACTACTATCTTGAGGGTATAAAATTCATTTTTATGAAATAAAACGTGGTGGCTAGTATAAAGCTGTAAGAAAATTTATCACTAATATTTAAGCTTATTTCAAAGACAATGGTTACACTTTCTGGGCTCTTCTATTCTCCAGGTACTCAATTTTCTAAAGGATAGGACTAAAGAAAATGAAATGTATGCTGTTATCAAATTCATCTTCTATACAGTTTAATTATTGGACATTCTATTTCATTTTCTTCTGAGTTTTGATGATAAGATTTATTACAACTCCCATGTAACACCTATAGCTAATCATATGAACGGAAGGTACTTTGGGCGATGAGGGACAAATAATGTGATTCTTTAAGAGGTTCTTTGCACCTTCTGTTTCAAATACCAGCAACTATTTTACAGACACAGAAAGCAGTCATAGAAATATTTTCTCATACCCTGAATTTAAATATTCTATTATATTCTTTTGAGCCATCTGGGACTTTTGCTCTTTTCATTCATAAAAAGTTTATGCTAATCTTGTCTATTTTCTTTTACCTGTTAGGTTCCAAGCAAGGCCCACAACAATATAAATTAAGGATACTGGCATGGACAGTTGTTCCTTATCAATCTGTCCCACTGTAACTGTGCTACACAGACTCGTGACAGCTCCAAGTCCAGTAAAAGGTCTAGAAAAAGGCCAACTGTATCTGGATAGCACTCAGTGAAGTCTACTGCTGTGAACAGATCTGAAGCTGCCTGTCATAAAATTCCAAAACTTCAAGTAAAATTTGTCCTCAGCAGTATAAGATTTCTAAGATTCTCTGAAAGAAACGCATCTTATTTAGAACTTCTGGCTCACATTGCTCTCAAAGTCAAGGGCATTAATTAAGGTTGGTGCTGTCCAATATAGTAGCCACTAACCACATGTGGCTATTGATCCCTTGAAATATAAGTAGTCTGAGATGTCCTGTAAATGTGAAATATATATTGGGTTTCAACGATTAATTATAAAAAAGAATGTATACTATCTCATTAATATTCTTACATGTTCAATTGTAAAATTAACTTTTAAGATTAATAACATGTTAAAATGACAATATTTTGGATATATTAGGGACCACTAAAACATATTATTAAAATTAATTTCACCTGTTTTATGTTATGAAATACAGCCACCTGAAAATTTTAAATTAGATTCTGACTCTCATATTTTGTTGGGTAGTGCTGCTTTAGAGCGCGTCCAAGTTCAGGTGAGCCACACACAAGCGGGCAGTGGAGTGTGGTGATACAGAGTGAGGGGACTGGGTCAGACAGATCTAGGTTCAAGTCTCAGGTCTTCTGTTTCTTCCCTAAGCACCTTGCTACTCCAATCTAAACGGCTCATATTTACAGAGATATCTTGAGTTCTTAGAATGAGCATTAATTTCTGTATTACAAGAAAGGGCACAATTTTTAACAGTTAGCTGCCTAGCCATAGCCTGCGTGGCTCAGTTGGTTGGAGCGTCATCCTGCAAACCGAAAGACTGAGGGTTTGATCTCTGGTCAGGTCACATACCCAGGCTGCAGGTTTGGTCCCCAGTTGGGGCGCATACCAATTCGATGTTTCTTTCTCACTTGGATGTTTCTCTCCCTCTCTCCCCCGCTCTCTTCCCCTTCTCTATAAAATCAATAAGCATGTCCTTGGGTGAGGATTAAAAAAAAAAGCTGCCTAATGAAAAATAAATGTAGTATGAATCTTAAATAGTAAAATGGATCAAACCAAATCAAATTTATAATATTCTTTTCTCTTTTCACCTTTGACTCATTGCTACTTAGAGAAAAACACTAAGGAAAGCAAAAGTAAAACTTGGCATTATCCAAATGTGGATGGGCTCTGCTGTTTGGTGAGTCACCTCTATGTGCTGTTGAGAGATACAGTGGAAACAACTTTTATGGATTGCTTAAGGAAAACAGGAAGGACCGCTCTCTCAAATGGCAATCGTATACCATTAAGTAGCTAAACATTAGATAATTTCTGGATAGAAGAGTTATTTTGAGCAGCAGGGGTAGTGGAACACGAACAGGATAAAAGTCCGAGGGCAGGAACTGAATCTTGGGTCTGCCTCAACCTAAACCAAGGTCAGAAGAAACCTCCAAATCTTGGTTTTCTCATCTATAAAATGGGGATGAGGATAATAATATCTCTCACAGTAGTTCACTTTGAAGATTAAACAATGGATACAAAAACACATCTGTAAACTGGAAAGCGTTACATCAACGTTAGCTGTTATGATAATTTTATTCTACTGGATTCTACGAATAATCTACACAGATGTAGCCACTTTGCTCTCTGGTACAATGTGAAAGCGCAGCAGGCGAACAAGGGTGGCTTCGCACAGATGCTTCACTAGCTGGGACCTTGACTTGGTCCCATCACTGGGAGGGTCTCATTACAAGAGCACTCAGAACGCTACAGTCCTACACAAACGTAAAGCATTGTTGTTGGTTTAGGTGACAATCAAGAGCTGATTTTACTGAAAGAGAAGCAGTCCTCTGTCGGGTATCCAGGAGTCCCTCCTGCTGTGCAAAGCAGTCACTGCCATGCTCCAAAAGATATTTCTTTGTGCTTTTAACCCACATACACTAATTCAAGATAACAGTCAGTGGCAATCATAGGAGAATTGAAAAAAGAAGGTTAGAGTGTACCTCTCTTGTGCAGGTCTTGACCAGATGAAATTTTAACAAATTTCTGCCATCATTTTTGAATCGAGGCACATTCAGCACATTATGATAATCATAACTGCAGGATATCACGCCTAACAAGAAACAGCACTTTATATACAGGCAACTGAAGCTAAATTTGGGGGTAAAAATACTCATCTACATGATTTTTGAAATCAGTATTATATTATCCATGGATGCCCCCCACCCAAATACTGGGTAGGCTTTTGCCCAGATGTGAAGTTATTCGGGCTCTAAATTAGACCGCATACAGATGTATTGTAACAATGACTTAAAAAAATGAATCCTTAGTTTATAAACTTCGAAATTTATTAACTAAGAGTTTATAAAAAGAGTAAAGCAAAAACACCCTATAATTAGTTATCTACAATTAGAACTCATTTCCCCCCAATATTTGATTTGTTCTTATTTTTAAAGGGAGCATCTTAGTAGCAACATCTACATGTATAAGGAATATTTAAGGAGCAAACAGGAAGGTGAGGCAGGTGCATCACACAAGTTACCGAGGCAGTGAGGACAATCCTGTTAGGGAGACACAATAAAAGAACACAGCACAACTCTAGCCTCAAAGGTACCAAACGTGCTCTCAGGAGGTTTAGAGGCACGGAAGCCAATTCAGCGTGTGTGTAGATTGTCAGATCCTAACAAGTACCGATAAATACATCACTACAACCTGATTCCAGCCATAGTTTCACCTTCTAATGCCCACTTCTAATGTTTCCAACCTATTTTTTAAGTTTAGAAGTTAAATGATCATTGCCAGCACCATCACCAACATTTCGTGCTTAGACTTCCTATTAATAAAAGTACAAGATGGAAAAGCACCGCTTTGTGTTAGTCTTCTGTGACACTAATTGCACTATTAACCTTTTACAGGGCAGTGAGGGAAAAGCCATCACCAGCGATTATGCCCAAGAGGCCTTCCTTAGAGAGTTGCTCTACTCACTACTAACTCCAGGCATGCCTCCCTTTGTTTCTTACCTACAGCACAAACTGGGCGGAGTTGTGGTTAGGACATGTGGTTACACCTGCAGAGCAGACTACTTTTCCTACACCAGCACTTTTCCCGAAGTATATTCATGAAGTACTTGGGAAATGCCCTACCGAAAAAAGACTGACTAGGAAAATGCTGTGTTCCATAGTCCCTGCTTGCGGATTCACGGGGCCTTTAGCACATTAGAAATTCTTGCAGTAAAGGAACTATCTTTAGTTTTTAATTCAGCATTTCCTGAGTTTATGTGACCACGTAATCCTTCCCTAATTCCATCTCTCTACAGACACTATGAACATCTCCCAGAGCTAATACTTCCAGAAAGACATTCTGGAAAATACTCTTCTTGACTGATAAGGGACAGAATTAATCAGGTGAATATTGAATCTTCTCAAACCTTGAGATCCCTAATTATTCCACTCTTGGAAGACGAGACAACAGCATAATCGAGTACGTGTTGAGAAGAAAAGGATTTCTGGGAATCACAAGGCCACCCGATCAAAGGTACACATGCATGCCACTTACTTAAGGAGATTCCCGAGATTGAACAGAGCGCGGTTGTGCTGCGGGTTCAGCTGGAGGGCCCTCTGATAGTACATCTGTGCCTCTGCCGTGTTTCTCGTCAGTGTTCCAAGGTTGTTCAGGGCACTTGCATGGCGTGGGTACAACCTGGAAAGTTTGAAATATTAAAGCATGATCGTTCAAATTCTAAGTCGGGCACAGTTTGCTTGTCCTACCCCCCTCTCCCCCAGCTTTGCCACAAGCAAAATGAAACACTGAATTCTTTATTTTAATGGTATGTCTACATCAAGCTTTTAAAGTCCAATTCTATTGAGATATAATTGACACAAGCACTGTGTAAGTTTCAGCTATACAGTGTAAGAATTTGACTTACATACACTGTGAAATGACTGCCATGATATGTTTAGTCAACATCCATCATCTTATATAGATACAAAAGAAAAAGTAATTTTTTTGCCTTGTGAAGAGAGCTTTTAGATCTGCTCACTTAACAACTTTTGTATGTGCCGTACAGCAGTATTAGCTACAGTCATCTCTAGTTCTCATTTATCTTATTACTAGAAGCTTGTAACTTTTGACCACCTTCATCCCATACCCCAGCTCTGGTAACCACAAATCTGATATCCTTTTCTATAGGTTTTTTTTTTTTACATTTTACATGTAGGTAAGATCATACAGTATGCAAGCCCTCATTTAATATTGCCAATAGGTTGTGCAATTTTAAGTGAATTGATTATAATGAAACCAATTTTACCATTGAATAATTGCTATAAAGGAGGTGAGCTCCTAAGGTATCTCATTAACATTACAATTAAACCTCATTGACTGAAATGATGTTGGGCAAGGACCTGCTGTATTTGTCTTTCTCTGTGGGACTTATTTCACTTAGCATAGTGTCATGTTGTCACAAATTGCAGGATTTCCTTCTTTTCAATGGGTGGATAATACTGCATTTTAATGGATGAATAATATACACACCATAACTTCTCTAAATATGTGTTCTATTTCCATATCTTGGCTTTGTAAATAGTGCTGTTAGAAATATGGGGTTGCAGATGTCTCTCTGACATGGGGTTCTCATTTCCTTTGGCTATATTCCAATAGTTGGCATTGCTGAGGCACACGGTAGTTGTATTTTTAATTTTTTGAGAAACCTCCATACTATTTTTCAGAATGGCTGCACTAATTTACATTCCCTTCTCTCTATATCCTTACCAACACTTGTTATTTCTTTATTGTTTTTTGAATACTAGCCATTCTGGGTTTCAGGTCAAGATGGCAGCCTAGGTAAATGCAGTTCTCACCTTGGCCCATAACCACATCAAAATTACAACTCAACTGCAGAACAATAGTCATTCAGAACCACCTGAAATCTAGCTGAACAGAAGGCCTACAACTAAGTATGAAAAGAAGAAGCCACATCCAGACAGGTAGGAGAAGTGGAGACATGGAACAGGCTGGTCCCATGCTCATGTGTGGCAAATAAAAACTGGGAGTGGTATCTAGGCTTAAGAGGTTCCTGCTAAGGAGCAACAGGTCCCAGCCCAACACCAGTTCCCTCAGCCCAGGAGTCCAGTGTCAGGAAGATAAGTCCCCATAATTTTTTGCTGTAAAAGTCAGCATATATTGTGAATGAGTAAGATGGAAGGCTTCTAGATTCCCACGCATTCCTCTTAAAAGGCCCACACATGAACTTAATGTATTTTGCCATGTATAACATGCACTTTTTTGTCCAAATTTTTTAGGGAAAAATAAGGATGCACATTATACATGGGTATAATGATTACATACTGTGGGTATAACAATGGGGTATAATAATCCTGTGTATAATGCACATAAAACATTGGTGCACATTATATATGGCAAAATATAGTACTTGGACTCACTCTGAGCTCCAGTGGTGGGGCAGCAGCTTGTAAGAGACATATGGGGAGGAAGTGAAGTGTCTGGCCTGATCAGGGTGAAAGCTGAAGGGGCATACAGAAGTCCTAGCAGAGGCCATTGATCCACTGCTGAGCCAGCCTCACACAGCACCAGCAGGTGGGCACCATATCTGAGTCTCCATCAACCTGGGTAACACTTTTTGCCCGCCCCCTCCCTGAGATTCCCTGAGAACCCACCCCACCCAATTGTGGGTGCACCCAAGCTGTTTCCGGTGGCTTTTCCAGACAAATGGCTTGTCTTGGCTCATGCTTTGGACTTTCCTAAAATATCTCAAACAAGCAGCATCTGGTCTCAGTGTGCCCCATACCACTCATGAAGTAGTCCTAGGCCTGGCACTAGTGAAAGCCAGCCTTGGTTCACAGGTTGGCCTCTCCTTGATACCTCTAAGCCCAGCACAAATAGCAGGTATTTATCTTCAGGTTGCACTGTAGCTCATGCCAGGTGGACAGAGGCAGAACACAGGCAGTGGCTGACCTTGGCCTGTACCTCCTGGAAGAAGCCAGAGCCAGCGTACCTAGTGGACAGCTTCAGACCACCTTGAAGAACCAGCTAACCAACTCCACAAGTGAGAGACAAAAGGTGTGGACTTAGCAGGTATCAGAGCCCCCACTAAAGTAAGTCCTGCTCCATGGAGTAGGCCCCTGCACAGCTGATCCTCCTCAGTGGTTATGCAGTCCTTGTAGCCCATCAGCTTGAGGGCAAATCCTTCCCATTGATGTGCCAACAGCAATCAAGGCTCAACGACAATGGGAGGGCGTACACATCCTACAGGGTTGGAGGTGGTGCATCTGGATTGTCCATCTTGGGTGAACATGGAGGCTGTGCCACTGGACCCTGCAGGACCATACTATATAAAAGGCCACTCTACTAAGCCTGGGAGGTGTAACAGCTATACCTAATACAAAGAGACAGGCTGCCAAAATGAGGAGACAAATAAACATGTCCCAAATGAAAGAATAGAACAAAACTCCAGAAAAAGAATTAAACAAAATTGACATAAGTAATCTACTAGATGCAGAGTTCAAGACACTGGTGATAAGGATGCTCAATGAACTTAGTGAGAACTTCAACAGCAGAAGAAAGGACATGGAAACCATGGAAAAAAACCAGTCAGAAATGAAGGATACAATAACTGAAATAAAGAACACATTACAGAGAATCAGCAATGGAGTAGATGAAACAGAGGATCAAATCAGAGATTTGGAAGGTAAATAGGCAATAAACACAATCAGAACAGTAAAAAGAAAAAAATGAATCCAAAAAAGAGGATAATGTAAGGAGCTTTTAGGACAACTTTAAGTACATCAACACTCAACATTTGCATCATAGGGGTGGCTAGATGGAGAAGAGAGAGAGCAAGAAATTGAAAACCTATTTAAAAAATCAATGACAGGAAAATTCCCTAACCTGGTGAAGAAAGTGGACATACATGTCCAGGAAGCATAGTGAGTCCCCCCAAAAAATGAACCCAAAGAGGCCTATACAAAACACTTGATAATTAAAACGCAAAAGGTTAAATACAAAGGGAGAATCTTAAAAGCAGCAATAGAAAAGCAGTTAGTTACCTACAAGGGAGCTCCCATAAGACTGTCAGCTGATTTCTCAAAAGAAACTTTGTAGGCCAGAGGGTTGGCAAGAAATATTTAAAGTGATGAAAAGCAGGTACATACTCCCAAGACTGCTCTACACAGCAAACCTATCCTTTAGAATTGAAGGACAGATAAAAGGGCTTCCCGGATGAGAAAAAGCAGAGTTCATTACCACCAAAACAGTATTATATGAAATGTTAAAGGGGGGTTTTAAGAAAAAGGGAAAAAATCAAAACCATGAACAATAAAATGGCAATAAATAAATATCTATCAACAATCCAACCTAAAAAACAAAACAAAACAAAATAAATGAGCTAATAGAACAGAAACAGAGTCATAGATATATAGAATGTTTTGATGGTTTGCCAGATGGGAGGGAGGTTGGAGTGATGGCTGAAAATGGTCTACGGATTAAGAAGTGCAAATTGGGTCCTACCTGGTGTGGTTTCAGTTGTTTGAAGAATCATTCCATGAACCAAAAGGTCACAGTTGGATTCCAGGTCAGAGCACACACTTAGGCTGAGGATTCAGTTCCCAGTCAGGACACGTACAAGAGGCAATCAATTGATGTTTCTCTCTCTCTTTCTCTCCCTCCCTTCCCCTTTCTCTAAAATCAATGTTTGTATACTCAGGTAAACAGTGAAAAAACAAAAAGAGAAGTGCAAACTGGTAGTTACAGAATAGTCATGGGGATGTGAAGTACATATAAAATATAGTCAATAATATTCTAATAACTATGCATGGTGTCAGATGGGTACAAGATTTATTGAAATGATTACTTAGTAAGTCATATAATATATAATCACTGGGTTGTATCCCCAAAACTAATATAATATTGTGTCAACTATAATTGAAAAATGATTTTAAAAATATCAGCCATACTAACAGATGTGAGGTGATATATCATTGTAGTTTTGCTTCCCCTCAATAATTAATAATGTTGAGCATCTTTTCATGTACCTGTTGGCCATCTGCATGTCTTATTGGGAAAAATGTCTATTCAGATTCTTTGCCAGTTATTTTAACTGGATTTTTTTTTGTTCTTGACTCGTATGGGCTCTTCACTTATTTTAGGTATTAATTTTTTATCAGATATATGATTTGCAAATATTTTCTCACATTCTGAAGGTTGCTTTTTTATTTTATCAATGGTTTCCCTTGCTGTGCAGAAGCTTTTCAGTTTTGTATAGTCCTACTCATTTATTTTTACTATTGTTGCCTTTACTTTTACTGTCAAATCCAAAAAAAAAAAAAAAATCATTGCTAAGACTGGTGTCAAGGAGCTTACAGCCTATGTTTTCTTCTAGACTTTTATGGTTTCTGGTCTTACATTTGTTTTTAATTCATGTTGTTAATTTTTGTGTATGGTGTAAAACAGCGGTCCAGATTCATTCTTTTGCATATGCTGTCCGATTTTCCCAACACCATTTATTAAAAAGACTCCTTT
Organism: Anoura caudifer; assembly: GCA_004027475.1. Classification (NCBI taxonomy): domain Eukaryota; kingdom Metazoa; phylum Chordata; class Mammalia; order Chiroptera; family Phyllostomidae; genus Anoura; species Anoura caudifer. The sequence goes on along the minus strand of PVKU01000767.1, from coordinate 332,974 downwards.
TCACATTGTGTATTTTTGGTTTCTTTGTAGTAAATTAATTTACCATAGATATGTAGGTTTATTTCTGGGCTCTCAATTTTCTTCAATTGATCACTGTATCTTTTTTAATAAAACAATACTATACTGTTTTGATTACTATTGCTTTCTAATATAGTTTGAAATGGCACATGATGCCTCCAGCTTTGTTTTTCCTTCTTATGCCATATCTTTATGGTGAACTATTTTTACAGTTGCAAGCATATAAATAAGTCAGGGAAGCATATGTCTGACATTTACTGGCATAAGTAAATAACTCCCAAACAGTACAAAGATAACAGTGTATGAATCTATGGGAGTTAAATAAATTTTAATCCTTTGGAGATTAAAATTACTTTCAATTTGCTTTAATAGAAAATTCTCTTTGCCTCAGGTGCTGAGCTTCTGTCCTGGTGGGACTGCTGACCAGCTGCCTCTACAGTGCCCACTCTTTCCACAGGATGCTGGGAGTTCCCTGGATGAGACATCTTCACAGCCACATTCTGACTGGAGCATCAGTTAGACCATCACCATTTAGAAAAGGTGGTACATGTCTCCCCACAAAAAAAAACTTTATCCCTAAATAATCATCTCTCTTGATTCCCTTTTTCCCATTTTACCTGATCTCCCTCTCCTTCTGCAGTTTGGTACCACCTGGCCTGATAATAGTTCTCATAATAAAAATCCTGACAAACACACAAAAAATACCAAAAATTAAATAATGCACAATAAAGTGAAAATAATGCTTCTGGTGTTCAAAAGCCAATGTAAAGGATTGGGTATATATCAGTAAACCAAATTTGTGCTGATTAAGGAAGAAAGGGAATCAATTTTTTTGTCCTTAACTCAAACTATAAAGAAGGCGAATCAGCACAGCAACACGGTTTAGCTGTTTCTGCTGCATTTAGAGTGGACATATTTAGCCACTAAGAGGTTCGCTCCATCTCTGTCACCCAGAGTACTTTGAATAAGCCTGTGGAGCTGGCTTTTAATGTGGAAAAGCCAAGGTAATGCCCAAGTAATAAAAATTGGATCTGTTCTTGTCAAGTCTCTTGACAATCAAATGCCCTCCCACCCTGTTCCGTATGTTCTAAGAAGATCAATTTAACTCTGGGACAAAGGGGTTGCTATTAAAGGGACAAAAAGACTAGCTGCAGAACTTTTTATTTCAAATCTTTGCTTAACCAGAGTTTCCTAAGTTTATTTTCCGGTGCCATCCTCCCTTCCCTACTCCCTCACTGAACAGCAAAGAACATCCCTCAGAACTTCTGAACTCATGTTTTTAAAAAGACATTTTGGGTAATGCTTCTCTCAACAGACAAGGAATAGAATCAATTCAAATGAATGTTACAACCTCCCAAAGCTTAAAAGCCCTAATTATTCACAATGACTTTGAAGGCTGTAAGGAAAGATATATTATGAGAAGAAGTGAGGAAAAGAAAACACACGGGGCCAGACAAGTGCTGTTGTTTGCTTCTCTTTGGTGACCTTTAATTAGCAAAGACAACTTTAGCGTCCCTGGTCCCAGCCCCTTAATACCCAATCTCACATTTCCGGAGGCATGGAGAGTTTTTTTGCTCTCTCTGAGATGCCACCACAGGATATCAGCGCTATGAGGAGAGACAAAAATAAAATGCTCTTGTACCTGCCTGCTCACTCTATACACAGAAGTCTCCTAGGAAGCTTGTACCTAAGAATTATTTTGGAAATGTTTACGGAGGGCACATTACAGCCAGGGCCAGGGCTCAAATTCTTCTAAAGGAACTTTTTTTTTTTTATGTTGGGTAAAGCTCTGTGGTTTCCAAATGATTTAAGATATGTCTAGTGAACACAGTGAAAATAATTCTCATCATTTCCCTGATGACAAACAGTGATAAAAAGCATCCCGAGACAACTGACCTTCTCGGAAGAGGTAACTTCATAAACTTGATCTTTCCCTTATTTCTTTAGGCTTTGAAGCTCTCAAAATAAATGTCTGTGGTGAAAGCACAAACTATGGACAAGGACAGTAAATTCCGTAAGAGCGTCCCCAGCGGGCTCACCTCTGTGCCCGAGTTCTCGCCCGCACTGCTGAACAGCTGGGCGCTCCAGCTGGCGCTCAGCCCTCCTTTTTGCACTTTGTCGTCACTCACCAGCCCACTGTCATTTAAAGGAACAGCACGCACTTCCAAAGTTCACTGACTACAGAAATGTTTCTCTCTCCTCATTTTTTTTTTGTCAAATCAGAAACCGAATGTAAGTCCACACAGAACTCTTAAAAACAGAAATAACAGAAATAAGTAGTGAGAACGTAAAAACCTTCAGTGTGCCTGCATTTCAAGGCTGCAGAATCAGGAGGCTGAGGAGAGGGCTTCCTGGCCAGCAGCAGCCAGAAAAGAGGCTCTACGTTCATTAACAGAGGCCTGGCACCTCCAAGAAGATTGCTGGCATTTAAGGCAATTTACTGAATCTATTATCATGAAAAGCTCTCCACCTGCAAAATGAATTGGTGTTTATTCCTGGTGATAGTAAGGGTCTTCTAGTAATATCTTGCCTCGCAGGTCATCTGATTAGGTTGGCTTAATCGCAAACAAGCACTGGATCATTTATGAAACAAAGGCGAATTTCATTAAAAGGATTCTTCAACAACCAGGTCAGAATAAAAATATCACTTTTTATTTTGATTTTTATATAGATGTAGAGACTTTCTTAAAACAGATACTTTTCTCTTGTGTACTAAAGACCTATGCCAGAACAAATCTCATTTTGTGTTTACTTTTTAAAAAGGTTTCATTTATTTATTTTTAGAGAGAGGGGAAGGGAGAAAGAGAGGGAAAGAAACATCAATGTGTGGTTGCCTCTTGTACGCCCCCTACTGGGGACCTGTCCTGCAACCCAGGCATGTGGCCTGACTGGTAATTGAACTGGCAACCCTTTGGTTCGCAGGCCTGCACTCAATCCACTGAGCCACACCAGCCAGGTGTGTGTGTTTACTTTTGAAATAAACACAAGTTTACCTACTTGGGTCTAAGTCAACCCTGAGGTCTTGGGGCAGGGCGGCGGTGGCGTGGAGGTGATTTTCTATTTAAAAGATGAATAATTTAGGAGATGTCTATGTAACTATAGCACTTGTCAGAATAAATTAAGCCCATCTTGACTCTAACTTCTAAAGGTATGTTTTACAAAAGTTCTGTTAGCGATTATTCCCTTTCCCACTTAAAAAAGGAAAACCTCCCCAAAAGCTTCACTGCACTGCAGCAGCGTGGTGATCGCCGGGCCGACTTTTCAAAGACCAATGCTACTGGATTTTCTTTCTCACAGTTTCGTTCACCGCTTGCATTGTTTAGGGGGGCTCTTGCTATTTCTTTACTATTTTTATTTCAGTGAGTTAAATTTTTAAAACTGATTATCCAGAAAAGGTGTCATACTGTCAAATAGTTCTGGGGTTGTTAGGAAGTTTATTTTTCCTCTTTGAAAAAGAAATCCAGACAGAGAGGTACAGTTCCATGAACTGAAGAGATGTTTTTCAATTATTGGATAATTTACATTTGTGATAAACACACATCCATTTGAGCCTTTAAGGGGTTCTTCATTTTTATCTCTCGGCAGAATTAATAAAGCAGATAGGTGAGAACATTATCATTCCGCTCCCTCCTTTCCCAGTCATCTTCTCTGGGAAGAATGAACATCAACAACACGTCAACGGGAACAGGAGCCTAAGCGAAAAACAGACGGCAGGAACAGAAGAAAATGGGTCTCAAAAGAGCCAGGATGTATTCATGGCACTTTTTTTATTTTAGAGGGCTTTTTCATACATTATCTCATGTAGCCTTCCTAGTTCTTTAATTAAAATGATTGCATTATTTTATAGTTGAGGAAAGGGATGCTGGAAGAATTAAGCAGTAGGTTATTAGAAAACAAAGAAGTATCTCAGAAGTCCTTGTGTTCTTGAGCAGTAAGGAGGCAGACAGTTCCTGTAAGTCTATTTTCCCGAACAATACATGATTCATTCCGCCATGAGCAAATAAATACAAATTATAGCTTCCATCTTGAATATATTCTCTCTTTTTTTGCCTTCGACTAATCCATTCAACTGTGATCTCTTCAGAACTACCGCTCAGTGACAGAAGTGAAATAAATGCAGGAAATGCGGTTGCCGAGAGATTCTCATTCACTGAAAAGAATTGTCTCCTGCCGTACAAAATCGTGGTGTCTCTGAGAAGCACGGTATTATGCAAAGCAATCTACAATCAACAACACTCAGTGTATAAGAACTACATACGTGCTCTCTGATCCACTGTTCTTAAGTTTTAACCACAGCTAAAGATCTATAGATATGAGATGTATATGACTTAATTTTGGTTTTAAATTTTCTTTCAGTCATTTACTTTAAATTTTATACAGTCTGTTCAAAAGTTAAGGATACTGTTAATTTTTCATCCTTTGAGTACCTTATAAAGCATTTCATTGTTTCAAGTAATATTGTATCATGGGCTCCAGTTTGCAATTTCTTTTCAGAATATACACACCCTGACTTGTCTGATTCTCATTCACACATCAATTTTATTTGAGGTTAACTATGCTAAGGTCAGATGTTTGTTTTCTATTTCCTTTTGAGAAAAAAAAAGGAATACAAAAGAAAAACTTGACTGGGAGAAAAATTTAATCATAAAACCCAAATTTCACTGGACTAAAAAAAATACCCAAAGTAAACTTTATTTCAGGAGTTGGCAGTGTATTTTCAGCCTAATTAATCTCTGGCATTCTTAAGTGCCTGGTTCCTTCATGGTACGAAATTTGAATCATCATGTCACTAACTGCACCTGGGTGACGATTATTTATTGGTATGCTCCTTGAATTGTGATGTCTTTCAGTTTCTTCCTGCAATGTACTGCTTGCTGCTCACTACAGATGGCCTTGGAAAAAACCCTCAGATGCAATTTAGGGAAATGTGACACTCTCACCGAGGAGGGCCAGCTAAATGATCTGACCTCTCATCACAGACGACTTCCAGCAGTGATTCAGGATTCCGCCCAGTTGATTTTCTAAGATAATGTAGGGTAAAACCATGCTCTCTGATACCCTGAGGAAATAAGTAATTTTAAATGGCTGAAACCTTTCCGATTCCTGAGAATTTACCTTAACAGTTTGGGGAATGGACTGAATTAACTACTTCTTTGCTCTTTTAAGTAGAGAAGGATGAACATAATTTAACCTTTCTCAGAGGCTTGGGGTGACTGCAGTGAACTTTGGTTTTTGGGGCAGATGGACGGGAAAGTCCTGCGGTGGAGCAGACAAATAACTATACAGGGAGGCAGAAGTCACGGTGACTTTCCAGCTGTGTGATTTTGACTGTAGTCTGTGCTTTGGTTTGCGTTCTCTGTAACAACAAGGTTAACAACATATTGACCCTCTGTGAGAACAAATCAGCTTTTATGTGAACAATGAGATGGTGAGTATGAAAACAGCCATCATCACACCTATTACACTGCCTATACTTAATGCTTCTGAGTCAGCTGCAGGACCGCTGGGTGGTTTTACCAGGCTCCCTCCGTAGCCCTAATGAACCCACGCCAGGCTGAGGCTGCCAGCTCTCCTGCTCTCATATGGATCACTTATCCTGCAAAAAAATCACCCTCTTCACTGCTGTTCATGGCCTTTGACTCACTCCCATCAGTCAAAGTAACACCCATTATTTCTTCATCACTAACCCAGTGAACACTCAAGTCATCTTGTATCCATCTGTTTCTCCCATACTGTGTGTTCTCAGATGTGAAGGGCGTGTGACCCTCTCCATTTTAAGAATGTAGGAATGGTCTTTGTCAAGTACTCACTCCAAAGCCTGTCAATCCTTCATCATCTAAAGTGAATGATTCCCACAGGCACCAGAGCAATTTCCTCCAAGCCTTTCTGATATGCTCAACACCAAGTGGAATTCCAGACACGTGCAATTTTAAAAACTACATCCAAGGTTATAAGGACATTCAAAGCTTTCTGTGACAGATCAATGCACTTGTAGAATCCTGATTGTAATAACAGTTTGTAGCATGAATAGCACTGATTTTTGGATCAACTTAGAGAAAAGAGAGAGGTGGACAGAAAAGAGTGTCCATATTCCTAATCAATAACTACCAACCAAGAAGATCATGAGGAGTGGAGAAGAAGGGGGGTGCATTTCAACGATAGTCACATTAGGAATTGGGGTAACCACTTACATACAATGGGCAGGGCCCAGGGGTGTTAAACACCTTGCAATGTGGTTGCAGTCAAGATGAGGCATAGGTAGAAACCCTTCACTTCCTAGCACAACCAAAAGGAGGATAACAACCAATTTAAAAACAATAAACAACCAGAAGTGCCAGAAAATGAAACTGCATGGAACTCTGACAACCAAGGAGCTAAAGAAACATTCACCAGACCGGAAGGAGGGGCGGAGACGAAGACGGGAAGCCAAGTGGAGAGCATGTGCAGGTGAGGCAGGGCTGGCTAAATGGGAAAATAAAGATTCAAATATAGGTGTAAAATACTGCAGGGGTTGCCACAGTGGGAGAAATTCCTAGTCTCACTCGAGAGTTTGTTGGAAAGTGGGGCTAGAGCTGAGCAAGCAAGTGGCATCGTTCCCTCTTGGACCACCCCTGCCCCCCAAACAGGGCCACAATGCAGCAGAGGGTTGCCCCACCCTGGTGAATACCTAAGGTGAATACTCCCTTATAATATAACAGGTGCACCGAGACAAAGAAATATGGCCCAAATGAAAGATCAAAACTCCAGAAAAAGAGCTAAGAGACAAGGAGATAGACAACCTATCTGATGCAGAGTTCAAAACACTGGTAATCAGGATACTCACAGAACTGACTGAGCTCAGCTGCAAAATGAAGAAAGAAATGAAAGCTATATAAAGTGAACTAAAGCAAAATATACAGGGAACCAACAGTGAAGGGAAGGAAACCGGGACTCAAATCAATGATTTGGAACAAAAGGAAGAACTAAACATCCAATCAGAGCAGAATGAAGAAATGAACTAAAAAAAAAACAAGGGGAGGATTAGGAAACTCTGGACAACTTTAAGCACTCCAACATCTGAATCATAGCGGTGCCAGAAGAAAAAGAAGAACAGCAAGAAACTGGAAACTTATTTGAACAAATAATGAAGGAAAACTATCCCAATCTAGTGAAGGAAATAGACTTCCATGAAGTCCAAGAAGCCCAGAGTCCCAAAGAAATTGGACCCAAGAAGGAACATACCAAAGCACATCATAATTACATTAGCCAAGATTAACGATAAGGAGAGAATCTTAAAAGCAGCAAGAGTGAAGGAGAGAGTTACTTACAAAGTAGTTCCCATAAGACTGTCAGCTGATTTCTCAAAAGAAATCTTACAGGCAGTAAGAGGCTGGAAAGAAGTATTTGAAGTCATGAAAGGCAAGGAGCTACATCCAAGATTACTCTACCCAGCAAAGCTATCATTTAGAATGGAAGGGCAGATAGAGAGCTTCACAGATAAGGTCAAGTTAAAGGAGTTCATCATTACCAAGCCCTTATTATATGAAATGTTAAAGGGACTTATCTAAGAAATAGAAGAAGATCAAAAACTATGAACAGTAAAATGACAACAAACTCATAACTATTAACAACTGAACTTAAAAAACAAAAACAAAAACTAAGCAAACAAGTAGAACAAGAACAGAACCAGAGAAATGGAGATCACATGGAGGGTTTTCAGGGGGAGGGGAGGAAAGAATGGGGGTACAAGGAATAAGAATCATGATTGGTAGGCATAAAATAGATAGGGAGAGTTTAAGAATAGTATAGAAAATAGAGAAGCAAAGAAGTTATATGTACAACCCATGGACATGAACTAAGGGGAGTGGAATGCTGGAGGGTGGGAGGGTGCAAAAGGGAGAAAAAAAGTTGGGAAAACTGTAATAGCATAATCAGTAAAATACACTTTTTTAAAAACCCATCTTGCAATGCATAGTCCTGCATAAATGAAGAGTTGTTTCACCTGAACTGTCGACGGCTCTCCCAGGGAGAAACACTGCTTGTCATTATGGAGTTGTCCTCTGACTCTCAGAGGGCCTGTGATGGAGATTTTACACATTGTATTAACTCAGCCTTTCTTTCAACAAACATTTACTGAGCACCTATGATGTGCCAGTCCCTCTGCTAATGGCTGCATGAGAAGGTGACCAATACCAGAGAGAAAAATGAAGCACAGAAGGGGAACATGGTATGTTGGGGGTGGCTGCACTTTTAAGAAGGGAGACCTGGAAAGCCTCATGGACAAGATGACATTATGTGAGGAGTCCTGAAGGAACAGAAGAAAATAGCCATTTGGGGAAGAGAAAGTGTTCAGGGAAGAGGAAGTACAAACACAGAGTCCCTGAAATAGGAATGCAATGTGACAGGTGTGTGCCTGACTGCCACGTGTCTGCAGCTCTATGTAGCTAGAGCTGAGCGAGTAAGAAGTATAGTAGGAGGTGGGAGGCCTGAGAAGTAAGGGTGTAGGCACTGCAGGAAGTTAAGATTGCTACACGGGCTCTGAGTTCCCGTGAATGGCGTGGGAGCTAGAGGGGGCTCTGAGCACGGGTCTGCTATCATTGGAACATCCCTATGGCTGCCGTGCTGAGGAGAGACTCAAGGGGAGTGGTAGAGAGGTGAACATGGGGAGAGCAGAGAATGCTGCAGTAATCTTGGTGAGAGATGGTGGGTGCTGCATGTGGACAGAAGGGGTCAGAGTTTGGATTATTAATAACATTTACCAAGTTTATTATTGCCAGGTATTTAGACACTGCTTTAAGCCTTTCGTATGAATTATTTTGTAATATTCCAACTCGGAGGTAGGTAACACCATTATGCTCATTTTAATGGAAAGTCTAAATGACACTGTATTAAAACTCACATTGACTTAGATTAAAAAAATCATAAATTGAACTGGTGTAGTAGATGCTGTCTTCCAACACCCATACTCTCTTTTCAAGTCTGAGGCACTTGTTGCCCCAGCTGCTGAAGCTCACAGTGAGTCCTTCCTGGGGCATTGCTCTTGGCCTCAGAGAGCTGCCTCAGTCAAGGCTATTCACCCTACCTGGTGATTAGTTGATAAACAGGTATAAAAGTCCCATCTCTTGTCCATTCTGTGCAGGACCCTTAGAATGCAGGACCATTCTAAGGGGCTCTGGCTAGCCAGAGCTCCTGCAGGATCAGGTGAAACCTCATAACTGCCCTGCACCTCAGCTTCCCCTCTGCACATCCTGCTTTCTAGGAGATTCAGAGAACGCTCCTTAATAAACTTCCTGCAGGCAAACCTTTGCTTTCCCTCTGTCTCCTAGGGAACCATAGCAAGTTTTTTTACTGTGAAAGAGTCATATAAGGTGGAAAAAGGACAGAAAGGGCCATACAAATTATGGAATTTTCATTTGAAAATTTAGTCCATAAGTATGTCCATAATGTGACTAAAATTCCATCTTTTTTCTAAAAGAAATAATGTTCAATTTCTTAAATTAATGAATAAAACTGTGAGAATTAATACCACATTTATATACATAGTGAGAATATAATTTCATCGATAAGAAGAAACAAATATAATTTCAAATATCTACCTATAATACTGGAAAGCATATTTAGACTTTTATAAGTAAAACTACCACACCAACAGAAGAACCCATCTCCATTTCTTAAACCCGGCTAACAAATGGTATTGGAATTTTAATTCTTTCCAGAAATACATGGCAGCTGGTATCCAAGGCCACCTGTGGTCATGAGAGTTATTTGAAATGTTCATTCAAAATAGGCTGTGTAAAGAAGGACATTTTACATAAATCCTGACTTAAAAAATGTTCAAATTCCACCCGTTTTATGGATAGCAGTTATTGAAGGAATTATAATGAAGTAATATTATTGAGATAGTCAGGATATCAATGAACAGTGGGTTAATTAGATTTGGTTAGATTTCTCCAGACCCCAGTGATATGGCATTTCTTCAATAGTCATTCTTTCATTACTTCCCTTTTTCCTCATACACTTATTGCGGTCTAATGGAACCTCCTTGCAGAGTTCCAGGTAGCCACGTAGGGGGGAATACAAAGGATGATATCAATGGGCACTATTATCACAACAAGTCTCTATTTTATGCATTAAAAAATTCCAATCAGAAATAATTTAGTTCGAGTCTTTCCCACGTGTTAGCCAATTAAATAGCAAGTGTAGATTTGTTTTCTACAGGGGCATTAAAAGCTCATTCCTTCCCTTTCAGTAATGTCCAAAGAAAAGAACCTGGTCAGGAACTTCAACCCCCTCTGAATACAGTTTTCTCTCCCTTCAGATTTTCTGTTTAAACATCAATAACAGATATATTAGGAATGAAAAAGGTGGCTCTGAGGGTCTCATGGCTTCCCACGCACACTTGAGTACCCCCAGGGCAAGGTACTGCATCTCCTGCATGACAGGATTATGGGAAGGGAAACATCTTAGATGATTTATTGTGTATTTCATGTCAAAACCATATTTGTGGGAAAAAATAGTTGTCTGGGTGACTGATCATAGACCTTTCATCAAGATGGAATCCTACATATGGCTGATATCCAAGCACCTGGACCACATCAGCAAATCTGGGTGTGGTGGGGGATTACTACAGTAGGGTGGAAAGAAGAGGGCATCTAGGTGAACGAATGTTCAGTGAAACATGGGGGCACTTTGCTGCTGACAGTAGAGAGATCTTCCTGAGCCACCAGGACAAAGGCAAACTCTATTATCACTCCCAGTTGCAAGATTCCTGGTAATCAGCCCATTTTAGCCAACCGGTGAATGCATCATGTCGGGAATTTAAATACAAGATGAAAAAATAGATTCCATGGCTCTATCACCTATAGTCTCTAATTATGTCATCAGATTTCCAAATGTTTGTTTTCTGTTTTCTGTAAAACATATTGATGGATAAACACAACTTGAACTTTCTCTGTGAGCCTGGGCCCTTTTGCTACCATGGGTTGAGCTGCACAGCTGCTAAGAATTTGTTGTGTTTATTAACAAACTTATTCCAACTGCAGCCTTTATTACAATTATACAATATAATAAAATAATTTGAAAACTGATAAGGTATAAATAAAAGAGTTGTTATTTACATGAAAACTAAGCAAATTGTCTAGAAGCACTTCAAAAGGGAAGTCGCTCAAAAAATTGCTGTTGAATTAAATGTGAATAAGATCATTGTAAAAGACTGAAGGAGAATAATCAGACAAATCTCAAATAGTCCCTAAATTTTTATTCCACTTTAAAGTATCAAAACTGATTACCATAGAAATAAAGTATAGATGTGATTTTTTAGATCAGTAGACTCTTACTCAAAGGAAAGGACTTGGTTTGACATTAGAAGATTGATGAATGGATGTACATGTGAAATTTTAGCGTCTGATAAAACCTTCCAGAGCACACATAATTTGTTCTATAACTCTATACCTTAAACTGACTTTTTATGCCAATCAACAAACCACTGGCCAAATACATATCCAGTGTCTTCTGCACTTTTATCAAGTCAGGGCCACTACATCCCCTTTGGGATTTATGGGAGGAGGCATTTCATGGGAGCGCTGGTGCAGGAAGAACTGAGATAGTGGGTGGTCTCTGAACTCCCTACTCCCATCATGTGGTGTGAGGAGGAATGGCAGAAACCTTCCCAGGGTAACTGTGTGGTCAGAAAGCGTTGGATGCCCTTGGCAGATCCTCCAGGGGGTTTCTGATTCTCCAGCACACAGAATCCCAAGCTCCACGGAACCCGGAGCTCCATGTATAGACATGAGGGCTGCCTTGCACAGCAAAGTACAGCTAGTACTTATGTTTGTTGAGGACTTAAGGAAAGGGTTCTGAAATTTTTCTTTAATGATGTGGGTCTTAATCTTAATCTATAGTGTCTTGGTTGTAGCATATTCCAGAAATACAAGATTTCCTTTGTATTACAGAAATATAATAAATGAGGTACATCAAAAGGGAAGAGAAGTCAGCGGTATTTCTACATGGCTTAAAAAAGGTAACATTTAAAAGAAGCAGAATATCCATGTCCTGTATAATGATCAATCTAGTATAGTGCTGTTTTTAGAACTGTAAGCTGGCCACAAAGATATTGTGACAGATGCAACCCTAGTGACCAATTTCACCATTCCCTGTGGGATCTCTACAGCCATTACAATAGGAATGAGTGATTGTTGGGACTGATTTCAGATAGTATCACCTTCAACCCTACATTTCCTTAATCATTCTCTTTCTTTCTGTGTGCAAATATGGAAAATGTCAGATACACAAAAGTTGAAATGCGGGGGGAGCAGCTGGGAAGAGGGAAGAATCCCTGTCTCAGCAGCTTCCACAAAGAAATAGCAATATCGAAATAAGGGCAAACTTCAAATCAAATAGGGTAAGTTCATCAATGATAAACAGTTCAGGTATTTTCTTTTTCTTTCTAACACAGGGTGACACTTTACTTACATTAAAAAAAAATCCTACATCTGTTGAAAATTCACCACAGAGGTATCCACACAAAAATAACGACATTTTATTTTAAATCAGAAGTATTTTGAGCCTGGTCTGAGAGAGTGAAATATTTCACTAATTACTATGCAGTACATTTATAGCTTTCATTGTTTTTCCCCATTCCTCAAGGGATATGTTTCTTCCAGAAGCACAGTTGCTAAAACAAACATTTATTTTTATTGTTTTATGAGAAAGATGCTGAAGTACCCAACCAGCTATAATTATTATAATTCAATAAAATCACCTGCCAGAGAATTTTACTTAACTTACACCTTTGCCCCAAGCTGTGCCTTAGGGTCTACCATGTTTTCCTATGTGAACTTGAGAGAAAATCATCTGTTAGAATAAAACAAATTTAAAAATTTACCGACACATTTTCTTCCAATTGTTATTTTTCACACAACTTACTCTTCTTTTCTTTCTTTCAAGAATGTCACTAAAATCATGAAACATTAATTATTAAAGCCAAAACATACTTTATGCATATCCTTGAATGAATATGCCTTTTTAAAAATGACATTTCCTCAAATACATTTTCACTGTGGAACATCTGGAACACAAAAGAAAATATAAAGAAAAAAATCAAACCATAATCTCACCAACCAGAGATAAGCAATATAAACATTTGGGTAAACTGCCTTCCGGTGAAAGAATATATAATTCCTTAAAATCTTAAAAACCATCTTCGATTCCTTAATAAAAACTTATAGTCCTCAACAAAAAGCTCTGTTACAAGTATTCTTCCAGGACTTAACATTTCTTGACATCTTTGGAAAAGTATTTGATAGCACTTTTGGAGAAGAACTTGATGTGACAGTTGAGAATTTTTGCCATACTGAATATTAAGTAACAAGCCCTAAAATCTAACAGATGTTGACCGATGAACAGCGCACTTGAGCAGAATGCTGTTCAAAAGGATACTTTTAAAAATCAGGTCAGTTCCTTTAAAAACGATGACTTCAAACTGAGCTTTGAGCCAGTCCTAGTTGGCACTTCAGTGAAGTACACGATTTGTTTGGTTTAGGTATTTTAAGTATGTCCTAAGGTGGAACAGTACCAGAGAATTTCAACCAAATGTAGGCCAACCTGTGGGGGCAGGGAAAGCTCTTCAAAAGGCTTCTGTGAGCCTGCAGTAGTCAGTAGAAGAGAGGGGTCACCGTGTTTGATTTTGCGCACGTTGAGAGAGCCTGAGGCTCCGTTATCATGTCTCCACAAGTTCCAGGTCAAACATGTTTATTATCCGGGACTTTTTAGAGAAGACCATCTTGAAAGTCAGAGCTGCGGTTTTTCAGAGTACCTAAGAGTGATCAAGGCCGCCAATGGTAACACAGAACTTGAATTTTTAGTGTTCTCTTAAAGTCATATTTAAAGCCATATTTGGTTCACTCAAATGTCTTCATATGAATCCTTTCAGACAGCCAGAAGCCTGGAGTGGGAGCAATTCACTGGGGATATATATACACATATATATTTTTTTCCTCACCTGAGCACCACTTCATTTTGTCATGTGTAGCAGTGGAAACTTTTACAAGAAAACACCAAGTTAGAAGCAAGGTAGAGTTACCACACTACTAACAGAGTTGAACATGGAGCCATAAGTCTCAGAACCCAAGGCCTACACCACATCCAAACAGATGTTCATTGTCACCAAGAAGGAACCCCCACCCCCCCGCCAACTGGGAGGGGTGAGTGCACAGACAGGGACACCGCATGGTGCATGGCGCTTACTTGAGGGCTGTCCTGTAGTGGTAGATCGCTTCCCTGTTCCGACCTTGGTCCTTCAGGAAATTGGCGTAGTTGTAGTGAACCTTGGCATTGTGGGGCAGAGTTTGAACTCCAGACCTACAATTAAAAAAATAAAGAAAAACAAAGACAGCTGCTTAGGAATGTTGTCAGTCTCCTTCACATTTTACTCAAAGTTTCATGACCCTGCATTTGAAATGTCCACTGCACCCTTTAAGTCAAGTCTTCAAAAACTCGTGAATCACACGAGTTACTGAACATGCTGGGATGGGAAACAGTGAAGGCAGTGCACAGCTGCACACAGCCAACCGACCAACGGCACATGAAGCAGGGGCGGCAGGACCCGGTGTAGACGCATCGCAGGAGAATGGTCCTGCGTGCTCAGGTCAACAATTCGGTTTGTCCTTTCCTTGCTTCCTTCATTCATATGTAGCTTTCCTTTCCTTAAAAAAATTGAGATTGTCTACAAAAGTTAACCATTATAGAAGGAATGACTACTGGTCTTCCTACTAATTTTCATTGAAAATTAACATTTCCTATGGACTAACCCTGAGCAATTTTTAAAAAAGTAAATGCAGGTATAATTTATTCTACAGGTTGCAGATAAGGAAGTGAGGTTTTGTTTGGAAAGGTTAAGAACCTTGCTCATACGGTCACCTATTCTTCTGCTTGTGGTGCCATAATGAAATAGCTGGGGAACCCCCACGGGGTAATGGCAAAGCTTTGAAGGTGATGCGGGAGTGGGTGGGAGCAGAAGAGGATCAGTGTGCCGCTGGTACTGCCTCACAACGTTAACCTGCACAGATCAGATGGCTGATGAGGGGCACATGTGGGATTCTGACCCAAGGAGTTCAGCTCTGGAGTCCCTGTTTGGTCACCTGCAAGGAGGCAGTGGCGGGGGAATGATGAAAGCAGATGGTTTGAGGGCTACGTGGAGAAAAGACTCCTGCACTTATGTGGATTAAATGCAGGAGGAAGACAGTTAATGACAGAGAGGAAGGAGAAAGGACAACCTAGTTTCTGGGCAATTATGCTTCAATGTACCATCTTGTCCAGGGAACATATTTTTGTTTATTCTTTAATTTCAACGTAAGAGTAATAAGGGAATTTCACGCAACACATTAACACCTGTTGGGGGAATATGTTAGGGCATTGCACCTTTGTTGAACTTTTGCTGCAGGAGCCCCTGGGGCTAGCAATGATGGCCCCCTCGAAGCCCACTGGCTGGATGCTGGAGGGCCTCTCCATGGAGAGAGTTCACAGGGAGTGTGGGAAGCCAGAGGCTAACCCGAGAGCAACAGACCATCAAAAAGCAGCAGAGTCCAAGGTTTTATATAGCTGCTTCGGTGACTTCAAAGGTACTGTGGATAGCTCAGATTATTTTTATTTTTTGTGGTAGGGTGAGGCTGAAAAGAGATTGAGCATAGATTTGTATCGGGAGCAGTTAGACTCCCAGTCCTCTTCCTTCCCTTTCTATCCAGGTGACTTTTTCAATCACTCTTTTCCTATCCCAGAAGAAGGCAGGAGGTTTCCTCTCCAGGAGAGCTGAACTGGAGAGAACTTGCACTCAGGAACAACAGGTACAGCTGAAGGCAGGGGAAAAGCTGCACCTCAAAGGCAAATTGAGTGAAAATTTATATTCTGAACATGGGGATTCCCCCAGTTCCCTCCCCACATAAGGTTCTGAATGTTGGCAGCTAGGATTGGATCCCCCAGAGAGAAGACTGGGGGAATCCTCTCTCTCAGTGGAAAGATTTACAAGGGCTGACAGTGGGGTGGTCCAGGGAAACCACCTGTTTCCTGTAATTCCCCTGTGGTGAGGCCTGCCAGCTGACACAGAGCTAGGATTTTAATATAATATTTAAAATGGACATTACTCAAAGTGAATTTAGTCACAGGGCAGGATCTGGGTCAGTGCAATAGCAATGGCTTAGCAAACACATCCAATTTCTTTCCAGGAAAATTTCTTATTTTTCTTTCTAGGAAAATTTCTGATTGTTCTATCCAGAACTAACTAGTTCGTGGTAACAGGTAGGTTTTACAGATATCTTTGATTTTAGCATGAATATAACTGGCATATGTATCAGAATTGATCCTCCCCTCTGTATAATTACCATAGTTGTTCTAATTTATGTGTTACTGAGGAATAGACAATTAGGCCTGAGGAAACATGCTCCTTTCCGAGGTCAGGGCATTGTTCAGCAATGGCAAGAGGAAGCAATAATATTCACAACAGGCAAGCAGACATGGGTGGAGTAACCGAAATCTTAGAACACTTTGCTTCTCCCATTGTTGTTTTTGACCTTTATGTTCTCTCTGTGATTTTTTTCTGCTGTATTTTTCCAGCCTCTCATTTTACAATGAACATTTTATTTAAAAAAAAAAAAAAAAGTCAAATAAACAACTAGCCAAAGGCAAAACTTTCCATGCTGCTATAACTGGCCAGGCTCCTCCTCCCTGGGGCCAGACTCCTCCATCTGCCTTCTTGGTGCTATGATTCAGTACTCGCGACTGTTTTAATGGAAACACACAGCTTTGCACATCTTTACAAGGAAATGCAGCATTCATAAATTACATGGCTAGATCCCAAACCCTATTAATAATAAGAACAATGATTATGAAAAAATTTCCCTTTTAACTCAGGATCTCAATTCATGCACTTTGCATTTCTCCCTCACACCCCTCATTTGCAAAAGATTTGAAAAGTAACAGAAATAACAAATTCCTGATTAGATAACAAACATTTTAAAAAATGGGTGGTATTCAGCCAAAGGTTAACAAGAAAGATAAGTAAGAAGAATTTGTGGCTCTCCTCAATTTTGACCCTGCTTTAACCTGAGGCCCTGCAATGCCACACTTGGGATGGCTAGTGCTGAAGGAATGCTCACTTGGAATCAAACGCTGGGCTAAGCCCCCATATCCACAGATTATCTCACTGCATCCCTTCAATAACCTATCAGATAAGGAGTATTCATGTGTCTCCCATATTATAGGTGAGGAAGTCAAAGCTCAGAGAGAGCAGACCTTTTTCTAAGGTTACAGACCCAGTAAGTAGTTGAGCAGAGATTTCAACCAAGGCCAGTATGTGGTCAGAATCATTCCTGGAGCTGACTGATATTGGATGCTCAACCAAAACGGTACCACCAGATACTAGTAACTTTAGAATTTCACTTTCACAACGTTGATATCGGTGGCGAGCAAACTATGGCCCTGTGGTCCACAGGTGCATCCATGTGTTCACTTGTCATCTTTTTGGTCTCTTTCCCGAGGCAATGGCAGAGTAGAGTAGTTGCAAAAGAAAACGCATGGCCCACAAAGCCTAACACAGTTACCATCTGAACCTTTACAAAAGAACTTGCCAATCCCTGCTTTATAGTCTCCGTCCTGGAAAGTCTGCTGATCTCTCGGGCTCAGCAATTCTGAGGGAAGAAAAGGGCAATACCTTTCCCGAGGGGGAGGATGACCTAGGCAGTAAATTCTGTGGATCACTGAAACAGTTAATGAATAGGGTTCAGAGAGAGCCTGAGGAGGGTGGAAGTATGTTGTCTCTGTCTTTCCAGGTATTTTGAAGACTGGGGAGTGGCAGGTGTGGTTAAGCAACTTGCCCAAGATCACACAGTTATGAAATGGGGGGACTTGGAGTGGAGCCAGGAAGCCTACACCCAAACCTCACACTCAACCACTAAGCCTACCTTGCCTCATAGATTGTTGGTAAATGTCTGTTTAACTTATTTGGATATTTGTCAGCACAGATTAATACATACCAGCATCTGGTTTTGATGGAAAAAGAATATTCTTAAAGTCCCATATTCTTAAAAGTTCTCTTAGGACATAGATAAATTATAACCAGCAAAGTTTTTAAAAACTAACTATAGCTTTGATTTATAAATAATACAAAAGTCCGTTTGATAACTAAAGAACTCTCAGGGCACAAGGTCTCTCGAAGCATGTATGTGGAATGGCTGGTTTAGGCATCAACTGTTCACTGACAGCATACTTCCATGTAAAAGAAAAGAAGCTTGTGGATGTAAGGTCAATGACCTTTTTTTTTTTAAAGTGGCTGCATCAACTGTAGAGGGTTTGAACACTAACTTGTTATCCCTGAAATAAACTGCTGCCTGCCAAAATCCATCCCCAAAGTTGCTCTGATTAAGCAGTAAAAATCATTAGAGGCTACAACTGCTGTTAGCACCTTTATTCACGGCAAGGATTTAACACAAGGCAGAACCATTTTAAAGTTTCTCGTTAAAGCAATCGCTACTGGGAGTAAAAAAAGAAAGAAAGAAGCCCAGGGAGACTAGGAGGAAGTTGTATTCCTGAACTTCAAGGCCCTGTGTTTACAGAATGACCTCAGGCCTGGGGAGTAGGAGGAGCTAGTCTATTGTGGGGTGTGAGAACAGCACTGGAGGCAGAGGGGTATGACGGAGAATGAAAAGGACCTGAAGCCTAAAAGTGAAAAAAAAAAATCTTTTAAAAAATCAACCCCACACGAAACATCTTACATGGCAGGAGCAGGCCCCTAAGTACCCACTGAAACGATGAGGATGACAGTGATGTAGTAACAACAAATAAACTTGTAAGATATGTATGCCAGACTAATTTTTTCTATTAAAAAGTTAAGCCGCCCAGTAGTAGAATCAGATAGATGATTGTAAAATAGCAGAAGGCAGTGAAAATTTGTCTTACTTGTTCGTTCATTCACTCATTTATTTATTCACCCATTCACTCACTTCTGGCAGCCGGGAGTCTGTGGCCCTCCTCCAGCACTTGGATTCCCTGTGGGGAATTCTCTCCTCTGCCTTTGTGGGGTCTCAGTGGAACCCCAGGGTGCTCGGCCGTGCTCTAGCTTGCCCCATGGAAGTCAGAGGAGCTTGTTGGCCAGATCATTCATCGCTGTGCCCTTATGGGGGCAAGGGGCAGGCACATGGCCTAAGCTCAAGCTCAGCCACTTGACTGGGGAAAAAGGACTTTATTTTCCCCAGGACTGTGATGTGAAAATAGAAAAAAAGAAAACTGGTGCAAGTTTGCCATGATGCCTGTTCCCTGTCTGCTACATCCCAGGTTCTCTACCTGCCCTTCAACCCAGGGCACTTCTGTATACTCTTCCAGTATTTAACCCCCTTTTCCCAAGGGATCCCTATCCTGTTTCAGTTGTTTGCCTCAGAAGAGTAAGGGGTGGGCACCAGCTGAGCAGGGAACCTAGTAAACACTGTGTTGGCTGAATTGGCCAATTGTATCCTAAGTCAAGACAGAAACTGGAAAGGGGCAGAGGCTGGGGATGTCTGGGGAAGATACTCTTGGGTGCCAAGTGTGGTAGTGGCAGGGGAAAAGAGGTGAAGGTCACCAACACTACGGCGTTAGGGAGACAGGCTAAACCCCAGGGACACAGTGTGATGAGCTATTAGTCCCAGAGTGTTCATACTTTATGACGGGTTTAGGGCTATAATTTGACACCGTCATATTCAGAAACAGCTTCCACACCACTTGAAAATCTACCAGGAGTTGAAAAGGTCTTTCACTTCCTCGTTCACAATAAACGTTTACAATAAAGCAACTAGATCACAGATCACAACTTAGTGTTCTGGAATACTTAAAGAGAATGTGTTGCATCTCTCTCCCTTCCTGTCGTGTGCTCATCCTTCCCATTCCCACGTCTGAACAGTGAACTCAGGCCACCACTCTTCCTTGCGTTTAGACTTGATTTGATAGCCCTGCCGATCACAAAGACCCAAAAACCTTCCCCTGAAACTCATTTTCATAAATTCACTTGGCACAAGCTCCTCTAAAACTTTATATATTATCATTTTTAAAACTATCAAAGTTAAGACAAAATAAAATTGGATCTTCCACTTAAAACTCTACTAAATTTTTTTTCTGGATTAATAAATATTGTTAGACCCATGTTAGCTCATTTGTTTGGAAACAAATGCATAAGCAAAGATATAAACAGGAAGAGTTCACTTAGACCCATCTAATCATACCTGAACAGGGACTCCCTTGACAGCCAGATTTCGTTCTGCTTCACAGTTTTCCAAGAAAACAGCAGCAGCAGCAGCACAGTGGACACCGTCAGCGTGGTGGCCCCACATCGGTTCAGCCAAGAGCAGAGCTTGTTCAGTCCATGCACAACAAGGATGCAGTAGCCCATGCTGGAAAACAGGGTGTGGAAGCAGGGTTACTCTGGGGGTGCCATGGGCATTCTATCCCACGCAGCTAACTTTCAAACGAAGCTTGTCCTGTGATAGAGAAAAGGCAGATATAAACTTCCCTGCCCCACACGGCATCGCCACGTTAGTTCTTCCACAGCTATTACCGGCACGTTGGCTACCCTTTGGCATCAGTGTGGAGAACAAGTTCATCTTGTAGACTCAAACTGCCTTGGATCTCAGCAGCTTAGGCATCATGAAAAGTCCCTCATGCATGTTCTTGGGTCCTGAATGGGCTCTTCAACCCTTGACCTTTCATGTTACTGGCCTTGTATCACACTACTGGCACTGTGTGGCCAAATGCAGACTCCGTGCTATAGCAAGTCACAGCTTTGTGGGAGACCGTGCTCAAGAACTCCCTATCAGGTGGAAGGATGCCAGTCACCAAGGGCCATTGGTCTCTGTCTCCAGGAATGTGCCACCTAGCATGTGCCACTCTGGCCAAGTGAGTCCTTCAGCTGAAGAAAAATCTACCCAAAGGGCCAACTCCTGAGCCTTGTAGCTTGGAGCTTGTCACAGACAAGCTGTATTGATACAATTCTCTTGCTGACACTGGCTCAGCTTCCCTAACAGACATGAAGACTCCCTCATGTCATCAGAGTGGAATTTTGACATGTTGAAATAACGTCTCTCAAAGCCTCTGGCTTGGTGGACAGGACGTGGTTCCGAGCATCACCCACGCACCCACAGGAATGCTTCTTGCCTGATGACTGGCCTCAGGAAAATTCAGACTTTTAGTTGTGCCCATTACTGCTGTGTACATTTTAGTCAAAATCCACTTCATTCCAAAGATAATAACTACAAATTGTCATAGAATATTTTAAAAATAAAACAAGCTTGTGCCAATAAATCCTACATTAGTCAGACTACTAATGCTATACAAAGTCCAAAACTGATACAGCCTGCTTACTTTTTCATTATTTATTCATCTGCTCTCTATTATGTGATTGGCAATATGCCAAGTGCTAAAAATACAATTATGAACAAAAGAGAGGCGTTGCCCTCAAAGAACTCCAGTCTAGTGAAGGATGTTGGTTTTGTAAAAGGAAATGCCTGAATATTCTCATTCCTAACACACCTCCTTTAAAAGAAACACCTCCCCACTTTCCTTCTGTTTGCCTTTCTAAATGTCTGTACTTTGCTACCAAGGGTAGAAGAACAAGAGAGAAGAATTTGAAGTTTCTGACTTGGAGACCCTGGGTGTCAAGTCAAGTTAGAGCTCCAACTCCATAGTTCAAGTTCCAAAAGTTAATTGGTGCCTCTCCCTACAGTTCTGGGGTTTGCTGTTTGGCCAAAGGGCATTAAATCACCACCCCACTCAGCACTGGGGGATGACAGTTTGAGCTAAGGAAGCCCATGGTCCTGACCTCCTATCCCAATCGCTGAATTTGATCGCCACCAGCACCTTGCAGAGCCTTGCAAATGCCCGAACGCAGTCACCAGTGCAAAACAAACAAACAAATGAACAAACAAAGAAACCCTCTTTGTACTTCCATTACTCTTCATGTTTGGTCTTAAAGGTATTAAGATATTCTAAAAACCTCCCACTTTTCTACAACTGACCATACCGATGTCATTACTGGCATCATGGCAGCTTAAGGTCACCACTTACTCCTCTAGCCCAGCCAGATCCCAAGCCCTGACTGAGCAGGGTGCTTCTCTGGCCACACGAAAGCCATCTGGGCGCCATTCTTCCATTCACCAGGTATTTAAAAAACACTGATTATGTACCTAACACTGTTACAGGCACCAAGAACAGATGAATAAATAAAACAGAGAATAATTCCAATTCTTATGAAACTCCCATGGGTGAGGAGAAACAGCTGACAAGCAGATAAAACAAAGCGTATGTCAATAGAGTAGTATGATACGTTGAATGGAAAAAAGAAATCCAGCAGGAAAGAGACAGAGGGAGCCCATGGTGGGGAGGAAGCTGTGATTTAATACAGTTGATGGTCAGGGAAGGCCTTGGAGAAAAGGTGACCTGTGAACAAAGCGTTGAAGGGCAGGGGGGTGTGCCATGCAGCTGCCCACATCTGCAAGGGCAGTGGCCTTCAGAAAGAGAAGAGAAAGGTGACCTGCTTTGCTGAACTCAGCTCACACAGCTCACACAGAGTAGAGCAGCGATAGAAGCCGGGAAGTGCAGACTCCAGAGCCCTGTTCCACATGCTGTCCTGCTGCTGGACTTTTGGCCAGACGGCTGATTCCTGTGTGCCTCACACCTTACCGCACAGCTTCACCTGCTTCTTTCCCAACCGCTCCTCTCACAAAATCTCAATTGCTGTTTTCTGTCTCTGCGAGGGAAGCAGAGCTGCCATCTGGCAGAGCAGTGGGGAAGGAAAACACTAAGATTCCGACAGCTCCAGATCAATTGTGGCAAAGGCGCAGGCGACAAGGAGCAACAAAGACAGCCAAAATTATTAGCTATGTCATATGCTTCTATGGTCCCTGAGTGCTTCCCATGTGCCGGGCACTGAGTACCGTACTTAACAAGGGACTGTTCACATCATAACGGCACACGGGCAGTGCTGGCTTTAACTGTTTTCAGGTGTATAAATGTATCTACTTTAAAACGTAATCCTCAGTATGTTTCATTTCATAAATGGGGAAACTAAAGCTTGTAGGTGGAAAATAACTTGCCCACAGCCCCAGAAGCGAGCAATAGGGTCAGAGCAGAAGACCCGCGGCCCTAACACTGCTCCGTAATCCAGGAGCCGACACACTTTTCCTGTAAGGGGCCAGGGAGTGAGTACATCCAGCACTGCAGGCTTTACGGCCTCTGTCTTTTCTACTCTATTTTTGTAGCAGGAATGCAGCCAACAACGCTCTGTAAACCAAGGGTGTCCAACCTGCGGCCCGCAGGCCGCATGCGGCTTAGGATGGCTGTGAACGCGGCCCAACACAAAATCATAAATTTACTCAAAACATTATGAGATTTGTTTGTGATTACGTGTCACAATGTATTTAATGTGAGGCCCAAGACCACTCTTCTTCTTCCAGGGTGGCCCAGAGACGCCAAAAGTTTGGACACCCCTGAAAATGAAGGGCATGGCTAATGTTCCAGTAAGATTTGTTTATAAAAACAGGTGGTAGGCCAGATCCCACACGGGCCACAGGGTTTTCACTCGTGCTAAAATCAAAACAAAAGGGAGCGCTGTTCATTTCCACTCAGCACAGGTACAGGGATCAAGCAAAAGGATCTTTTTTTTTTCAAACACTGTTGTATGCACATGTGGTTTAAAGAAATGTAAAACCATATACATATAAATAAAATAATCTCCATTCAGGTTTGCAAATTTCTTAGAGACTATCACATTCTAATAAGCTTGCATACAATGTCACAGAGATTAAATGCTTCTCAATTATGGCGTTTCATCTTTAAACATCTCACAGCAGGGGTATAAGAATCACTCTCCACTGCCAGGGGCAGGGCAAGTCCTTATTTTCAAAGGGGAATATCAAGCAAATGAGAAACTACATGTTTTCCTGGCCTCTAGAGACATGAAACCAGATACCAGTTTGCTCTGGTTTATCTGATTAAGGAAAATCTGGACTCTGACTAGAGACCCCTACACAGAGCACAAAGCAGTCAGTGCAAACACTGTCACTGGGCAAAATCATACCCTGGAGAACCCAGAGCCAAACTCTGGCTGCTGGATGTTTGGTTCAGCTCAGCAGCGACACACGCTTTCAAAGCATGATGGGAAGCACCACTGCTGTCTCAGAGAACAGAGCTAATCCCTCGTACACAGGCTGATGTGAACTCCAATTCCGAACGTGATTCATTGACAAGCTACTCAGCATGCGGTGCATTCAAGAAGGACTCACATCTCTTCCTTATGCTTCTATGATGCATACTCAAAGCAAACGGAACAGGAAATGCAAATAAACATTGTCTTTCCTTTCACATTAGAATAAAAAATATTTTAAACCTCTTTGAGAACTTTGAGAGAGCAGTTGAGCATTGTGTAAATTGTGCAAATGCACTTTTTCAAACCTTGCCTGGAAGCTCTTAAGTGATAAGAGAACAACACTTTCCATTCCCATTTACATAAACCCCCCAAAATGACGATTTTCTACCTCTCAGACCAGAGCTCCTGTCTTTTCTACTCAGCTCTATTTTTGTAGCAGGAAAGCAGCCATCGACACTATGAAAACTGGGCCAAGTACTTTATGATATGTGCTGTGGCTTCACATCTTGTTTAATTAGATACAGCAAAGACAATCTTTATGTTATTAAGCAGAACAGAAATTCTACCTTTTAACTTAACAAGCTCAAACAACCCACTGAGAGTATCCATAAATGTATCTATCATATTAATGATACAAGACAGATACAATCCTCCCATTTCATTACTTTAAAAAGTTCCTAACGTTAGCCCTGGCTCGGTAGCTCAATTGGTTAGAGCGTCCCGATGCACCAAGGTTGCAGGTTTGATCTTATGTCAGAACACACCCAAAACTCAACCAATGAATGCACAAACAGATGAAGCAACAAATCAATTGTTTCTCTCTGTCTTCCTTCCTCCCTTTCTCTCTAAAATCCATAAATAAATTTTAAAAAGTTTTAAAATTCCTAACTTTATACAGTTTAAATGAAACATATCCATAGTTAACTTCATTCTGATCTGTTGAATCCCCGAATGGCACATTACTCAATAGTAAGGCTTTATTCCAGTCTCACGGATATTGACCCAAAGTGGTTAAACAGTAAAGCCCTGGATGCTGAGCTCAGAACAGTTGCTGGTTCCGTAGTTGGGAAGCACCAGGAAGACCAGCTTCTGTAAGGTGAGACTCACTAGTGTCTCCATCCCTGCCTGCTTCTTCTACCGTAAATATTTCATGGGTGGGGACATTTCTCAGAAGACTCAACGTAATGTGAGAGTGTATTAACTTTCTAAAAATGACACCCAAGGCATCTCTTGTATATTACCTAGGACCCCATCCTAAAGATTTAGGGTAGGTATGAAAATTTCTTTGTATTTACTTCTCAATGAAATAGATCTCTTCTGTTCTTTTCTCAGCATATCTATGGAACAACTGGGAGAAAAATGCCATGGCTTTTACCTTCTGAGAACTATCTCCTTTCCCTCTTTGAAGATGAGATGCTTCCTCAACCTCCTACTTCACCTACCAGCTCTAAAATCAATGAGACCTCCTGTGGTAAAGAAGGCAGGGCTCTGGAGTCAGAATGCTACATGGAATAAGCGAGTCAGAGAAAGACAAATGCCATGTGATTTCACTCCTATGTGGAATCTCATGAACAAACTGAACTAACAAGGAAAACAGAGAGACTCATAGATAGAGAGCAGGATGAAAGCTAAGGAGGGGAGGTGAGGGGGTGGAGGGGTTGAGCAAAAAGGAGAAAAGACTCATGGACATGGACAAAAGTGTAGTAATTGCTGGGGGGGGGGGAGTGTAAGGGGACTAAATGGCAATGGAAAAAATTACAATAAAAAAAGTTTAAAAAAAAACATTTGCACCTCAGTTCTGACATTGACAGTTATTTGATCTCAGATAAATTAAGTTCTCTAATTCTTGGTTTTCTTATTTTGTCAACGGAAGTGATCTCACACTGTGGACCCTGGTCGAAACACACTAAACAATAACTGATGCCATTACTATTACATTATAATAATATTACTATTAGGGAATTATTTTCTGCTACATGGAGTGTGAGGCAGGAAACGCGTAAAGTCTGTATTCCAGGTAGAAACAGACGTCTCTACACCAGGCTCCTCTAAATGCAGTAATGTCCCAAGGCCCCGGACGCTACCAGCCACAGTGGCACCAGTGTTCGGGGACAGGCTTTCGGTTTGGAGGTTCACAGTGAGGAAAAGGAACCCACTGCAGAGGCTGGGGCTGGATCTTCTGTGCTACTCAAGGATTCTGTGGCCACAGATTTGCTCAACCTCATGAAGCTTTATTTGTTTGTATTACTAGGACTTAATATGGCCTGCCTTAAAGTAAATTAAATAATGTATGTGGATATGTTCTGTGAACTGAATGCAGGTATCGGTGTCTTCAAGTACTTAGCATGCTATATTGTATTATATCAATAAAATGTACTCTGTACATCATTAAAATATGTGGTTAGATATGTAAATACACCTTAAGAAAACCACTTTATCAAGGTCCAGACAGACCCAAACTATCTAATTTATAGGGCAATTATAAGCCTTTAAAGAGCACTCACCAAAAATGCCCTTAAAACTGCAAACTTCCTTGTACAATATTGTTTGTTTTAGAAAGGTTTGATTCTTGAATAAAACAAAATGTTGCTAAAGGTAAGATTCACTTGTAGAATGTGAAATATATATAGCCATGTATTTTTGTTAACGTGAATTCATAGATCTCGAACACAAAAAGCAAATCTTCCCTTATACCCATTTCAAATCTTTCTCTACTCCATCATTGTGAAAGGAAAGAAAATGCAACAGATAATCTTCCTGGTGAATTAATGAAGATTTTGTACTCAACTTTGAGGAGAAGTAAATATTAATTGTTTGAAAGCTCAAGCTGGTTGTTTAAGGATAGAGTAACATTTTACTCATTTTCACACCCCGAACACTGGGCATACAACAAGGGCTGCTTCGTGAGTGTGACTGAACATTGCGGTTGAAGGTACCAGGCACTAACGTGGAGACAAAGGTGAAGCTGACTGTCAATCCAGGCCGAGCATGGAGATGATAAGACCCACAGTGACCTATCACTGGAGAACCGTCTGTGCCCAGGACATGGGAATTCCCCCTGGTTGGTGCCTTCACCCCAGGCCGGGCTTCTTTCCCTCACAGCCTGGTGAGAGTAGTCACAACCACATTTTCCATCTAGGCCTGAGAGGCCTTTCGGCCAAGCCAAAGGCTTCCCAAGTAACTCCACAGCTACTTCTTAAAAAGTCAGAAAGACCACCTTTTCCATCACCCTACAAAACACTCATCTCTAGGGCCTGGACTCTGCCACTTCTTCGATAAACCACCATATTCCACAGCACAGTGTCTTCACTTTTGAAGCAAAGGCATAATGGACAATCCACTAGTTTTGCTGACCCCTCCAGGATTCCCTATGTTAACAAAGACCTGGTCACACAGTCACAGGATGGGTCACCCGTCCACTACTCTCTCATCCTCAACAGTACTCTTTTATGAAGCATCTGTTGTGCCTGGTACTATTGACAAAACACAGACACACAAATTGGTGGTCCTCACTATAGCAAGGCAATCCAGATTTCTAAAAGAGTATAAAAGATATTTTCAGATTACTGAAATCTGTACAAAAAGTCACAGGTTTGAGATATATTTCCTTGTGCAGACTCCAAGGGAAAAAGAAATAGATTCACTAATGACAACAAGGGATCTTGATAGGAAGGAGACTGAAATGGCCACACTTAAGTCCACCCACACCCTCCGGGCAAAACCACAGCCAACTGTGCAGGACACTGGGCATGTGACATGGACTCTGTAGTCTCCTCCATGCACAGAGGCACATTTCAGAACCTTTGGTACTGCGTTTCAGACCGCTAACAGGCTACACAGGACCGCTCACTTTTGAGCACCTGGGGAAGAAGGAGAGGCCTACACCTAGCTACTTGGATTCCCTTTGACTCTGACTTACCCGATCTTCTCATCTGCACAGGGTGGATTGAAATAATGACTTGCAAGTACCTAGCATAGCTTACAATATTTTTCACATATATTATTCCATTTAGTCTCATCTGAATCCAAATTACACTCTCCGAATTTTACTTTTGAATCCTGGTTTCTAAGAAATTTGCTATTCACTATTTAGGACTTAACAGACACAAAAGCACTCATCTATTATAATTAGTGGGGTTCTGTAATATTAAGGCCATGGTTGTAGTCTAGTAAATAACTGTTCAAACTTACCCCACCTTGAGCCCTGGGCTCAGCACAACTAATTCAGCACAACAGATTGGCCAGTTATCTTCTGCCCATGAGCACTACCTCTTGGCTCACTTCATTCTCACCACTGCTCTGTTCTAGGTTATATTTGTCTAGTTTTAGAACACATTCATCTGAGTCCCTCAGCAAAGTCCTCCTGCTTCCCTTCCTGCTCATGACCTTGACACAGCATTCATCCCCATGTTGTCTTAGTGACTGCCCACCAGTCTGGTGCTGCCCTAGTACCATCCCTAGCTGGGCACTGCCCTGCAGAGTAATCCTCCATGGACAAGGTCTAGTTCCTAGATCTCACACCCTCATCTGTGTCTAGGTCTCAAAGGGCTGAATGAAACAGCGCATGCTGGCCCTGTTCAAAGAGCAAAGAGACAAACACGCTGAAGTCAAATATTCCCATCTTTACCCTATGGTATTCTGAAGAACAACGTTAATCAACTCTGGAATCCCCAGTGTAGGTTAATAACCAGCAGCAGGAAGCCTCTGCCTGCGTGGCACTGGAGGTTTGCCCCACAGAGGATCAGAGACCTGGCAGGGAGTGGGAAAGCTTGACAGACTCAGCTTTCTCTTACAATACAGTGAGTAACATGGAAGATACCACATTTAAAACATCGGATTTTCTTTCCAAGTAGAAGGACTTTTTCATTACTCAAATCCTGAATTTCTTCTCCAACAGTATCATTAATCTTCACCTTCAGATCACAGGGTAGCCTCACTTTATTGTCCCCTAATGTAACAGTGCACAGCACTTCTGCTTTCCTTTTGTCATTTTCATCATGACAAAGGAGCACCTTGTTGTTTTAAGACGGCCATGATAGAAATGCATATAAATGGATTCAGATCTAAAACTAAATAAAACTGAGTGGATTTGAGTAATTTAGCCTACACATACACACATGCTTTTATACACATATTCTCAGAGGGCCAGTGTACTTGACCTTGTAACTCAGTGGATTGCATTACAAGGTCAATGTATAAGTAGAAATATGCCTGTCAGTCTATCTCCTAGGTTTTTAGTTGAGTGGCTCTGTGAAAAGCTCAAGTTGCTTCTTCCATCCCTCTAATGTAATTATATGATAGAAATTTCAAACAAAGAATCAAACTAAGAGGCAAAGTGACCGAATACCTGGCTGTACCTGGTTCCTGGGCTTTTTACTGTTCCTATGACTTGGTCTACTCAAAATGGTTACTTGTGTCATCTTAGGTGGGTCAGACTTCTCCTATCTCTACTAGCAATGGCTTGAGAGACACTCAGCATGCTGAACTCGGTACCAATCAGTCTTATGTGGTATCTTACCCTTCATTTTGAGCCCCTATTTAGATATTAGGCTTCATCCCAATTTCTGAGTATCTCCCCCTGGAGGTTCATCCTTTGATATGGACAGACAAACTTCTGACCTATTCTCATGGACTGCAGCCTTCTTAATAAGCTGCCTGTACTACTGCCCTTAGAAAAGTCTGGCATTGTTCTTGTTGTCAGGGCCCTATCACCTCCTGACATGCAGTGCTTGTTGCTGCTTGCCTACATCAACTTCTACCAATCACTGTTCCTGCTGCTCAGGGGGACACTCTCTTCTGTCACTGTAGAGGCCTAACACCAATGCCTGCTGTCCCCTGGCAGGCCCTTCAGGGAGCCTGTCCTCATGCCAAATGCATTCCTTCCCATCCTCCTGTCCTGGGAAACACATCTCCCTTTCCCTGCTGGGCCGAGCCTGCTGAAACTGAGCAGACAGAGGTGGTCCCATTCCAACACATAACAAAATTTTTGTTTAAGATCTTAAGGGCAAAAAAAAAAAAAAAAAAAATCATGCTTTCCATAAGGTTATTCAAAATCACACATACAAAAAAAAAAAAAAAAAAACAGTTGAACTTTGGAGCAGAAAAACACCTTAGAGATCATATAGCAGTGTTTACTGGAGTTTTAGATTTCCCAAACAAGTAAATTTTCCAAAAATGGGAAGCTGAGAGGGTGGAGGAGAAACTGACAAAGGTCATATGACCCTGCTTCTCTCAGTATTTCTTGGGAACTACTGAACAAGCTCAACCCTCCGGTTTTACAGATAGGAAACTGGATTCCCCTCGACTGCCAAGCAGTGGGGCACAGATTGAGCTGTGTTAATTCCCAGTTCAGTCTTCTTCCTACTGGATTTGCTCAAGTAAGTTTTTGTTGTCAAAAAATTTTCTCTGCTAATTTTAGTACTTGGTAAAACTTTGATTCTCTCTTAAATGATCATCACTCCTCCAACAACTCTGAAGAATTATGACATGGACAGCTCATCAGGAGCCTCCAATATAAGATGACGGAGGTAATGTTACTTCAAAAGTAACATTTCCCATTTTGCATGCTGGAAATAAGTACTGCAGTATTATTTCCATTGCAACTTGTGTAAGATGTTAAAATTCCATTTCAAATTGGAATTTTGGATAGGTATGATTTGAAGACATTTCTCAAAATTGAAAATGAATGAGAATCATCTTTTCCCCAATTTTCTATGTCTAGTCCATCTATAAGTTTCGGGACTATACAGTTCAAATTGCCATTTGAAGATCTCTTTTTAAGAGTATGGCAATTTTTTCCTTTTCTTTCTTCCCTCAAATACATGTTATCCTCTGTGGTTTCAATTATTCTTGATCAGTTCTATTCACAATATTGTTGCAGCCTTCACTTATTCCTGCCTATTCTTTTCCTGTCTCCAGTCATTCATGTTTTCTTAAAGCAGCTTAGGAATTTGCTCTTTGGCACTGAAGTGAATAAATCACCCTTAATCTGGCATATGAATGGATATCTGAACACATTCTATGAGTGCTCTCAACAACTACTTCTGCTTCATTGGTTCTAAAAAATTTTAGTCCTTTTAAGCATTCTAATGTGGTTTGTATAACACACAAAAAAACGTAGCCATAAAATTGTATGCTTCTCTTGAAATAAGAATAAGAGATCAAAATTTCTGTGAAAGAATGATTTAAGTTCCAAACTCTCCTGCCTCTTCAAAAAAAGACATCAACAAAATTAGCATTTATCATCAGAAGAAAAGATCATTCCAATTTTTTTTTTTTTTTGGTGGTAAAGTTCTGACCCTAAAGCCTTGCAGTGCTAAATAGCTTACTCCTGTTGTTTTTATCCACAGATCACAAGTAGAAGGAAATGCAAGTGAGAGGAAGGATATTTGCAGTCTCTGCCAGGCCAGGATGGAGGGAAGTGAGATTTAAGTGGCTTGTTCATTATTAGGCATAAAGCTGGAAGATGAAAGAGCTCTGTTTGGTCCGACTCATTCTGGGCTTATCTTGTAAAAGGGCCAACTCAGCCCCCTGGGACTGATGGGGCTCACCTGTCTACTGGGAGGGTGGACATGACTTCTGTGGGGTTCATGAATTACATCCTAAAGCTAGGAGTTGATTCCACAATGACTTGATTGATCATTTAATGAGTAGGAAGTTCACCTTCCTCAGAAGGATTATCCATAGAGCTCTTTACTTTGTTTTCCTATTGTTTGGTAAAGTTTTGGAGACAACACAGAATTTCGGCATAAATATAATGACTTGTATTTTCAGGAACACCATTAAGTACATATGTGTATGCTTTCCTTAGAGTACTGGGTAGTGATGCTGTGGTGGAAACCGGCTGTTTCTTGTCAAGGTCAATAATGGAAGAGGTCATGCAGAGAAGATTCCTGCATATATAAAAGGCTTAGAACATGTTCTTCGCCATCATCAAAGCCAATGTGCAGGTTTTTTAAATGCAACAGGCATAATAATCCAATGCTCTGACACCTTCTCAGGGCTGCTGGCAGCATCTGCAAAATTCTCTGGGGCTCCAAGGGAGATTTTGGCAGCTCTTTGTCCAGCTGTCTACCATTCTGTACTGAGATGGGGTGTGGCTGGTCACTGCTGGGTAAAATCTTTTCCAGAAAAAGCCCTGATTTACAGACAAAATTGTCAATAGGCGTAAAGTGGCTCTGATGAAGGCGCTAGAACTCTTGAAGGCCACAGCACAGAAGTTTCCCCACATAGGCTCGAATTCCTGACAGCCTGGACCACCTCAGAGGCTCAGTGACCCAACTTTAGATAACGATGGACTCCAATGCCCCAAGGAGAACCGCTCTGCTGTGGTGTTAGTTATAACAATGGCTGTGAAGAAATACCGGTGCTCATCGGAGGTACGAAGTCTCAAAAACGTTAGGTCTCCTCCAATTCCATTCTCCCCAAATCTGCATTAAACTCTCAGGTTTGTGCCCAGAGCTGTGGACCTGGCCCAGCAACCTGACCTCTTTCTCAGCCCTCAGGACCAACTTTAAGGGGCAAGAGAACACCTCCCCTCCCTGTCACAAGGCTCAGGTGTCTGCAGAGACTATGACTTTGGAGGGAGGAGAATGACCTGGCTGGGCACAGTGATGATATGTGTGCTAATACAGGCAATGCCAGGCAGTAAAGAGAAATCCTCAGAAGACGGTGATTTAGCCCCAACACTGCAATGCGTAGCTGCCGGAACCGGAAGGGAAAAGGACAACCATCTTTCTAACGAAGGCCAGTTTACAGAAATTGACTTTGGATGGCTCTGCACCAAATTTGCACAATGTAGCAAAAATCCAGATTGCGTCTGAGAGGCAGGCACTTGCTCTTGGTAAAATTGATATTTTTGTCATATTCAGAACTTTTATTTTAATCCATTTGAGTGTATTCCTAGCAGAAAAAGGACAGTGGCACCACTTTTGTCTTTTTCAGAAAAAACAAAAGAAAGTCAGAGAAAGGTCTACTATAGATAGGGCAGCCTGGGAAGAGCCAGCACTGACGGGGTTTTTCGGGTGTGTGGAGGACATGCCCACGTGGGCGAGAGGAAACCCTTGCCTTAAGTCAGATGTTCCACAACTGGCTGATGGCAATGCTATGGACTTCCACAATGTTTACCTGAGGGCCTCAGGAAAATAAAATTTTAACTTCTTGTTTATTACCAGTTGTTCTCTTGTATCTGGATTAGAACATATGCAATTCTTTGTCACCCAGAACCCCAGACTCCTGAGGATTTCGAGTACACGACTCTTAGAAGTATCGAGTCCTGATTACCAGATGGCGTTGAGCTGAAAGTACTTTCCTAAGTCCACGTTTTCTCCTTCTTTTCAGTTGATGTTACTGTCAGAGAAGCAGCATAGTCTGGAACGTGAGCGATCTGTCAGTAGGCAACGATCTGCATTCCAGTGCATTCCAGTTCTGCTACTTCCTGGCTATGTTTCCTGGGGCAAGTCACTTCACTTCTCCGACCCCAGGCTTGATTTTTGTAAAATACAAATAATGGTATCAGCTACCTCAACTGGTTCAACAGTAATACTTGGTATTTATTAACCATGTGCAATACAAGCATGTTCTAAGTTTTATATACGATCATCTCATTTAATGCTCACAATATCTCATTGAGTTGGGTTCTATTTCATTTTATGCAGATAAGGAAACTGATGCTTAGTGACATCATGCTCACAGAATTCCAGCACAGGCACTCTGCCTTCAGGGGCATGCTGTCAACCACCACCTACAGCGGGAATTAGTTGATATAACAAATACAACATGCTTAGCACAGCGGCTGATGTAAAGTTTCAATGAAAGTTTCGATATGATGAATGTTACAATGGTATTAATGAGAATAATATTAGTTTAAAGAATACTAGGACTTATTAAATGTTTAGAGAGAACTATGCCTTTTTTATTATAAGCAGTTAGTAAATTCTTTGAGGAAAGAAACTGAGATTTACTTATTTTTGTAGCCTCAGATGCCGCAACAGTACACCTGGCAAAGGTGCCCTGGGAATGTGTGTGAAATGAAGAATAAATATCAACTCCACTTGAAATCATCAGTATTACAGAGAAAACCTGACTGAAGCCACTTTCAACTGGTTTAAGCAAAAACATTATCTAGAAAAGATACTGATGTCCCCTTTCACCCTTCATATTTTGTATTATTGGCAAGGCCCCATAAGCCTGTGATCTTAGGGCAATATAGAACACAAAGAAATTGTGTTGTATTTTTGTCCTTATTGGATAGTATTTACCAAGAAATATTCTCCTTCCCAAATTATGCTGAAGATACATCAAGAAACTTCGGGGCTTTCTCGCCTTAACCAAGTCAAAACCAGACGCTGCAAAGCCTTAAGTAAGAAAACTATCAGGGATTTGGCTTGAGGGGAAATCAAAGGTTATGAAATTAATTTCTAACTATATGTATTTTAAAGTTTCCAACACAATATCAGTAAATATAATTAAATTTTATTAATTGATATTTTTAAAAGATTTTCTTTATTTATTATTACAGAAAGGGAGGGAGAAAGAGAGGGAGATGTGTGTGTGCCTCTCATTCGCCTCCAGCTGGGGACCTGGCTTACAATGCAGGCATGTACCCTGACTGGGAATAGAACCGGCAACCCTTTGGTTCATAGACTGCACTCAACTCAATCCACTGAGCCACACTAGCCAGGGCTTATTAACTGATATCTAAATTAATTTAAAATTCTAATCCAATATCAATAATAAAAACTAAAATATTGTCCTAATAATATTTCAGTTTATGATATTTATTTTTAGGAGAGTACAGTCTTATAGATCATTCATAAAATTATTTAATGTTGGAAGTTTACTAAAATTCTTATTTTAAAAATTAGAAAACCTGGGTGCAAAGAGCTTCATGTCTTATTAAAAAAAATCAAACAACAGATAAACAGCAGAACCATTTCAGGGGCATATCCAGACTTCTGAATAGAAATGTAGCCTTGGAATGATGCCATTTGAATAAGACAGGAAAACAGACAAGCTTCAGCACAGTTCAAATATTCAGAACTAAGTGGCATTATGTAATCATACACATCTGAATGCCCTTTATATTTTTAATCATTTTTTTCTCAAGGACAAATTTTCTTGAGATTGTTCCTATGTTTAAAGTAGAAACCAAAGAACAAGAGGCAGAGCTAGAAGGAAGATAGAATTTAATTACGATCATGCTACTTAATAATTTTAAGCACATCAAAAATATTTCTAGAGAATCACTATAATTATGTTCATAAAACACAGATCTTTGGAAAAGGATGTATAGGTAAATGACTGCTGCTAAAATCCTGAATATATTGCAGTCCTGATGTCACATGTAACCGTCAAGCCTCCAACTGGAGGTAAGCCGTTACTGTAAACTGGAGTGAATGAGTGGAAACGTGAGCTCATTCAACCTTCTCTGTGGCTGTTTTCAAAGCTGAGGTAATAAGCACCCTAGCTCCACAAGGATCTACTTGTTATACCCTGAAGGACTGTCTCTCTGGAACTAATGGTGTTGGTGACAGAGGGCAGGCCTCCGAAAGACGACATCATGAGCGGTAATTACCTGGGCATGTAAAGGACTCTCTCGGCCACCACGAAGCCCACCCTGAAGAAGAGATTGCTGGCTGGAATGAACGGGAAAACCAGGAACAACAAGCCCACTAGAACTTCCTTGTGCTCCAGTCTCTGAAACACACAACAGGGGAGGACAAATTAATTTGGGGTTAATTCCACTTCACTCAGCAGCGTTTAACCAGCTCCTTCACTGTCCAGTTCTCATTGAAGGAATGACTAAATGAGACCAATGAAAACCTTTTGATCCATGTGCTGAATTCATCAGAGAAAGCCCGCAGGCTAACATCTCTGCATGTCAAAATATTCACACGCACCCAGATGCACATTTGCCACCCAGAAACATTTGCTGTTTGCATAATATGATCAGGGGCCAACACTCCTTGTTCTGGGCTGGCTCTACAGCAACCCTGTTTCTTGGTTCTGTCCCCCCAGGCAACTCATTCCCAGGGAACATAACAGCTAATATAACCAAGCTCACAAAAGCATCATGCAGAATTATTGTCCTCTCAAAAATGGAATGCATTAAAAAAAACACAGAAACCAGGAGAAGCAGAGATTACTATAAAGGAAATTAAATGCAAATGGTAAAATTTGGTACCAATAAGGAAGATCATTTGAGCTGAAGAGTTTTTGACACCTCTCAAATTAAGCCAGTAAGCAAGTATTTATTCCAGAAAATGTTTTGGAATTAAAAATCATTACAACAAGAACTCACTAACTGATAAAGCACCTTTCTGTAATATTATACATATTAATTTGTAAAGATTTTTCTGTCACAGTTCACAGAAAAATATTCTGTTTGTTACTAATAATATGTTGTGACGGACACAGCAAAAAGTAGCTCCTATTTCATGAGTGTCCATGGACACATTTGAAGAGAGGTCTATTGAACACAAATCTTAATGTACGAGGGGTTATTTCTTTTCCTTTTAAAAAAGTTTAAGAAAACTAAATAGAGCCTTCCATATTAGTTTTAAATGTTTCTTATGACATTTAAAATAGCCTATTACTTTTAATAATTGTAGAAGACTAAATAAAAAATTTCAAAATATAAATATTAGAGACTCCCTAATATAAACTACTAATACTTTAAGTATACAAACTGAAAAATTTTAAATATCTTGGGATATTTGTCATCTGGATTTTATTAAAATACTTGGGTTTTTTTACTACAAAATATAGAGTAATAAAATTTCTGACAGTAAGTCCATATGAACAAATGTGATTTGGACAACTTCCGTTAATAGTCAACAACCTATAAATAGTGATCTCATTTTTTCACCTAAAGGAACCACACTCTTTAGAATTAAAAGATAAAGGGGTAAAAAAGCTTCTATAACAAACCTTCCACTCAAATAGGTGCAATAATGTTGTATTTTCTATGACCCACTAAAATTGATTTTAAAAAATGGGTGAGAAAAAGTAGCAAGTTCATTATATTTAAAACTGCATGCTAGCTTTGCAATTTAGATTACCCTTTGAGTTTACAAAGTACATTTCAGTTCAAGAACTTGAAGTTTACATAATTTAAAAAATAAACAGTCATAAAAATCCTGTGACATCAAGAGCAAGTATGTCTTGCTAAAATTAAAAATAAATCCCAGATAAAGAAGTACAAATTGGTAGTTACAAAATAGTCACAGGGATGTAAAGTACAGCCTAAGGACTATATAGTCAGTAACACTGAGATAACTACGTACAGTGCCAGCTACGTACTGGAAGTATGGACGGGAACGCTTTATAAAGTAGATGATTGTCTAAACACTATGCTGTACACCTGAAACTAATCAAAGTAACACTGAATGTAAACTGTAATTGAAAAATAAAAATTCCACATTAAAAATAAGCAAATAAAACAAATCCTAGAGAATAAATGTTTTGTTGAGTATTCTTCCTGAAGTCTGTGCCAACAACTAGGTACAAGGTTAATACGCTCTTTTTACAGGTGCACTTTTTTAAGTATATTTTATTGATTATGCTATTACAGTTGTCCCAGTTTTTTCTCCCCTTAATTACCCTCTGCCCTGTACCTCTCTTCCCTCCAGCATTCCCCGACTTAGCTCACATCCATGGGTTATACATGTAAGTTCTTTGGATTCTCCATTTCCTATACTATTCTTAACTTCCCCCTGTCTATTTTGTATCTACCAATTAGCTTATTCCCTGTACCTTTCCCCCCATTCTCCCCTTTCCTCATTCCCACTGATAACCGTCCATGTGATCTCCATTTCCGTGATTCTATTCCTGTTCTACTTGTTTGATTAGTTGGTTTTTGTTTTTGTTTTTTAATTTTTAGGTTCAGTTGTTGGCAGTTGTGTTTGTTGTCATTTTACTGTTCATAGTTTTGATCTTCTTCTTTTTCCTAGATAGATACCTTTAACATTTCATATAATAAGAGCTTGGTGATGATGAACTTCTTTAACTTGACCTTATCTGGGAAGCACTTTATCTGCCCTTCCATTCTAAATGACAGCTTTGCTGGATAGAGCAATCTTGGATGTAGGTCCTTGTCCTTCATGACTTTGAATACTTCTTTCAAGCTCCTGCTTGCCTGTGATGTTTCTTTTGAGAAATCAGCTGATAGCCTATGGGCACTCCTTTATAGGTAACTGGGTCCTTTTGTCTTGCTGCTTTTAAGATTTTCTCTTTATCTTTAATCTTAGGTAATGTAATTATGATGTGCTTTGGTGTGTTTCTTCTTGGAGCCACCTTCTTTGGGACTCTCCAAGTGTCCTGGACTTGCATGTCCAGTTCCTTCACCAGACTGGGGAAGTTTTCCTTCATTTTTTGTTCAAGTAAGTTTTCAATTTCTTGCTGTTGTTCTTCTCCTTCTGGCACCCCTATGATTTTGATGTTGGAATGTTTAAAGTTGTCCCACAGTTTCCTAAGCCGCTCCTCATTTTTTTGAATTCTTGTTTCTTCATTCTGTTCTGGTTGAATGTTTATTTCTTCCTTTTGTTCCGAATCGTTGATTTGAGTCCTGGTTTCCTTCTCTTCACTGTTGGTTCCCTGTATATTTTGCTTTAGTTCATTTTGTATAGCCTTCACTTCTTCCTTTACTTTGCGGCTGTATTCAACCAATTCTTGAGCATCCTGATTACCAGTGTTTTGAACTCTGTATCTGATAGTGTTGGGAACCATTCAGCCTGGTTTCAGGAGCTATAACCCCCACCTCATGGCTAGGCTGTGTAAGAGCCCAAGGGACCTGCTTTATCTGGGTCTGTTCTGTCAAGAGGACCTGAGCCACTAAGGAAACAAAGCTTATCTCCCCGGCAGGAGCTCAGCTTCTGCTTCATCTATCTCTGGCCCCAATGCTTGGTCGGTTAGTCAATGATGGGTAAGACCCCTCAAGGGAGGGGCAACCCAAGCCTAGACACAACCACTTGGAAGGCCCTCATGGAAGGACTCAGGGGGCTGTAGCAAAGAAGGGGTGATGGACCCTCACCTCCCGGCTATTCTGACATAGCCCGAGTCCCCATTTCCATCTGGGAGATGTCTCTCTTACCCCTTGCTTCCTGGCTCTAATCCACTTAAGCCTGAAACTGTGACGGCAGGCAGTGCAGCCCTGTGCTGGCCAGAGTGGTTCCCCGGATGATCGGGCATAAGAAAGATTTTGTAAAGTCCTGTGAAGCCTACTTTGCTAAGAGTGCTCTCATTTAAATGATAAGGGTCTGAGGAGGAAATGAGTATGTCTCCCAAAGTTTCTGCAACCCCCTTTCCTGACAGACACTGACTCAGATTAAGCCCTAAGATTTCTTTGAAATGTTATCCATTGTTTGATCCTTGCGCCTGACATACCTGTAGTCCTGTGTGTTGTGAACCCAATAAAAGCTCATTGAGGAAGGGGCTCCAGGTCCTTCTCCCTTGAGAGATCGACCACCTCTCTTCCCAAGCAGATCATGTCTTGGTAGTTTTATTTTCATCCGTGACGGAAGGATGGGGCTCTGTGGGCGGAGCCACTCCATGTGATAGGTCAGCTATCTCCTTATGACTTAATCCTTTTTCTGGAGTTTTGTTCTTTTCTTTCATTTGGGCCACATTCCTTTGCCTTGGTGCACCAGTCTGGATGAATGCTTATTCAACTCCTTGGTTATCAGACTTCCATACAGTTCGATTTTCTGGCAGCTCTGGTTGTTCTTTTGTTTCTAAATTGGTTGTTTCTTTATTTTGGTTGTACAAGGATGTGAAGTATATCTACCTATGCCTCCATCTCAGCGAGAAGCTGATATTTTTCTCTATAGGTGCACTTTTTAAAAAGATAGCTGAATACTTCTTAACAGCTGAAATACTTTTTACAAAAATGTTCATCTATCTTCCTGTATACATTTCTAAAGATAATTTAATACTTCCTATTTGTTAATCCTATAGAATTACGAAGAATAAGGGTATAAACGGAACTCCCACCGGGCTATTATCCAAGTCTCTAGCCAGTGTTTTACCCAAAGAAGTGCGTCCCTGGCCCTCATCAAGGTTATGAGAGAACAGCCTTCACTGGGGACACAAAATAAACTTCACCTTCACACCTCTAACATCACACCTCCTTGCCTGACCCAAGGCCCCCTCCTCACTCTGATGTGCATATGTTTATGTCCTTTACTCAACAAAACACTGAGTGCTTCCACAGCTACTATGTTGGGAAGAAGTGGGCACTGGGTGTACGGTGAAGTCAAACTGCATGCTGCCTCCCTCCTCATTCACCGAGCCCCTAGAGTGGGCAGGATCCCCAAATGCTCACTGCTACTGGGGGCATGGAGATGGGTTCTTCGGGCTCCAAGCATAGTCTCTATTTCCTTCGTGGCAATCATTCCAAATATGTAATTACATATTTAACTGAGTGTTTACTACTCTAAATACCTCCACTAGACGGTAAACTTTATGGGGCAGGGAGCCAGTCAGTTGCGTTCACTGGTACATGATTTGTGTTAGCTCAGTGCCTGGCACTTAGTAGGTCCTCATAATATCTGTTGAATAAACTAATAGGTGAATAAATATACCAGGAAAGAGAAGAGGAGAGGGTAGAGAGGATTTCCTGGTGGAGGTGACAATCTTGGTTTGAAAAACGAATGAATGCCTACCAGGCAAATCTGGTGAAGCCTGGGAGGAGAGTTCACAGCTAATCTAATTCCAGGAAGCAGACACAGAATGTACAAAGCAGGGAGTAAAATTATACATGTTGGTGGTTGGCAAATCATGAGGATCTTGTCAGCCCTGTGTGGAGCTGACCTTTAGAGCCAATAGGGAGCTACGAAACAGTCTGACGTGTTGACAGAAAGAAAAAGCAAGTCAGCATCCAGGAGATGACTTCCGGATTCAAGTTGTGGTCCTGCCATCAACACACCATTAGTCACCTTGAGTGGGGACCTCATTACCTCTCCCATGCCTCAACTGTAAGATGAGACAAGTGAGGCTCAGGGCTCAGTGGGGCCAGATTATCACAAAGATTTCTTCACCAGCGGAAGTCCACATTACTGGACATATGAGTTGTGGGCTCAGAGGTGACCACTCCGTGCTCCTGGATGGGCTGGTCTTACTGGGTATTTTTCTTTGTTTTCAAAATATTCAATTGAAGGCAGTGGCATTATGTCCACACTTAAGGAAGTTCTGTTATTTTATTTTGAACAGAATAATATTCATGAAAAAGTTATTTCTTCTCAAATTACATTGATGATTACATTCTTTGTCTTTCCTCCTTCCCATTGGGTCAAGAGGAATAGAAAATATTCAAAAATATATTTCTTTAAGCTGTGAGCCAATCAGCCAAGCATAAAGTTAGGAAAAAATATGTCATGGATATGGCTGAACTTCCTAGAATGAGAAAGACTGGGAGGGAATCCAAGTTAGTATCCTGTGGATCACAGATGTAACAAAATTGCCTAAATAATTTATAACTCATTTCAGCCTAATAGAGTCCGATGAAATGCAAACAAAATATGGGTGGAGGAAAAGGAGAAAATCTGTGGCATTTTCCCAAACACACAAAAGTGCATTTATTTCTAGGAAAAGAAGCAAATGGAAACTTATTTATTCCAAATTACACCAGGGGGTGAAAAAGCATGAGAATTCAAAGATCTAATTATGAGCCACTGAAAATACATGTTATTTGTTGATTAACTGTGCAAGTTCAGACAAATTAATTTACTTCTCTGAGCTTTAATTTGATGATCAGTTACACAAAAGCAAAGGTATTGATATCTATTGTATTAGTAAGAAAAATATGTAAGAGATCCACCATGATTTTCTTTTCTGGTTTAGAAGAATACAAAGAAGCAGCCTCCTGAGCTGTAAAGAGGTAACAATATCTTAACATCCCTAAGGTGCCCAGAGAGGCACTCAGCCCCTATTGGCCCAGCTACATATGTGAACAAGCAGCTCCATTTTCTCAGAACCAGCAATTACTTCCAAGGAAATCTAGCTCCAGAATCCATATCTAGGCTGATAGCTTGTGGTTTATCCCTTCCCCATCTTACTCCAAGTTCACCTTCCAAAGCACTGGTCGCAGATGAGGACACACAGACAAACACACACATGCACTGTGGCCAGCGGCAGGTGAGTGTGTGCTCCTGAGAAGGGGACCCCTCCTGCCCCATTCGACGAAGACAACTTCCGCCGCAGGCTGTCCCCTTCCACAGAGCCGGAGGAAGGTCCCATTATAGCAATTGCTGTCATCACTATCAC
The DNA here is from genome assembly GCA_004027475.1 of Anoura caudifer. NCBI lineage: Eukaryota > Metazoa > Chordata > Mammalia > Chiroptera > Phyllostomidae > Anoura > Anoura caudifer. The sequence continues at coordinate 290,559 of PVKU01000767.1, read as the reverse complement.
CACATTTTCTCTCACCTCTAAACAGGTTTCAGAAAAATGGTGTAGTGCATTTAGGGTGTGAGCATGTTGTCATAGTTCTACATATGGCACAGTTATATTTCAAGCTGAAGAATTTATTTGGCAACTCTAGGCCTGAGCTGTCTAAATCCTATTTCTCAATTTTTAGGGACCTGATGACAGTAAAGCTCTTCAGCCCTGGGGGTGAGACATTTGCCAAGATGACAACTGGCGTGGCTGAACATACAAGGCCCTCCTTTTGTATCTGCTTATGGGTCTACTTCTTCCACTAGACTACAGATTCCTCCAGGATTCACCATCTCGTGTGAATTTTTTACCGAGATGCCTGGCACATAACAATCATCATTCAACAAGTATGTATTGTGGTAGTAAAGATCAGTGATGAAAGTCATATGTATATATGACTTTCACTGGGGTCCTCAAGCACCCCCACAGCCATTTCAGGGACTGGCCACTAAGAAAAGCTTTTGCTTTTGGTAACCCTCGGAAACACAGTATTTGCAACATTAATTTGGGGTGGAAGGCCCTCAGTCCTTGAGTGTCCCAGAGTATCTTATAAGGATCTGGCATAGGTGGTCAACCATGCTGAGGTATTTTTAGTCAGGACATATGCACACCTTCTGCCCTTCTCTAATTCCATTCACTGCTACTTACTATTGTACTTCTAGGTCTGCCACGATCATTTGCCTTTCATGCTCAGGAAAACTAACATCTTTCATTTTATTGAAATTCAATTTTAATTTTTTAGTATTTTAATTCATTAAATATTCCATTATTTATTACCACTATTATTATTATGAAAGTTCTTTTTACTTGAGAAAAACAAATTATTTATTTAATCAATTGGAATCCCCTGATGCTTTATTTGAGTGCATTTCTTATGAGGGGTTTGATCTGAATTCCAGTTACTGAGCTGGGCAGTAAGCTAGGCTCATTCTCTGGCTAAGAGACTCCCAAATTGCAACCCTACAATTTGTGCAAGTTTAAATGAATTCCAAATTAATCTTCACTACAACGCTGTGGGGATACTATCCCTGTTGTAAACTCTAATATGTCTTAGACCTTTGGGTCCTTCAGAAACAGCTGTAATTGAAATCAGCAAAAATGTCAGAGGGTTATTATATTATTTCCATAAGAAATATTCCGCAGGACTGTGTAGACCTTGAGGTCTTCTTGCAAAACTTGGGGATCTGGGCTGTCATTGTGCTGCTTTGTACATTTTAAGAATTTTTTGTGCCCCAACACCCCTATTGCTATCCATAGGAAATGCATCAGTGAGTCTCCGCTTGAATAAATCAGAGGCTCAGGTTTATTTAAAACGGCATGAACTTTGAAACTGCAAAATCCCTGAGATGCTCTCAAGGATGATACTAATGCAGAATGCATCAAATGGATGATCCCAAAATACTAACTAAGAAGCCGAGGAGGATGCTTTCAAGACCAGCATGGGAAGTGCCCAAGCTAGAGGAGGAAGCACAGAAAGAACCTGGATATTTGGAGCAATAGGTTCCACCTGAGCTGTGCACAAATGTACCTTAAACTTATTTCCTCTGGGCTACCCTCTTTGTCTACCTGATTTTCACTGTTGTCTGTGTTTTCCTTTGACTTTTATAGCGTCTCCCTCCTCCACCTTTGTCTGGCACTAGTTATCTACAGGCATAGCTCCTGTCTGAGGCTCCTTTCCATGATCACAATTCTCACTGGGTGCTGGTGACAGTCCCCTCCTTTGCCTCATCCGACCATCTGATTGGTGTCACTTTGCACAGTGGCTTCACTAACCCTGTCCACATCACTGCACTTGGTGCCTTCGTAAACTCTTCAATCATCCTACTGGCTGTGTCATGTGTTTCCTGCCGGGATTCTGCCTCATAGGCCAGCTCAAAGTGAAAGAGAACGGGGATGGAAGCACAGACGTGAACTCCAAAAGGAGGAACAGAACTCGCTCTTAAGAGCTAACATGAGCCAACTCCAGCCCACTCCTGACTTGAATCCCCTCCTTATATTGTTGTATTTCCACTCTATTTCAGTCCTTAGGTGAGCCACCATTTTAAAGGCCATTGTGGTTATAGAAAACTTTAAATGTTGTATAAAAACAGTAAATACAATAACGATCTGAGAGAGCTTTTTATCTGGAGGATGAGATTGGGACCAATGCCTCTGAGAAGAGAAAGTCTTGAACTTCTACTGCTTTTGTGATATCAAATGCAATAGACTGTTTCTTATGATCCAAACAAGATCTAGAATCTGAACTCCCTAACAGCAATGCAGGAGGCAAGAGGAATCCGGGGGCAGTCTTAAGGTGAGAAAGAATAAGAAAAACTGAAAGCTGATTCCCAGAGCCTCAGTCACTGCTGTCAAATTTTTGGGTGATTATATACTCAACTGGGGCCTTGAGCTAGTCCCACTGGACAGTGCAAGAGGTTTAAGGACAGTCCTCTCATGCCATGCATAGAGCTCACACCTCACATGAGAGCATGAAAAGGCGCACTTGTGATTTTTTTCCCCCCAGTCTGAAAGCAACGAGACAGGCTGAGCTGGGACAGAAACTGGCTTAGGTTCAAGATCTCAACAGCATAGCTGCCAGCCCACACTCTCCTTGGCTTAGGCTGGTGATATCATTTCCTCACTTTCATGTGCCTTTCAAATTTACTTACAAATGCATGGGGAGAAAAATTTAAAAAGGGGAAATGAATGAAGAAATTATACCCCCTTAGAGACAAAAGTAGATTTGTACACTCTGTGTCTTCTCTGAGCCAATCTAAACACAGGTCTTTCCCATGCCAAACTTTCTTCACCAAGAAGCCCTGCCAGATGTGCTAATGAATAGAGAGCGGAGGGCAGATTAAAATCAGGGCATTCCTAAACCAGCAGTTTTGATTTCTGGTCTTTGGTTCTGGACTTCACTTTTTTTTTTGCATCGTTTTTTGTTTGATTTGCTTTTAATCAGCAGTCTGAATCCTCTTGCCAACACCAGTTCCTGAGATTGAAACTTCTTATCTTACAAGAGCACGTAATTATGTTTCAGGGTTGAATTGGGTGGAAGAGTGAAGCTCTCAGATTGCTTTATTCTAATTGAGAATAAACTAATTCCTAACTTTATTCGGAAATGTATGTTATATTCTGCATAGGTGTGTTTTTCAATGTTTCCAAAAATAAAGGCAAAAATCTTTTAAAAGGCTCTTTGGAAGTGATGTAATTGGAAAATATCAATCTAGAGCAACAACGCCATTCACTTAGTTAATTGAGCACTAGTAAGGAGTTACGAAAATTAAGTAAATTAGAAAAATGTTGTTTAAGAAACACTGTTGTGATTAGAAATGAAACTATTACAGAAATTTGTGAAGAAATGAGAGAAATCAGAGAAATGAACTTTCTTCCCCTCTATCTGTGGTTCTGAACAAAAATGGAAAAGGTACCAAAAGCTACATATTGAAAAAAAGAGGGAGACTACAGAGATGGAGGGCGCGGCAGGACAAGATCTCTTCAAAGTTGTGTTTAACGGATAAATTATTTTGTGCATGCTGTGGGAGGGAGACATGCAAAGGGGGCAACGAAAGCCACCCTGTAAGTGACAAGGGTATAGGATGAAAGAAAAGCAAATACTTCCTATGCTCCCTCCAAATGCCACACATTTGACTTAAATTGTTCCACGGGAATCTCATAATAATAGTACAATGTAGGTAACTATCTCCAATTTTATAGATGAGGAAATTGAAACTCAAGAGGCTTAAGATGCTTACCTAAGTTGATCCAATTAGTGAGAAACAAGGGTTTTTTACTGAGGTCTGGTGCATCTCAAAACCTGTTCTTTTCCCACACACAGTCCACGTGGCTTTGGAATCCAAAACTAATGTCAAGTGTGTCGGGGGGAGGGGGAGAGATGGATATTTCAGCCCTTCACTGTCTTCTGGTTCTGTCACTGCAAACTGTGTAAAATCCAGTAATTTGGAGGTTGCAAACCAAGGTATTGCTGTAGTAGTCTAGCAAATCTCACCTCCAAGGCACGTAACAGAGGGCACCACCGATTCACTTTGCCAGATAAATGCAGACACAAGTATTCTACAGTCTGCAGGGATCAGCAGGGTATGCAGCACAGAATGTGCACCCTTTGTCAAGTATTCTGTTTGCATGAGTGGTTTCAGATGGTCCACCTACTCATTCTGATGACCAGCCTCTGGAAGAATGCACATATCCATGGCTACTAGCCAGAATAGGGTAAGATGTAATAATTTATTCAACTAACCTTTGTTATTGAATTGTTAATTAAAGTTACTTGAGAAGTAACTTTACTTGAGAAGCCTTGAGAGGAGGATAATGTTTATTCTTTATATAATAAATTAAGTACTGTGATGAAATTGTCCTTCTTAGTAAGGAGAATAAGAGAACATTCACATTCTAGTAACCACAGAGGCACAATAAATAAGCTAACTGGTCCACTGAATGGGGCAAAGGCTTTCTAAACTTTATACATGCTCTGTAACTTGGTATTGCTTTAAGCTTCCATTTCTAATATTCAACTGTTTATGAACTGTTTTTTAAACCATGTTTTATTTTTCAATTATAGTTGACATGTAAAATTATATTAGATTCAGGTGTACAACCCAGTGATTAGACATTATATAACTTACTATGTGATCATCCCGATAAACCTCATACCCATCTAACACCACACATAGTTACTAGAATACTGTGGACCATATTCTCTATGCTGCACTTCACATCCCTGTGACAATTCTGTAACAATCAATTTGCACTTCTTAACCCCTTCACCTTTTTTGCCCATCTCCCCAACCGCCTTTCTCATCTAACAACCATCAAAATGTTCTTTGTATCTATGAGTCTGTTTCTGCTCTGCTTGTTCATTTATTTTGTTTTTTAGATTCAATTGTTGATAGATATGTATTTATTGCCATTTTATTGTTCATATTTTTATCTTTTTCTTCCTAAAGATGACCCTTTAACATTTCATGTAATACTGGTTTTGTGGTGATCAACTCCTTTAGTTTTTTCTTGCCTGGGAAGCTCTTTATCTGACCTTCCATTCTAAATGATAGCTTTGCTGGGTAGAGCAATCTTGGCTGTAAGTCCCTGCTTTTCATCACTTTGAATATTTCTTGCCAATCACTCTGGCCTGCAAAGTTTCTATTGAGAAAGTAGCTGACAGTCTTACGGGAGCTCCCTTATAGGTAACTAATTGCTTTTCTTTTCCTGTTTTAAAATTCTCCCTTTGTCTTTGACTTTATGCATTTTAATTATGATGTCTCCATGTGGACCTCCTTGGAATAATCTTGTTTGGAACTCTCTGAGCTTCCTGGACTTGTCTATATCCTTCACCAGTTTAGGGAAGTTTTCTGTCATTATTTTCTCAAAAAGTTTTCCAATTTCTAGCCCTCTCACGTCTCCTTCCAGCACCCCTATATTGCAAATTTTGACTGTTAAAGTTGCCCCAGAGCCTCCTTATACTATTTTAATACTTTCAGATTATTTTTCCTTTTGCTATTAAAGTGAGGTGCTTTTTGCTTCCTTATATTCAAAATCACTGATTTGATTATCAGCTTCATCTTCTCTACTACTGATTCCCTATAAATTACTCTGCATTTCAGTGAGTGTCTCCTTCATTTCTGACTGGTTTTGTTTTATGGTTTCCATGTCCTTTTTTATGCTGTTAAAGTTCTCACTAAGTTCACTGAGCATCCTTATAACCAGTGTTTTGAACTCTGCATCTAGTAGATAGCTTGTCTCCATTTTGTTAAGTTTTTTTTACTAGAGTTTTGTTCTAGTCTTTCATTTGGACATGTTTCTTTGTCTTCTCATTTTAGCTGCTTCCTTGTGTTTGTTTCTATGTATTAGGTAGAGCTATTATGTCTCCTGAGCTTGTAGAGTGACGTAATGTAGTAGGTGTCTTGTAGGGTCCAGTGGCACAGCCTCCCTATTCACCTGAGCTGGACACTCAGGTGTCTCTGCCTCTGGGTGGGCTGTGTACATCCTCCTGTTGTAATTGAGCCTTGATTGCTGTTGGTACGTCTATCAGAGCAATTTACTACCAGACTGATGGGCTGGAAGGACTGGCTGTGACCACAGTGAAGAATTAGCTGTGCACGGGCCTACCTTACAGAGTAGGACTCACTTCAGTGGGGCTCTGGTGCCCACTGAGCCATCCCCATCAGTGTGCTGCTTGTGGAGGTGGAAGGGTGCTGTTTGAACATGGCCCAGAGCTGTCTACTCATTGTGATGGATCTGGGGCCTCCTGGGAGGTGCAGGCTAAGGTGGGCTGCCACCTGTGCCCTGACTGGGGCCTGCTGGCATGAGCTACAAAGCGATCTGCAGAATGCTGCCACTCATGCTGGTCTTGGAGTTGCCAAGGGGAAGCCAGGCTGTGAACCAAGGCCAGCTGCCACTATTACTAGGCCTGGGGACACTTACCTAGAGGTACAGGGCAAACTAAACTAGATGCGTCTTGTTTGAGAACTTTTAGGAAAGTTTGAAGCATAAGCCAAGACAGACCATTTGTACGGAAAAGCTACTGGAAACAACTTGGGTGAGCCCACAAGTTGGGTGGGGCAGGGTCTCAGAAAATCACCAGAGTAGGACAAACAATGACAGCCAGATGATGGAGGCTCAGATATGGTGCCTGCCTGCTGGCTCTGTGGGGCGAGGGCTCAGCAAAGGGACAATGGCCTCTGCTAACACCTCTGTCTGGGAGAAAGCGGCCCCTCCAGCTCTTCCCCTAGTGCCAGACAGTTCAGTTCCACACCATATGTCCCTCATGTGAACTGTTTATATATAAATCTTAGAAATGTGACACTATGATATACCATTTAATCTTATAATATGTATTTGATTACATATATACATACACATATATATGAGGAATTCACTTAAGAGGGTGGATTTAGAAAATCAAAATAGTGGTGTTGCTATAAGAGATATGTGTTCATATGTGTTGATACCAAAGCTAGCTGGGTGGACTTGGGAGAAGGAAGGGGGCAGGTATCAGCACTCCCATGAGACCCCACAGATTCGGGGAAGGTTAATGATGCATTACACAGGGTGTCTGTGAGAATCAAGGAGAGAAAATGTCCGCAGAAGGTTTATCTTGTGCCTGGATCCTTTCCAGAACAGATGGTAGAAGAGAGGGAGCGAGACCACGGTGTTGAGACCTGAGTCTTGCATCACGTTTGCCCCATCCACTCTGGCTGGAGAAATGGTGATGACACAGCAATGCCATTGGATTCTAGGTCAAGAACTATAATTTAATAAGGTGACTAGCACAAGAGGGAGGCAGGAATGATTAACCAATTTTTGCCCCTCTGTAAAATTCAACTAGAAACCAGGATGGATTTAACCATGCAAGTAAAGTCATGGGTGAATTTAGCTTTGAGGAAGAAGAAAAGGAGGCACAGGAAAACTAAATGCATTTCTGTAAATAGCTTTGTTCCAATGAAATATGCATGCCTGGAAGAAGAAGTCTTCTATTTATAATTGCTGCTCAAACATTTTTGTTAAGGAGATATCCCTCTGCCAAAATCTTCCAAAGCAGGACACTATATACTTATTTTTTGCAAGAGTAAAGATGTTTTACTTTTTTCATACAGTGAGTCACACTCACTAAAAAGTATGATTCATCTCCCCACTTGGAATTGTTATGCAGAAGATAGCCCTTCTTCCTGTAATCTAAAATGAATAAACAGAAGGAAACACAAAAATACCATGTTCTACACAGTAAAATCTGAATATTTTATAGCAGCATTTTTAAAAGACTGTACTTCAGCACTGGCTGGTGTGGCTCAAAGGATTGAGCGCCAGCCTGTGAACCAAAGGGTCACTGGTTCAATTCCCAGTTGAGGCACATGCCTGGGTTGCAGGCCAGGTCCCAGTTGGGGGCATGTAAGACGCAACCAGAAATTGATGGTTCTCTCCCTCTTTCTCCCTCCCTTTTCTTTAAAAACAAATAATTAAAATCTAAAAAAAGGAGTATACTTCACCATACTTTAGCAAATAAATTACAAAAAAAACCTTTGGCTTTCTTCAAGTTTATGATATATGAAAGTAATAAGAAATTTAGTACACTCTCTTAACAGCTAAAAAAAGTGACATTTACTTGTACACTTGAGCTTCTAGAGAAATTACTATTAATAGTGGATTTGATTCCTGTAATCTGTTAATATATCCATCCAAAATCAAAGTATCTTCCATAATCAAGATACATTGCATCTCCTTCAATAAGATCCACTTTCTTTGTTGCTTCTGAAGCATGCGTCGTTAAAAGTTGGATAGATCATTATGTTTCATCAGAGGTTGTTAAAAAGCTTTTTTTTCCAAATAACTGACTTGATTAAATAATGCTTGTCCCTTACCTTTAAATGTGCATTCACATATCCTCCTTACTAAAGCTTAAAAGGGCAAGTGTAATGAACTAATAAATGTAGCAAAGGATACAAACAAAGGCCCTGTATTTTAAATTATATGAAATAATTTTCTGAGTTCAGGCACTGAAATACCTGTTCTTTCATTAGGACTGCTTTGTACCAAATAGCAACATAAATCTTTAAAATGTACATAAGAGAGGTTGAAATGATCTGTATGAGGTTTGACATAAAGATACAAGTAAGAATTTGGCCACATAATGCCTAATTGGGACTCCTTTTCCTTTGGAAAATGCATATAAGGTCACAGAAAAAAAGGATTTACACAGAAAAACAAAGGGTAAAACTATTTCTCCAACAAGCCTTGGCACTGAATGACTCCCAAGTGAAGGCACGTCACAGTGAGCAGAAAAATAGAGTTCGCTGGCTAGAGTTACCCAATCCAGAAGGAACTATGCTCCCCTGGAATGGAGAGAATTTTCAAGGCAACGCCAAGAAGGCTGACATTAATAAACGTTCTTCTCAATTAATCACTTTTTAATACCAAATGCCAGAGTCCTGGGTCACAACTGACTAAGCCAATTTGGCCATTGAAAGTTGCCAGGTCCTCTGTAAATACTGCTAACCTCTGGCAATGACAGCCAGGCGGGATATAAAAATAAAAGCAAGGTTTTAATGAAATTCTGCCCAAAGTGCAACCACTTACTGGCAAACAGTCCATTGGCTAATCATGACGCTGGAGGAAGTCCTTTCTCTGTCACCCAGCTTGCCTACGGGAGTCTTCTGTGAATGGAACTACACTCCGAGGCAAGACACCTCACTTTCTACTCAGGGAATGCACAGAGTACTTTCTCAAGTGTCTCCTTTTTTAATTCATTAGCTAAGCAGGTGAAGATACAATTTTTAACTTTCTCCAGTTAGAAGGAATACTGTATGCAGAGAGGTACAGGCAGTGTCACTTTGGAAACTGCCACTTCACACACCTATTCTAGGTGACACTCACTTGTTCACACTGTACCATTTCATAGATGGTCACGTCCTGTGCTCGTCCCATCATGCTTGTTAGCAGTCTCAGTCACTGTATCGAACACCCCACAGAAGCGGTTCTAACTACAGCCTCACTACAATGGAAAATAAGAATTCCATGAATCTGTTTCAAGGTCTTATTTTTCACTTGGTATAGACTGGTTGGAAACTCGAACTCTAAAATACATGGTTTCAAAGCAATCCTTTTACATGGGGTACTGCTAAAGAAAAAAGAATAGGATTTGTTGATGCTGTAGTGGTGGCTATTGTTTTTGAAGGTACAAAGAAGGCAGTAAAAAAAGGGTTTAAATGCTTCCCAAGAATGGACTTCAAAGGTCTCATTCACCCACCCTCACATATCTACGCTAATACTTTCCAAATCACGTTTCAAAAACACTGAACCTGCAAGACACCCATAAAAAGGGTTCCGAAGTCAAATAAATTTGAGAAATGTCATTTACTCTACACCCCATTTGAAAACTCACAAGGCTGCCTAGAGCACAGTAAAGGCTTTGTGAAGTCTCCCTTTTAGGAGAAAAAAAAGTTTAACTAGCACTTCTGAAATGCAGGCTCTTTCTTCAGGGTAACTTGACTCATGACCTGTATGATGCTGGGACATGATGTGAAAAGTGCTGGTGTATGTATGGTACAAACTGCTCGGGCAGAAAGAAGTTTCCACCTTAGGAGATTCTAATGCCTGTCCCCCAAATCATCTCACTGTCTGAAAACAGAAAATGTTCCCCGCATCTCTGAGCTATAGCCTTCATACTGCAGTTGAAACGCATTTTCCGGTGTTCATTCTTGGGAAATGTGAAAGAGCTGGTTGCCATTTTCCAGGTTAAAAAAAATATCACTATACGTTTAGAGAACTTAAGCCATCTATCAGCACAGTGTTGGCTCCAGTCAGGATAAGTGCTGAGAGCAGGAAGGTTTCCTGGCAGGTCAGAGGCATGCTTAGATCATATCTGTGTTCAGAAGGATCATTCTCCCAGAGGCTGGGCGGAGTGGGGGCTAGAATGGAATGCAGGTAGAGAAAACCAGGCTCTTCCAGGTAGCCACTAGGTTTTGTTAATTTTTATTCTCCATAGTCAGTATATTGCTTGAATATTTAATTCGTTGAACCAATGAGTGGTCAATGAATTAAATATCTAACATTTTATCTAACTGTTTTCCTCTCCAAGTACACCATCCTGCACCTACATATTCCCTACACAGTTATTTTGCTTATCTCTAAATACTCTGCCAGCTTTTAAGACCAGTTTCCATTTCTATCACACAACTATAGAGGTGGCTGCCAACTGTGACTGGTTATGTTACTCAGTCCCCTCTTGCCTGTGAGAGACACAGAAAATACAGGAGCATTGAGGGTACTGTGGTACACTCCCAATTCATTTGCCTTGTCAAAGTATTCATGAAAATTTTCCCATCCTAAGCAATGGTTGTCTTGGTAAAACATAGTCACAAATTATTCATTTATTCAACATATACATATTTTTGTGGTCGCTATGTTTTATTCAGGCATTGTGCTTTTAGATAATCATTTAAGGAATTTGTCATCAATCACCTGTCTCCTTCGTATTTTCCAGGCAATATTCTACACTCTTTGGAATACACCCATTAACAAAAAAGACAGACACAAAATAATCTCTAGTATTTGAGTGGGCAGGGGTGGGGGAGAAAGAGAGAGAGAGAGTGCCTAGTAAGGGGTATCTGCAATGTAAGGTGGGCAAGAAGTGGATTGCAATTATAAACGTGGTGGTCAGGGTAGGCCTCATTGTGAAAGTGGTGATTAAGCAAAGGAGATGAGGCAGCCAGCCACAGAACTCAGTTCATAGCAGGCCATGAGTTTGGGAAGGAACGAGAGAGGTAATGGAGTGGGGGTGGGCTGGGGCCAGATCATATAAAATCTTTTAGGCCATTATAAGGACTATGAATGATTCTTACTGTGAGAGAAAGAAGGAGCCATGGGAAGATTTTAAGTTCAAGAGGGACAGGATCTGCTTTCATTTTTAAAGACTCATTCTGGCCACTGCGTTGAGAGTAGACTGGACCACTGGCACAAAGGGAGAAGCAGGGAGATCAGGTAGGCAGTTTATAATGGAAAGAATCCAGGTGAGACTCGGTGGTGGCTTGGCCCAGGGAGATTGCAATGAAGTTTGAGAGACGTTGTCAGATTCTAGATATATTTTGAAAGTATAGTTGACAGGATTTACTGATGGATTGGATGTGTTATTAGACAGAAAGACAGAGAAGAACAAGGAAACCCAAATAATTTTGTTTTGAGCAACTAGTAGAATACACTGAGATAGAAAATAACAACAACCATTGTAGGGTAAACAATGAATGGCTAAATTCAGGAGTTAAATGTCGGAATGTTGAGTTTGAGATGTTCACGGGAACATTCATACTTTCCTTTCTGAACAACCCCAGGTACCATATATGATGCCTGTGCAGAAGGTATGCAGCCATGTAATATGAAAAATAGAGACATTTATTGAAGAAGATACAAGAAACATTGTACAAAGGACAATGACACCTCAGTACTCTTTGAAGTAGGTACCTTGGGACCTCACACAGTTCTCCCAATTGCCATCAGCTGCCCCATCATATTTTCCTGAATCTCACTGATGGTCTGAAATTTCATCTCTTTCAAAGGTGATTTTAGTTTTGGGAAAAGCCAGAAGTCACAGAACACAAAATTTGGGCAATAGGGGGAGTGAGTCACCTGGGTGATTTTATAATTTACCAAAACACTCTGCACAAGACGTGATGCATGAGCAGGCATGTTATCATGAGGAAGCTGCCAATCACCAGTTACCCATACCCGTGGCCTTCTGAATCATCCAAATAAGTTCTACGGAAGAATGTTCCAGCTTAACACAAAATTTGGTGCAGATTGGCTGCTCTACTCCCTCATTTTGAATGCAACAGCAACACAGCACATGTGCTCATTTAATGGTGTCTACTGGCCCCACTGACTAGTACAGTGAAGTCATTATTCACGCATGCGCACTCCAGCCCACTCTCCTTGGCTGCCAGGTTACATCGATGTTGTGCAAAACATTCTTGTTAAATTAACGATGGCTGGACTTCTTCTGGACAGACCTCATATATTATTTCATTTATTCTTATTATATTCCAGGTTAGAAACAAGTTTGAAGACCTTATCATTAGCATGCTGATGTATAAAATGTAGATGAGAGAGAATCATAAAAGCTCATATTACAAACTTCCTTTCTTTCTAATACTCTATGCTGCCTCTTTAGGCAAAGCAACATGTAAAAATAAGGTATTTTAGGGTTGTATGGGGGTGGGGATTGATTATCTCCAGTTGTATTGATAACAACTGCCTTCCCCTTTATAGGGTTGCTGGGCAATCAATCATCGGTTTCCTTTGTACTTTCTGATACAGTAAGTAATTTCCAATGGGCTTTCTGTTTAGAGGGACTTGTTTTAGCTATTTTTATCTCAGAGTCCTAATTACATATTTCATGTTTTTCTTAAAACAAGACAGAAAAGTATGCTCCTTTAAACAGGAATTTTATGTCCTGAATGGAAACACTAAGGACAGAAAGGCTCCAGGAATAACTAAAATGTCTTTTCACCTTTTTAAGAGTTTAAAAACAGTCAGAAGCAGTATAAGTGGTAATAAATTGCTCTTATGAGAGTATGAATTATTAAGTTAAAAGAAATAAAAAGTTACAAATTAAGATTATCACTCAAAAGGTGGCAATTATTTTGAGTAAAAGCAAATAATATAGACTATAAAATCTTGCTGAGACTCATAAAGTATACAATCAAGAAAAACAATAAACTCTTACTGATGTCTAAAGAGTCCTTTTTTCCATTATGCAACTAATTCTTCCATTAATAAATTCAGCAAGTCTTCTAACTAAGGTATAAACATCAGAGGCATAGGTAAATCATTTTCCTATTAAAGAATGTGACTTGTGACAATGTAATTGCCCTGTGAAGGCAAAGATTAAAACAAACTATTTCATGATGTAAAGAACTCCAGCCAGGCCTAGATCAAAAGCCAAACAAAGCACCTCAGGTGTAAGTGAAGTGTGTATTACACAGAACCTGAGGAAGAAAGATTCGTGTAAGGTTCAGATTGAGTACAAGAACGACTTCACAGGTGACATATTAACCATGGACAAAAAGGAATGCCTTGGGAAGACTTTGCGTGAGGGGCCTATTTTCAGGTAGCCACTGCATTTACAGTTGTATATCTAGTATCTATTTTGTTCCCACCCTCATCACTTAGAGGGGTGGAGAAATCCAACCATGACAGTAAGTTTTAAGAAAAACAAAAAGAAAATGATTATTTCTTATATTCTGCCTATTTTTGCTAAAATTTCAAATACTTTTAAAGATGTCTATAATATTTCCATTGTTTGGTGTTTTAGGTGGCAATTCCAATGTTCATTTGTAAATAAGTCAGTGATATTTGTCACTATTTCCTTTCCTTTGATAAAAATTCACTTTTTAACTAACAGAGTAGTTTTATGTTAGGATTCTGTGTTTCTGATACATTTGAACATACCTATTTCCAAATTCCAAAATAAGCTAAAGCATTAAAAACTTGAGAATGTTACTACCATTGGCTCTTAGGTCAAGAATTTGGCCTAAGAGGGAGGGCCAAAATGGAGGCATAGGTCCTCGCACAACCAAAATTAAGGACAACAAGGATTTAGAAACAAGAAAACATCCAGAACTGATAAAAAAATTGAACTGTAGAGAGGTCCAACAACCGTTCATCCAGACTGGTAAGAGGGGTGGAGTTATGGCAGGAGGAAGCGAAGGTTGGCAGACCAGTGCGCAGGCAGCTGCTAGCCCGGACCCCAGGTGTAAGGTGGCTGGCTGACCAGGTGGTCCCACATTTGCATGCAGATAATCCAGGCAAAAATGGGGAACAAGACAGAACTTGCAACCCAGGGCCCCAGTGCCAGGAAATAAAACCTAAAAACACCGAGACCCCACCCCCACATACAGTGTCACAACCCAGTGACTGGGTTACCCCACCCTGGTAAACACCTAAGGCTCCACCGCTCACTACGTAACAGACAGGACTAGACCAAAAAATAAATAAATAAATAAATAAATAAATAAATAAATAAATAAATAAAGGCTCAAACAGGAGAACAAATCAAAGCCCCAAAGCCAATTCATCTAAGCAACCAAGAGATAGCCAACCTATCAGATGCACAGTTCAAAGTCCTGGTGATCAGGATGCTCACAGAATTGGTTGATTTTGATCACAAATTAAATGAACAAATGAAGGCTACAATAAGTGAAATGAAGGGAAACGCACAGAGAACCAATAGAGATGGGAGGAAAACTGGGACTCAAATCAACGGAGTGGACCAGAAGGAAGAAAGAAACATCCAATCAGAAAAGAATGAAGAAACAAAGAATTTTAAAAAATGATGAGAGGCTTAGGAACATCCAGGACATCTTTAAATGTCCCAACATCTGAATTATAGGGGCACCAGAAGGGGAAGAGGAAGAGCAACAAGTAGAAAACTTATTTGAACAAATAATAAAGGAGAACTTCCCCAATCTGGCAAAGGAAATAGACTACCAGGAAGTCCAGGAAGCTCAGAGATTCCCAAAGAAGTTGGACCCAAATAGGAACACACCCAGGCACATCATAACTACATTAGCCAAGATTCAAATGCAGGAGAGAATTCTAGAAGCAGCAAGGCATAAGGGGACAGTCACCTACAAAGGAGTTCCCATCAGACTGTCAGCAGATTTCTCAAAAGAGACCTTCTAGGCAAGAAGGGGCTGGAAAGAAGTATTCCAAGTCATGAAAGGTAAGGACCTACATCCAAGATTGCTCTATCCAGTGAAGCTGTCATTTAGAATGGAAGGGAAGATAAAGTGCTTCTCAGATAAGGTCAAGTTAAAGGAGTTCATCATCACCAAGCCCTTATTATATGAAATGTTAAAGGAATTTATCTAAGAAAAAGAAGATAAAAAATGTGACAGTAAAAAGACAGCAAACTCACAGATATTAACAACCACACCTAAAACAAAAGCAAACTAAGCAAACATCTAGAACAGGAACAGAAACACAGCAATGGAGATCACATGGAGGGTTAGCAATAGAGGAGTGGGAGGAGGAGAGAGGGGGAAAAGGTACAGAGAATAAGTAGCATAGACAGTGGGTAGAAAATAGACAGGGGGAGGGCAAGAATAGTGTGGGAAATATAGAAGCTAAAGAACTCATGACACATGGACATGAACTAAAGAGAGGGAATGTGGGTGGTAGGGGGTGCGCAGGGTGGAGGGGAATGATGGGGGAGAAATGGGACAACTGTAATAGCATAATCAATAAAATATAGTAATAAAAAAAAGAATTTAGCCTCTGTTACTTAGGGGGGAATAAAAGGGGCGGGGCATAGTCAATCTTCAGTACATTATATATATTTTTGATCATGTAAGGCATGCTTGCATATTGAAATATATACAGTCATAAAAGTCAAACGAATTATGCTTTTCATGCTTTTTTTCCTACAAAATAGAAACAGGAACCTTTATTGTGTTCCTGACATTAAGCTGTAACAATTCCACAACGATGGTGATGTTGCTGATGACAAAGACTATAAAGACACCTGACAGGTTCCCAATGCTTCACGCATACCAGTCACTGTGCCGAGTGTCATGTGGCTCACACTGGTTCAACCACCTGTGACCCTAGAACAAGGGTGAATGAAGTGACTCCCAGCGGGTTGGTGGCAGAGCCTGGCCTCCGCCTCAGCTCAGTGCTGATCACTCCGCTGCACAGCTTCCCCTCATCCAGCCTCAGGACTCTTGATATGGAACTTTGGGCAATGGCACTCCCCGTGCACATGTGGGCTGCCTCTGACGCAGAGGTGGGACTGGCTCCTATCTGAGGCTTGGAGTCACGAATTTAAAGTAGACTATCAAGTGAAATTAGGGTGATAGAATGTAAGCCATAATTTGTATCACAAATAGCAAAGCAATGACATAAAAGTATGTAGGAAGCCCTGGCTGGTGTAGCTCAGTGGATTGAGCACGGGCCTGTGAACCAAAGGATCGAGGTTCGATTCCCAGTCAGGGCACATGCCTGGGTTGCAGGCCAGGTCCCGGCAAGGGATGCACAAGAGGCAACCATACATTGATATTTCTTTCCCTCTCTTTCTCTCTCTCCTTCCCTTCCCCTCTAAAGATAAATAAATAAAATGTTTTTTTTAAAAAAGTATGTAGGAAAAAGGCAGTCCCCATACATATTTAAATATCTTCTATTTTACAATGTGGTGTAGACTCAATTTTCCTATTTGCCAACACTGTATCTGATGGAGCAGTAAGGTCATTTTCAAATTCTCATCACAACAGTGACATAAACAGAAATCTGAGCTTTGGCGCATGATCTAAGGGCTAAAGTTGATTACAGCTGCTGACCTTGAAAGCCATGACCCAAGTAACTGGGTGTTATCACATAGGTAAAAAGGTGGCAGAGGGCGAAGTCAGCTGAGCACAGTGGCAAGAGGCTGGATCAACTGGGCTGGCCAAACCTGAAACAGAGAGGCATCCCAGACAATGGCTACTCCCTTGACTGGTGGTCATGGACACACAAACTGTGCCGAGATATTATCAACCTCTTCTGTCGGTGATTGCAATGATCTCAAAGCAGGACAAATTAGATGGGTTGCAAATGGGGGAGAAAAACTGGACTCTTAATAGTCTGAGGAGGATTTTTATAACTGAGGACAGGAAAAGAATGGAGAACATGGAGTGTGCAGAGAACAGGAACTTGAAAGAGAATATAGTCCAGAAATTTGAAAGAACAAAATCAACACTGGCACAGAGCCATTTGCCATTAAAAACAACCTACATTCCTTACATTCAATTTTATTTCACCATTTAGTGTATTAAAACAACATGCTTATTTTACCAGGTTACATAATGGCTATTCTGGAATTTGTAAGTTATTCCACAGTTATCTATGTGCCACAATAAATTAACCTATTATTTGGCTGAACAAAATGCAAAATAATTTTTAGAACTCTGAAAGCATGCTCAATTTGATCGTGTGGGTCTGTGGCAGTACAATGTTCTATACCAGGGGCCAACTGATTTACGATACAGTGGCAGAACTGAACAACTGCGACAGACTGTATGACCAACAAAGCCTCAAATATTTACTGTCTGGTTCTTTGCAAAAAGAAAAAAGAAAAAACTGTTTCCATCTCCTGGTCTATCCCATTGTACTATGTTTTTTCCCTTAAGCTGCTCCAAGTCCTTTTTGGAATGAGGTAAGAATGTCAATGAGCAGATAATCACTTTCCAGTAGTGGCTCTCATTCCGTTGTCTCCTTGTTGAGATATGTGGGGATTTGAAAGAGGAGAGATCTACGGCTGATGGTCGCTGTTTGCCCATGCAATAGCTATCGTTCTTTTAGCCAGTATATTGATGGGGCTGTGATTTGGATTAGCACAGAGGCTAATTGAGCAAGACTGGGGACATGCACAAAGGGAGGTTCTGAGATGAATGCTTCTCCTCTAAGTGAGCAGATACATTAGTCCCACCCTCCACTTCCACCAAGTTGTCACTAGTGGTCACCTCCATTGGTCAGGCTGCAGATTGGTCCTGCCGTAGACATGAAAATTTGACTTCTTCTCTGGGGCCCAGAGATGTGGCCTAGGATTCATGTCACGTTCAAGGAATGATGTGGAATGCTATGAATAGATTAGGACAAAATTGCGTACCCTCCTACTAAAATTAAAAATAAAACAAAACAATTCTGAAAGTCCCACACTTGAGAAAAGGGACTCAAAATACACCTCGCTGTTGAGGTCATTATGAGGAAAGTTGGGTATCATTAACCCCCTTCCTCCTTGCTTGGGTTTTACTTTTACAAGCATGCCACAAGATTGTAAAAGCTATAAAAATACCTCAAAATATAGGACACCCTGTGAGAATGTAATAAAGAATCAATAACAAATAAATTACTCTTAAACATAAGTTAATGGTATTTCCTATGTAATGCAGGACAATCACATTGGAGGACACAGGAAAGGGCAACTATAAAGAGCAGGACCGATGGTACTACTACTAACTGCTCTCAGCAATCCCCACCAGACTGACTGCGCTCCAGCTACACATGGCCTTTTACTGCAGGTCAACCATCTGACGGACATACAGTCTCTAAGAGTCATAAAGAAAAGCCCAAGTGCATTTTCAGCCTACGGTTGTCCTGGTATATAAACATTCACTATTTGCAGAAGAAAATGGAATAATCAGACTTCATTATTTAAATATTCTCTTTTTCTACTGTACATACATTCCAACAGAGTGACTGTCTTCATCACAAAGAGTAAGAGCAAATTAGTTCACTCTGAAATTCATTGTTAAAAATAATTCAGTCCAGTAATGAATCTCTGGATTGTCATCTATGCTGTATTATATAAATTCTATGTGTATTGCTAGTGAATCAAGGGATGAAGAAGGAACACAAAATAAGACAAATTCTACATTTAAATTCCTAAAGATGCCAAGTGAGCTCTTCAATAAACTACTCCTTGAAGTCTTAAATTTCTTATGCCACAAAAATAGGAAAAATTAGAAACAATCTTTTTATGTATTTACTTTTTACAGACTTTATTTTTAGACAGAGGAGGAGGGAGGGAAAGGGGTGGAAAGAGGGGGTGAAGAGGGAGAGAAACATCGATCGGCTGACTCTTACTACATATAATTAGCCCAACCAAGGGACCAAACCTGCAAACTGGGCATGTGCCCAGACTAGAAATCCAATTGCAACCTTTCACTTTGCGGGATGACACCCAATTAACTGAGCCACGCCACTCAGGGCGACAAACAATCTCTAAGTTATTCCTGCAGCTAGTTCAGAAAGAAGTCTCTCAGATTCTGCAGCCTTATTCTCCCACTCCATCCAGGATGAGAGTTTGTCGAAAGTCAAACATCTACTCCTGAGCTGCTTATTTACAGCGGTACTTCTACTGGGCATGGCAGTGGTCTGAAAGAGCCTGCAATTTGTAGTGGTATCTAACTTAACTTACTTGTATAAAGAAAGAATTTTTGTTTTTAGTGAGTGTAAAAATGTGTAAGAACAAATGTTCAAAGGAAGCTTACAGAGGGTGGGGTTTGAGGGAGTGATTGGGAAATAACAAACCTCCCGTTTTATTCATTACATGTGTTAATTACATATGTTAATTTGTAGCTTTGTAAAGTAAATTATTAAAATATTAATTAAAAAATCAAGTAAGAATAAATACAATTGTAGCAGGGTAGATTATATTATGTCCCCCTCCTCCAGAGCCCTGGTTGATAACACAGAAGGATGACAAATCTTCTATTATTTCCGTATGTTTTATTGAAAAGACTATCCTTTCTCAGTAACTTTGTCAAGAGTCCATTGATCATGTAAATGTGAGTTGAGATAGGGAATCTCAATTCTTTTCTATAGTCTTTTTTTTTACTATTATTTTTCCTGAGTTTAGGTCACACTCCTGTTTCTTCACATATTCAGTAATATTACAAACTACATATTGTATGCCATGCATTGTAGTGACTCTAGTCTATTTCGTTCTTCTGAAATATGCTGGTTTTCCTGTTTTATTATATGATGAACTTGCTTGGAGTCAAAATGAAAAACTTGTTTTTCGACAGAGAGCTGAAATTTTTGCTAGATTTTTTTTCTTTTCCCTGAATCTCTGGGGCATTCCTCTAGTGCCTGCATAGTTTGTGATCAGCCAATGATTTCAATGGGGGGCATACTTAAACAACTTAAGCCAGTGAACTGTCTACTCTCTGCTACCCAAACTATATATGGGTTGAGGAATTCATTCAGATTTGTAGCAAGTAAGTAGTCTCCCCAGGCTTTCAAGTTTGCTTGTGCTCCCGAGGGGACACCATGCACACGTGCTGTTGGGCAGTCGGCCATGAATGCTTAGAGAGCGTACTATCTCAGCCCTTACATAGCTCTTTGCTTCCAAAATTTTCCTGCTAAATTTCTAGCTGCTCTGATACTCTCCCAAAGCAAATCAGCCACCCCTAGTCAGTCAACCGGTTTTTAACATGGGTCAATGTGGGGGGGAGGGGGAACTGGGAGGATGAGAAGACCCTCAGGTATCTTACCCAATTCAGCAGCAATTTTTTATAAGTAAACATTTTCACGTTCTTTGCTGTCTTTCATCATTTTTGAAGTAGTTGCAGTCAATAATTTTTCTAGCTTTATGTCATTTTTTATGAAGTGAGTACCACCCAACTGAGGCAGGCAGTCATCAGCGGAAATAGAGTTGTAAATGTAATTCAAGCACTTATAAATATATTATTATTATCTCATTTAACATTACATGATGTCAAACAAATTACTTCAAAAAGTAACCAACCACAGCAGAAAAAACATATCTTGTTTGCAAGCATTAAATATCAGATCTAATTTCTTCAGGGTCAGTAGAAACAGCGGAAGAAATATAATTAAGGTGACCATGGCCTGTTAAACCCATTAAGGTCTTTAAAACATATATTGCCTACCAGGAAAATTTTAAATAAAGTTTTTTAGACAAAAGAATAGATTCAATTTAGACCCACACCTCCAGCTGAGAAAGAAAGCATTAATGACTACAGATTATATATCTTCAAATGCAGAGTTCATTCACATTTAAGAAAATTACCTTGAAGGCAGCTAAACAGTGCAGGCTAAGTAAGGCCATCACAACTGCCAGAAGGACGGTGGCTAAATTCCGTGTGTCCCATATGGTCTCTACCAGAGGAATACTGCCAACCTGCCAGTCATAGCACAGGGTGACAGGTGCAAGCAGGAGCCACATGTTGAAGGCCAAGAGGTAGGAATACGTAAGGAATCTACAAAGAGAAGAAGACTCGCTGAAACACGACTCAGGGCCCATGACATTCTGTAAACATTCATTCACCCTGTTTCTACTAAACAGCATTTCTACTCTGTCAACACTATCTTATAGGAAAAGACACAGTCAGAAGGTGTTTCTTTAGTCAGTAAATTGATCATTTTGGAAAATATCGAATAGTTTCTAGTCACTGTAGATGCTGGCCTTTCAAGGTAAATAAGTATTGACCCAGTTTCCATGACATATACTGTAAAATTATCATGCAAATAAAGACATTAGGACCTGAGATAAATACTATGAAGGAAAAGTTTGATGAAAGCATACGACAGAAATGCTGCCCCACTGGGTAGGAGTCCCTGGGTAAGAGACATCTGAACTGTTTTTAATAGTGCCCAGAATCCAGTAGTAGATATGAAAATATTTAATGATTATAATCACAGGATTATCATTTTATAGCAAGTTGATCCATATTGAATTATTTCCAAAAAATCAAAATAGCTGTGGAAGGGAGATAAAGTTTCTTATTCACAAATGGAGGAGCTACCCTTCAAGAGGAGGCAAGAAGAAAGGTCCTTGCTAACCAGAACAGCCAGGTGGACCCAGGGAAGGCAAATATGAATGGGGGTGTTACTAAGTTTCCTGGCTATGTCTAGGCTCTTCGATAAAGTGGAAAACATTCTAACTGAACCCCTTCATCTAGGATAGAGAAAATGGAACTGACTTAAATATTCAGTCAACACAAATTCCTTAAGTAGTGTTCTTGACCCGTGACAACTGCAGAAGGCTCAGCACATGACAGACTGCATCCTAACCTCTGCAGTAGGAGATGACCAAACCTGAGCTTTGCTCCCAGCAGCCCAAGGCCATATTCCTAGGATGGTCCAGCCTCCCACTAAAATGCTTGCCTGAGAAAACTCATCACTGCCAGAATTTACTGTTTGTTCTAGTTAACACCTGAGGAGAGGACTCTGCCCTCCCTTTTTTTAGAGTCTTTAGTACAGTGGGCTTACGGTTGTGAATATATATGTCTTACGGCTCAGAACTGTCTTTCTCAAGGACCTGACAGCTACTGCATTAAAATGCCATCATCAGGAAGGACAGGGTTTGTCTCCTAGTCTCTTCGGGAGGACAAATCTTCACTTCGTATATTGCCACCAGGCTCAGTCAGCCAAATCACAGTCACACTGACCGATCTTTGTCATTCGTCACCTCTCTGACTCTGCTGAGCCCCAGCGTGGCCCCTCTCTCATTTTCCCTTTAAAGCGTCCAATCAGCTGTGCACAAATCAGAATGGTCCTCAGCTCTTCCCCTCACTGTCAGCAGTTACTGAATACACTCCGTTTTCACTGCTTTAACTAAGGTCCAGCTGTGTTTATCTTTGACATCCTAGATGGGATTAAACAAAATCATGAGATAATTTCCCTGTTTTCAAAGAATGTACAATCCAATAGTGAACATACGATGCACAGAATTAAAGAAGCAGAATGAGACAAGCACCATAAGACTGCAGATTGTGAAGGAAAGCCCTCCCCTATTTCCCAGATTCTTTTGGAAGGACTCTTGGATTGCAAAGTGAGTAGATGAGAGAATTTCTAAGTTACCTTCTAGTGTGATGAGTCAAATCACCTTGAAATCCTGTCAACAGGTAGCTACTAAAGTGGCACATCCTTCTCAGACCTTCCCCACTGATCTCCTTCCCTTGACTTTTATTCCTCCAAGGGTGGCAGTCAAAAATGGTTAACAATGATCAGATGAGGCTCAGGGATGGAGATTATTCATTGGCCCAACTTTCAAGTCCAAACACAGAAATGGGTTGAAGGAATGGGGACACTGCAATGGTGTTTCCCAACACTCTCCTCTCTGTTATTTTTAATAAAATCTTAGTGTACCTACCAATAGTGTTGTATATACTACAAGCTTTGTTACTTAACAGAAATGAAAACAAAAAATTGCTTTATCCCTTTTAGGCTTGGGCCTGAGAAACTGTCTTACAAGAAGGCCAATGCTGTAGAAAGATGACTGGGTCACTCTGTGCTTCTATTTTTCACAGAGCTTCTAACCCACCTAATTCTTAGCTCAGTACGCTTCTCTGTGAGAGCTTTAAGAAAGAACGCTGAACCATCAAATTTAGCAGGAAAATCACTCAGCTTTGTTGCTCAGTTATACTCCAGGTCTTAAAAATTACTTTGAAAAATAGTATCTCTTTTTCTTGATACAACAGTTATAAGCAATGATTATAAATGGCTGCAAAAAATTATTAGGTAAAAAGTTAATGAATGGATCAGGCTACATTAGATGCCTGGAACTCATTAATTAATTTTAACATCACTGAAAGACTAACAGCCAGATGCCCTCCTGATGGATTTGCATACCACCACCTATGAAGTCATCTTGTCAAAAAAAAAATCAATAAATAAACTTGAATCTGATCATGCCCTTTATTTTACCAGGTTGTATCAAACACAGAAAATGCTGGAACATGCTAAATGACACCACAAGCTTGCAGTGTGCAAAATCTGGGATGATGCAGATTCCCAGGAACAAAGGATGGCAGTTCCTTCAACAAATAACGGGGATGGGATGGGGGTAGGATGCAGGTAGGACAGGTGGCAGAAAAAAGAGGGACATCAATCAAATTATAAGTCTTAAAAGATGTATCAAACAAAGTACAGGTTTTGTTTGGATGCTAATTCAGACAAGCAACTATTAAAAATAACTAATCATGAGCAAAAAATTGAAATACTGATGGTATATATGATATTAGAAAATTATTAATTTTTAAAGTATGATAATGGTATTGTGCTTCTTTTTTAAGGGTCCTTGTCATTTAGAAATATACACTAAAATATATGCATATAAATGGAGATGAAATCTGGTATTTGCCTCAAAGCAAGGAGAAAAAAGGGGGCGGCAGTATGAAGGAAACAACCAGCCGCGAGTTATGATGGTTGAAACTGGATGAAGGGTATGCGGAGATTCTTTGTGCCATTTTCTCCATCTTTGCACAGATTTGGTATTTTCCACAAAAAAACGATATTTTTTTAAACTGGTGGAAAAGGCAGAAAGAGAACTGAAACAGGAATACTTCGTTATGTTACGTGTAGCTGCAGCCTGACCGTGAAACAGCTGCAGGTGCAATGCCAAAGTTTTTATTGGGATGTTCACTTCCCATTTGCCCTTGTGCTTCAAGTCGTCCTCAGTTTCTCGTATTTCCTCCCCTTACAATACCATACTGACAAAAAGCCAGCATAACGAATATTATTTTTAAAAAGTTAAGATTTTAATGTCATTAGATTTTTTTTAAATGCTCATTGTGACTGTTTACACAGACTGTAACCCAAATAGGTTAAAAAGGTAAACCACAGACTAAAAGCAACTTTTCTTCCTATAACAATGCATATGCATTACAAGGGTAAGTTGACAGTTTTGTGGTAAATTAATAGTCATCCCTCAAAAGAATAAGCCAACCTTGAGGTTGAATATCGTATGATTTCTGAAGGTATATGCAAGATTTAAAACATGCATATACATGTTGTAATGAAAACAATTGTGACATAATATCTACCATAAAAGTGGTGTAATCAGTTGTAAAGGTATCCTTTTGAGTGGAAAATAGTTTTTAAAGAAAGGTAGAAAAGACTAGGAACAATAAAAAAATATATACAAGGCAAAGAAAATTAAAAAGTTACCAATTAATACATATAAGGTAAATGAATGAAATAAAGCAAAGATCACTACCCTGGCATAAAAACAAAATTCAGCAATGTGTTGTCCCTAAGAGATACAAGTAAACCAAAATAGAAATGGCTAGATAAGCCAAGTTTTGATTTAGGACTATATATCATTGCAAAGCTCCCAAAATTGAAACTTACTATTTATGAAAATTATATTAGATGTTAAGTACATAAAACTATAAAAATTTAAGAACAGGGCATGATAATGTTTAAATATTATAGCAACAATATATCCTGAAGAAAATATATTAATATGGTCAAATGTAATTATATCTGAAAGCCTCAAGCAGAACATCACAGAAGGCTGAAAAGATAAGGCATTAAAAATCTTCTCAATGAACCAGATTCACTAATCAACATCCCTTCTTGATTCAATACTGCTAAATATCTTACAGATGCATGGTAAGATACAATTAGCTGTATCTTAGCAACAACTGTTGTTCATTTTTGCTTGCCACTTCAAACCTCCCCACACATGTTAATCTTACAAATTATGATGTCCAATCAACCTCTATACAACTCTGTGCATTGTTCTGTAACATTTGCCACACAGGTCACTCACTAGATATTTATTATGGATGATAAGTGCTCAATAAAATGCTTGTTGAATAAATACACATGTCTATATACACCATTATGAGAACAATAGCAATATGACAAAATTGCACCACTTTTTGAAAAGAATTCCAAATGTATAAATAGTAGCTTATTTTTCCCCCCAAACCTGAACAGAACACCAACCCCCTTCTTTTAAAATCCAACTTACCATTTAAGATTATGAAACAATTTAACGAATACCAGGTAAAGTTACGAAAGTGTATTTCCACTAACCTTGTAAGAATGTAAGGCGAAAATGAAGCTGGATTATCTTGCTCTGAAAAGAGGGGCATAGATCCTCCCATTATCCACAGACGGAAGTACAAAACCACAATCACCTTGGGGCGGGGGTGGGGGGAAAGAAGGTTCAGTAAGAAAACCATCACTTGCTGGGGGCAAGACTGACCTTTCTAGAGGATTATTTCCAGATGCTGTACAAATATTTTGTTTTGCAAACGTTTTTTCTAGTGATCATTTCTATAAAATTCTAACATGTAAAATGAGTTGCAAAAATGGAAATAGCAGGGGAGGGAGAAGAGTGAATAATGAAGGTGAGGAGGGAGCAGCAAGCATACTCTTACCAGCAGCTGTCAGGATCACACACTTACTAGTAAATATACGGGGTAACTTACTGGGAAACTGTAAGACCCAGGAATTGAACCTGTGTCATTGGTCTGCACTGCCCAATTTTGTAACCATCCCACTCACATAAGCTCAAAAAAAGTTAATTTAAATATCGTAGGTAATACTGCTGAGTCCTGAATGAACATATTTGGAAATGTTACAACCCTTGAATGCCATGAAGCAGAACACTCATGAAGGATTATTTCAACAACCCTGGGGGAATTTTTTTTTGTGATACCCAACGGAATTTTATCACTAAATGATGCTATCCTGCTGCAAAGACATTGGGGGATTCTTTACAGACATGTTTTGCCCCTTCTTCTGAAATTCTCCAGTCAAAGCTCTCTACCTCATTCAGTTTTTTCATACTTATCTTCTTCCATAAACGTACTTTTGGGTTGAAAAAAAAAAACTCACATTGTTAACAATAAATTCAAAGACATTTTCATAAGTTTCCTGTCAAAACTTATTCTAAATCTTGACAGGAAATTTATGAGAAACAGCAACAGCATAAGAGATTGGTCTCCTAATGTCCTTGAATAGAAACGTCCAACAACATAAAAGGATGATTAATGTGCCAGTCACCAAAGGCGGCCACCAAGAATTCCTATCATCTTTGCACAAGCATTCTCCTTTGTCCTATCAAGAAATGGAGACAATTGCCCCGCCCCCCTAAATTTAGGTTGGTCTACTGTCTTGCATCGACCAACAGAAAGTGGTAGAAGGTACACTGTGTCAGCCTTGGACCTGACCCTACGGAGGCCCTGCAACTTTCGGGTTGCTCTTTGAGAACCCAGCTGCCACACTGCAACAAAGGCCTGGTGTTCCTGCTAGTGAGAGCGGCCACAGCAAGGGGCCTAGATGATGAGATATCACAGAGAGACCACCCAGCCCAGCTGACAGCGGCCCGGATTTAAGTGATCCCAGTAAAAATTATAATGAGCAGAACCACCCAGCTGGATACTGCCCAAACTATAGCGCTGAGGCCAGATATACAGAAGTGGTTGTTTTAAGCCACTCCATCGTGGGGTGGCTGGTTGGCCGCAACAGATCACTGATACAGTCAGGGGTGATGACTCAGCCAAGAAAACTCAGCATCAGCACTCTGAAAGGCACTTGTAAAATACTGCAGTTCGCACTGTCTGTGTCATGGCGTTCACATGTCCCTAGAATTGGTTCACATGTCCCTTTCTAATGCTTTCTAACATTTCTGGCATGTTAACTCTTTGACCCTAAAATCAAGGTGTTAGACTGTGCTGCTGATTCTATTAAATAATCTGGATCATGCCTCTGAGCTAAGTTAAAGTGAAACATCCCTTATCACATATTTCAAAAGCATATATGTACTTACATAACTTATGACCAAAATGGCCCTCTTCAAGAATGGCCTCATGGTAAGCAGGAAATTTCTATTACTGCTTGTTGTCAGATACCTGAGAGAGGAAAGAA
The DNA here is from genome assembly GCA_004027475.1 of Anoura caudifer. Classification (NCBI taxonomy): domain Eukaryota; kingdom Metazoa; phylum Chordata; class Mammalia; order Chiroptera; family Phyllostomidae; genus Anoura; species Anoura caudifer. The sequence continues at coordinate 262,887 of PVKU01000767.1, read as the reverse complement.
AAAAAGTCTTAAATAAGTGCCAGAGTCAACCACACACCAACGTTCTCCTCTCCACACGAATACGCTGCGGCTCTGAGAAGGGCTGGGAAAGACCGAGTGCGGCTTCCAGAGTCACACCACCTGGGTTCCAACCCCCAGCTCTGCTGCTCCCTTTGTGGAAGACTTCGGGCAAGTTTTTTGACCTCCCTGCACACCTATTTCTCTCCCCTATAAAAGGGGGAGTAATAATAGTATCTACTTCACAGAAAAGTTATGACTCATAAATGAAATAATACATGGAACAAGACCTGTTAGCACTATTAGCTCTAAGTATGACTGTCCTATCTAACCCAACAAGCCAGGCACTCTGGCGAGTATACCAGTCACAGGGATGATCTTAAGCAAAGTAGAGTTTATTTACCTATGCAATTTGAGAATATCTTCCAGACACAAAACATTTTACAAATGTCTTAACCCTGAAAACCGAGGATGCCAAGGCTGTGTGAAATTAAGTCATTTATCCAAGGCAACAAAGTCAGTAAGTGCTGGTGATGGGATCAGAGCTCACCTGCATGCAGTGGCTAATTTTCTCACCTGCCTATGGCCTTTGGAACCAAACTAGGTTACAAGAATGCTGACTTCCAGTGGAGAGCAGGAACCTGCATAGACCCTGCATCTGCCACTGAGCGCTCACTCACGTGCAGTGGGAGCTCCACGTATCCACATAGGGGGCATGCACCTTATCTTGCCGTGTGTAATGTGCACCTACACTTTTGGCCCAAACTTTCAGGGAAAAAAAATCTTCCATTTTAATATTTCAATTCAATTATTTATTTATTTATGTTTGGAAACAAAACCAATTTTGTTATTCCAGGGCATTATTTTGCATACAGATAGCATTATTGCTTTCTAGAGTTACACTTTTACCACATAAGCACAAATAAAAGAATTAAAAATATTTATATAGATGCAGAGTTAATACTACTCATGTATAATGCACATCCTTATTTTTTCCCTCAAAAAATTTGGGCAAAAAGGTGAGCATTATACACAGCAAAATATGGTGATCAGCTGGCTTTGATAAAGACAATGAAAGGGAAGCAAGATGTGGCTATTAACAAACCCCTAGGAAAAAACTAAAGCAAGGCATTTTCACCTACAGGCAAAGTTCTGTATTTTAAAGTACAGAATGGAGGGGGAAAAGTCGGATCACATGGCATCATCCAGCAAGCATTTACCAACTTATCCTCATTACCCTTACCCTTTTTCATTTTTTTCTACTACTCTTTTTAATCCAATTTCTCCTCAAAGAATTTCTCCTCAGAATGTCTTAAAATTTACATTTGAATAAGGTCTTCTTACACAATAGGACTATTCTATAGAATAGAGATCCTTTTGCAAAACCTGAGTGGGTTAGCATCAGAAAGAAATGTCCACCTTTACAATTGCTTACAAAACTACACGTAGTTTTTCTGTTTTGTTTGGACAGATAAAAAATATGTCCAAATGGCACTGTAAGGAGGTGACAGTGTCACTCAAGAGGCAGGTCTTTTCCTTTTTGCTTCCCTTTTCCTTTCCTGGTTCATAAACAGCTGAGAATCTGACCTTTCATGTATTTAATGAGTGGAGAAAAGGTGACCCCCAAAAAACTATATTGAGTTAGCTTTCAGCAATTTCTGGACTAGATCCAACCTCAAGTACTACATTTAAATCCTTTCTTCTTACTTAGCTCTCAAAACAGAGCTTGGCAAAGGAGGAAAGCCAGGGACACTGTTGACTTTCACAGCACAGGTGAATCACTCAAGTCCCAAAACAGGCTTCCGGGAGCCCACCACATCCTGAAGCTGTCCGTGAGGTTTTGTGTATGTTGGCATGTGTGTATGTTCCTGAGCCCAATTCCTTAGCTCTAATCTTCACTGTTAACTTGGCCTGTGATTCCAGAAAGATTAAAGCCCTGCTAAGCATGCTCTCTCAGCTCTGCCTGTATTGTTTTCAGAATAACTCAACAAAGACCAACCTTGGATATTTCTGCTCTTCCCTTACATAAGCTAAATGGCTGCAGAGAGGGGAGGGCGAACGTGCTGGGGAAGGCTGGAGTTACAATACATCTGAACGGGAAGGGGGGCTTCTTGGGTTGGTCTGCTATTGGAAGCTTCATTTCTCAGGTTCACTCAGTTGCTGGTTTATTTTAACACAGTGTAGCACTTAGGAGTGGTTTCCTTTCTATAAAACAACAAACCACAGGGTTTAGGAATTTTTCCAATGGTAAACTTTGGTAAATTCATATTTTGTTTCACTGCAAGCTCACTATGATGGCTATTTCAGTGAGTTATATTTATAAGTTATCCCTTTGTTTAGAAATTCTTCCTCCATGAGAAATTCCATTTCCTTTTAGGCACCAAATAATTTACTCTCAAAATGCAGCATCCTAAAGCAATGGGAGCCAAGAATGATACAGAGAGCAGTAGCTGACAAAATGACCTTCTTTCAAATCTTCTATTTTTAGTTGCTCACCAACATTAAATAAAGAAACATGCCAAAAGAATATGGCCCCCTTTTTCACTAAACACAAGATCAGAAGCTGAGATCCCTAAGCTCACACAGGGAGCCCCCCAAGGGCACATGCCTTCCTCTTTCCCCATGCACAACAAAATTGGACAAGGGAATTGATCCCACTAATCCAGCATCTATGTGTGGTCTGTGAAGTAGACGCAAACAATAACAAATAACAACAACATTAACAATAATAAAAATCAAAAAGAATTAACATGTGCCTAAGTAATTACACTGTAGCAATTTATTTACCACTTCCAACAATTCTATTGTTGGCAGAACAATTCTATTGAAACAGAACATTATAATTCCTTTTTGCTTTTTTTACAGAGAAGACCAAAAGATTAGAAGTAATACTTAAGTATTGTATCGGATTCTGTCGGCTATTTATTTTGACCACAAACTAAGGTATCTGAAGGTGTCTTATGAGGTACCATGCAAATGCCATCACTGATTTATTTTCCCAGGAAGCTAGAGAAAATCCCAACAACAAAATTAAACCATGGAGGAAACCACTAGAATGGAAACCGAGGGTCCAGTGTTCTGTTCTCCTGCTTCCAACTCCTCTGTTCTGCAACTTGGCGCAAGTCCACAGGATCTCCTGTTTGTTTGTTTTCCTTTATTGATAAAAGTTGGACTAAATGGTTTCACAGTCCCCCTCAGATCTAAACTACTGTTATATTTGGATGTTTCACCAACTGATGACATCATAAATGACAAAAAGAAGAAAAAGAGAGAGGAATCTACTGAAATTTTTTTAAATGCTTAAGGAATTAGGAAGAAGCAAATATTAGTTGCTTACCACTTGAGTAGACCCTTCATAATTTGCATATGAAAAAATACTTTTTTATTTTGTAATTTCTTTTTATTGAGGAGATACTGGCCTATAACATGATATTAGTTTCAGGTGTGCAACACTGCAAATCGACAACTATATGTACTACCTTATGCTCACCACCAAAAGTCTGGTTTCCGTCCACATCACACAATCGAGCCCCGTTACCTGTTTGCCTGCTCCACCCCATTTCCCTCTGCTAACCGCCAATCTGCCGTCTGCCTCTGCAAGCTTGTTTTGTTTTCATTTTTATATTCCACATATGAATGAAATCATATGGTATCTGTCTTTTTCCAGCTAACTCACATTACTTAGCATAATAACCTCAAGACCCATCCAAGTTGTTGCCATAAAAAATTATTTAACATAAGTTTGGGGAATTAAAAAAAGAGTCAACAGGCCCAAACTGTAGTCATTTTGTGTTAAGGCCACATCACCAAACCAAGACTTAACGCCACCTAACTTAATCAGAGGGCCAACCTCCCCCAAGAGTGGAATATTAAACCAGCCCATCTGGGCTGCACTAGTGAGGTAATCAGCCTGATAGACCCCTGCGGTCCTCAAAGGAAGATGACACAAACAATCCATTCTTTGGTAGGAACTTCCTAGCCCCACGCCTTCTGCCTGTGAAAGTCTTTCATTTTTGTACAGCTCCTAGAAGCTCTTTTGTATTTATTTGCTAGGTGGGAAACCATCTGATTCCATGAATCACTGAATAAAGACAATACAATCTTTAAGTATACGCAACTGAAATTTTTTTTTAAACAAGGATATTGGCATTATCAAATTCCGTGTTTTTAACAATTTGTGATTTTAGGCAAACAAAAGCAAAAGATCACAATTATCCAAAGTGAATGCCCTAAACCATGCTCCTCTACACCCCAAATTTTCTGTTTTTCTGACCCCAAATTTTCTGACTATTAACATCTGCCTTTTCAGTTGATCATCTTTAAAAATCAGAGCTAAATATGATTTGTTCCTTAAGGGCACCCTCCAGAGCTCCTCAGGCCGCAAAGCCAATTGAGAAGCCTCAGCTGAGACCAGGACAAGGAGCCACGCTGCATCACCCAGCCATAATCCTGAGTTAAACAAATGCTTATTATTTTAAGTCATTTAACTTTGTTAATGCAGAATTGTTGTGTCAACAGATAATTGATACTTACAGTAGGATGATCAGTAAATGTTTAAGGACCCAAACAGAATTTTAAAAATACTTCTCTGCCTCCAATCTGATTTAGCAGGAACTACATGAGTAGAGAAGGAACCATAGGTGAGGTACAAGAGGCCACTAGGGCGGAAAGCCCCAGCTGCCTAGTAACAGACAACTGTAGGTGTGACCTCATCCCCAGGGTGAACTTTCCTTCCCTAGTCTATCACTGGTCATGTGGTTTAGACCCTCGACTTTTCATATCACTGGTCATGTGGTTTGGACCCTCTCCTGACCTTTCCTCCCCTGGCATATCAATAGTCATGTGGTACCCCTGCTAGGGGAGGAATAAGGGGGCTGGAGAATAGCCTCATATGACTCCCACACAAGCCCTCAAATGACCACTTCCTTAAGCATTAAGCCCAGTGATAACATCTAGGCCTCAGCTGTGTTTCAGCTCCAGGCCCAGAAAAGCAGCAAGTCCAGGCAGGGTGATTCCATGGCTGATATCAAGACCAGCTGCCTGATGGCACCAGGACCATGAGGACCATCAATGACTAACGATCCCCTGCCCTGGTGCTGACCAATCAATGAAGACCATGACTCAGACACACCCAGAAAGCTGATGAATATTCTATTGAGATCTTCCCCTGAGACCTCCAGATAAAAGCCCTTAAGATGAAGGACCCAGCTTACTCACTCTCCCTCTAGAGCATGCCCATGCCTTTCCCTCTTTCCTTCCCTCAGACACATTTTCTTTGCCTTTCTCTCTCCCAAGCTCCGAGGGCCCTTCTTTTGTCTCTCTAACTTGTTTCCTGAGTCCACGCAGCCCAGCTGGCTCACTTCCATGGCTCACTTCTTCTACTCATGTGACTTTCTAAAGAAACTTTTGCTTGTATTTGAATTCCTTGGCTCTGAATTCTTTTCTTAGCCAAACTCAAGGACTGAGGTCTAACATTCTCGTACAGGTTTGCCATTAACAAATCAACCCCCTTTCTTTTTGGACCCAATGCTACACCAGGGTCCAAAATAAGAATGCTACTTCGGTGGTACTGTGTCCCTTACCTTGAATCCTGGTGGTTTAAAGGAAGATATCATATTATACTTTACAGCTTTTCTCAGAATCTCCTAAAACCTGGTAATTTTTGCCTTAATACAGCTCCAGTGGCACACAGCTCAGATACAAAGAGCTGTTACTATTTAACATTGTACCAATAAAATATAAAAAGCTATATACCAAATTCCTTCTAGAACATTAGTCATACTAATTTAATTTCTCCTGCTCTATCGAAGCAATAAAGGAGATCAATAGTCACATACTATGACCGGAAAAAAAAATTGAATTCAAAGCTTTTTAGAAATCTGCTTCTCTTTGAAACACAAGGACAAGATTTTTCAGTTGACCACAGTAACAAAGATGAAGCTTACATTAGAAAAAGATTATAAGCTTTACAAAAGCAATAAAGGAAATTTAAGTGGGGTTGGGTTCTCTCTTTAATGCACTTGCCTTGAAACTATAAAGTGCTTCATCTAAATCTTAATAACCAAAGGCATTCTACAGAAAAGCAGAACCACCTTTGATGTCTTCTTTGATATTTAAATGTAGATTTTGAAGAGAAGAAACTATTCTAAGGACAAGGATGCATTTCTCAGTTCTATCTACTCAGAAGCCAAAGCTGACTCTCAATTCCTCATTCTGTGGCTATCATAGAATTCTCACCCATAAATTTTAAATTCTTGACCAGTATGTTATAATACTTACAAATAAATATCTACTTAGATTATCACATATAAAATGGTGGAAATAAAGTCAGAGAAGACACAAGGGAATATGACTTCAGCTCTCTTAGACATTTGAAAATCAAATTTAGAACTGGAAGGACTCAAAACAGCTGAGGTAGTTTTATAGGTGGAAGAAAATACAGCATAGGAGTGTTAACTGACTTGCAAAAGGTCACAGTCCTTCAGTGTCAAAGGTCAATGAGTTTAAGCATCATTAATTTAGTCAGATGGTCTAATTTATATTGTTTCTACATGTAATGGCAAAAATTTAGTTTTGGTGATATCACCCTTCTGTCCTTAAAAGCCCTAGGTAAGTTTCAATTTATTAATTATAGGGAATACTTTATACATTTAATATGTGCTAGTCACTGTGCTGAGCACATTACCTTTTTAATTTTATTTAATCCTCATACCAGCTCTGTGAGTCTGAGGCAGGAGATGGTCATGAAGGAGGAAACTCCAGAAGTGCCCCAAGGCTAAGATAAAGGACACTGATACAGGACAGAGACCCTCTTCCAAGACTGGTTGCTCCCCTTTCTGGAAAAGTGCTGAATCATGGTGACTCATCAATGCACCTGCGCAGAAGATGCTACATGACCCCTGCTTCATTATAATAGCATTATAATATATTAACATTGTGCGACGCCCTTCCCTGGTGGCCAATCGAGGAAAATCATGGAAGACCACATGTGCAGTAGCTTTAAAGTAATACAATTACTAGTACATGTCCAATAACCTGTCTTATAGGGCAAGGCAAACTTCTAATTATTGAACCTCTGCTTTTTTTCATCATCCTGTGAATGCCCTTCTTCCCCTGGAAATCCCAAGGCACTTTCCCTTTTAGCTCAGAATGCCACATGAACCTCATCATGCCTTTCTGTCTCTGCAGTCCTCCTGCATGTGGGGTCTCTAACTCTCTCATGTAAGCGGGCCCACACGTGAGCCCATACATGCATATATAACCAAATTTGCTTATTTTCTCTCGTTAACCTGTCTCATGTTGATCTGATTATTAGATCAGCTGGAAGAACCTAAAAGGGTAGAGAAAAATTTGTTCCTCCTCAACAAGTGAAAATTGTCAGCTGGAGACTGTTCTAAACACACACATTAATTTTTTAAACATACAAGAACAACAAAGAATAACTATGAAGCAGGTGTCATTTCTATCCTTATTTTACAGATGGGGAAACTGAGGCATAAAGCAGTAAATAAACTTGCTTGGGATCATAGAGCCAGTAATTAGCGGAACTAGAACATAAACCTACGCATCTGGTTCTCAAGCCAGAACCCTCCACACTACACCACATGGCCTTTCTGTACCTTCTGCACTGCCCCAAGGAGCGCCCACGACAAAGGACTAAAGCTGTTCAGTAAAAGAAGAAATCATCATGGGCTGGAAAATGAAGAGAAGTTGCAGGGAAGAGGTGAGACCTGACCTGGGCCCGGAGGACAGAGAAGGTAAGAGAGGGAGAGAGCAGCGGAAGCCAAGAGGGGCCAAGAGAACAGGTGCCCAGGCAGCTGCGCAGGGCCTGGGGTGAGCACAGCCCACCTGGGACAATGAGGCTCCCTGCAAACACCGCAGGCAGCCCTGCTCCCTTCCCCTGGTCACTCCTCACTGTGTTTCAGTCGAGTGCCTCAAATCTAAATAAAGGAATGTTGAACTAGAGCTTCAAAACCCTGAAAATCTACACAGCCATAGATTAATGTAATTCCGTCTCCTGTTTACTCAGCCATAAAGGCAAAGTGACCTAGACATGTCCTTTTCCCCTAAGCCTGCCCGAGTCCTCACCTGCTGTTGCCCTGGTCAGTAGGGCCCTTTAGATACTGTGGAGGCGAAAGGGAAATCGCACCCTCCCCCCAGCCCCTCTTGAGGTCTTATGACTGGACTAACAATAAAATTGACACAAAACCAGATTAACAGGAGAAAAATCCCATTCAATATGTAGACACAGGAAATCATAAATGACACTCAGAGAAACGATCAAAGCAGGCAGTTTTTTATACCACTTAGACAATAAAATAATAAATTTATGAGGATATGGCAGGACAAAGAAAATTAGGTTTGAGTATTCATTAGTAAGACATCTAAGCAAAGTTTTGGTTTGGGTGGCAAATTATTAAAGAAGTAACAAGGTTTGTTTATATAGACTTTTCAGTCTTGAATTCCTAACTTCGGTTGCAAGGATGTCTGCCTCAGTCCCACCACCCTCCCAAAGCAAGGACACCTTTCACAGGATTTATTTCCTGCATTCAAGGAGACAAAGGAGGATCAATGTACCCTTCTTTTTGCCCCCTTTTTATTGAATTTATTGGGGTGATATTGACTAATAAAATTATATGTTTTAGGTGCACAATTCTATAATAAATCATCTATATACTATATTGTGTGTTCATTATCCCAAGCCAAGTTTCCTTCCATTACTTTTTCACTGTTTGCTTTTCAAGTAACTTTAATTCAAAATAATCAATATGCCAGTGTTGGGTATTTTGGGCTGTTCGCCCCAGGCCCCAACAGTACCTAAAGCAGAACAGCCTCTCCCAAAGTCCCACCTCTGACCTGCTCTTTAGGATTTTCAAACCTTGTGGTCAGTACCCAGGATGCAGACCAGGCAACCACAGCTACTGGGAGAGGTCACCTTGTGCTCCAGGTGGGCACACTTTTCCGTCCACATGTTGCATCCCTGTGGAATGCAGGCCAGGCTGGCCCAGCTGAGTCTCTCTCTATTCCATTCTTATGCTTGTTTCTGGGTGAGTAACTTAGGTGGGGTGGCAGGCTGTGCTGCACATCCAGGCAGCTTAGATTTACGGCATGGAGAGGAGGAAGTATCACTTAAGTCTTTACAAAGCCACTTTCTCCAACGTAGGGCCCTGCAGAGCCCTCTTCCCAAGTCCTCATGTCCACGCTCCGCAGCAACTCATAACAATAGACCTGAGTCCAGAAGCTCTCAAACACCCACGGTGTCATGCACTGAGTTCACGCAGAGGCCAAGGAGGACATCTGGCAGCCTGGGCTTCCTGCGGACCATGGCTTCTCCTGAAATAGATCATCTCCCTAAAGCACTGGCCGAGCTATGGTCAAAGACCCACAGCAGAGTGTGCGGCCTAAGAGAACACAGTTGGGTGCAGTGCAGAGTATGTGTAACATACAGACATTATTCAGATAATCGACAGGGGTTTCATGTTTGTGCAAAATGTCAATCAGTATTGCAGAAGTCAGAAATCCGTAATAACTCTGTATAAATTTTTTAAAATGCTTCTTTGGTTATACATTTTTTTAACGTTCTCCTAATTTCCTTCTAGATCCAAGCGTCTCATTTTGAAATATATAAAAATCCTAAGTAGGGCCCTGGCCAGGGAGTTTAGTTGGTTAGAGTGTTGTCGCATACACCAAAAGGTTGTGGGTTTGACCCCTGGTCGGCACATGCCTATGTCACAGGTTTGATCCCTCGTTGAGGCATACATGGGAGGCAACCCGCCAATGTTCCTCTCTCAATATATATCTTTTCCCTTTCCTCTCTCTCTAAAATCAGTTAAAAAAATACCCTCAGGTGAGGACCAAAAAGAACTAAAAAAATTACTTAAAAAAAAGTCTAAATAGGGAAGTTGCCAAAGGAAGTTGAAATTCCAGCCCCAGTCATGATTCATATATATTCACATATTTACATGGATTTATTTATTTTACTTATATTTTTCAAAGTAACATTCATAAAATAATGTTACAAAGTCACAGTTTGCTAAGTTTTAATTATCTCTGTATCCAGTGCCTTAAGTGACAGATCTCTAAGGGTTCCCCATGCTAAACTCTTAAAAGATGGCACCCCTGATGTTTGGGGGTGGGTGAAACAACCACAGGCCACGGCATCTCATAGGCTCACAGCTCATTCAGGTACAAACTGGGAGACTAGTCAAGCCCTTTAATTTCCCTGGGTCTCAGATGCCTCCAGTCTAAACTGGTCATCTTACAAGATTGTTGAAAGGATTTCAATGAGATAAGGTATGGAAATGGATCAACACAGTGCCACCGCAAAGGCATCAAAAATAGCCATTATTAGACTAGTGATCACAGCTCTTCCAAAAACACTAAACCCCATGGCTTACAGCCTTTATGGTGCATGAGCATGCGCGTGTGCACAGACACACAAACAAATGTAAAGTAAAGGGATTCAACTAGGATAAGGATAGAAAAAAGACTTGATCTCTCTCAGATTCTATCAGCTCCCTCCTTCCTATAAGGAGAAGGGAAAGAGAACATGGTATCTTCCTAGAAGGCAAAGCTTTGATTTTGATAGGGGACTCAAGAGTTGGAAAATATTAGTTTAAGGTAAATAGTTATAAGCCTCGTAAGAAATGCATATGTTAAAGCTTTTGTTTCAGATCCTAAGATAATGCCCATCCTGGCTGCTGGAAAAACAGTGGACCACCTGGGGCACTGCTCAAGATTACCGCCTGGGGACAAGTAGAGGCACCTGGGCCTTTGTGTTTCACAGAGAAACAGAGACCACCAGTCCCTGGGAACAGCTAACTGCCCAGGACAAGAATGCTGCAGTCTCCGTCTCCTAATCCTCCCTGAGTTTCAAAACCCCTCACCGCAATTGTTTATTCCCTGTTATAAAAAACGTTGGCCTGTGTTAGGAAAATGGCAGACTGTTCTTTTAGGGTACTAACCCGCTGTCTTCTCAGATCGCAGGCCTTCTGAATAAAGTGCCCACAAAGATTCAATCACTGCCTCTACTTACTGGATGTGGCAGTGACAGGCAGCCTGAGCTCTGGTGGCTTTTCCCGTTTCAATTTGGCTTTCACATTTTTTTTTGCTCATTGGATTCCTTTCGTTCACCTCAAATGCTCAAGTCAGATACTCAAATGTGTTGTGCAGGTTGTGCCTGCAACATGGAAGCCGCCTGAGGAGGTGGAACCGACGTGACCTGTAAGGATGAAATCTAGCCCATGGTGATGCAGGGTGCAGCCAGGAGGGGGGCCCCCAAAATAGGGATTTGGAATGGGCCCAGAACTCAGGGTGTCCAGGAAATATTAGAGGAACATATGGGATGTCCTCACCCCTTCCCCCACAGGTATGAGTTGGGGGAAGGGACACATGGAGCAGGGACATGAAGAGCTGCTAATCCATAGCATAGTCCTTTAACATATCCATAGCCTTTGGCTAGTAGCTTAGATGTGTTAAATAGCTGTGACCATGCTCTGAGCCAGAGGGATGGAAAGGACCCCCCCCC
>PVKU01000767.1:0-251263 GCA_004027475.1 Anoura caudifer | reverse complement strand
CTGAAAAGAGAGGAGAGAATCCACGTGCTTTCCCAAGAGTTAGGACCCTCACAACCCTGTGAGGGAAAATCACCATGTGGCTTTAGCGGAGAATTGCCACGAGGCTTTGCCACAGTGGGGACCCCTTCCCCACAGCTTTGGTAGAAGAAGGACCACGCGGCTTTGGGGTGATCTTTTGGCTGTGTGGCCTAGGAGCAAGAGAGATTGCCTGGAAGAAGGGTGAAAGAACTCTTGCCAGTAGGCCATGAGAAGGTACCACATGGCTTTGGATTAATTAGAGATCCTGCCTGGACAACGACACAGCTGACGGTGTCAAGAGCCTGGATCCCGGACGTGTGCTTCTCTTCCTTGCAAGTATGGTACCCTGACTTAGGGCAGAGGGAGATAGGAAGCACTGTGGGCGTCTGTGGGTATCCTGAAAGACTTTGATATTTTAATATTAAAGTTAAGTCGCTACTTTAACTCTGTATAGCATTAAATAAACATTTCCTTTCCTTTTCACAAATCTCTGGCTTTGAGAGGCATCTTTCCGTAAGGCGGCGGACAATAATGGACCTTCTGTTTGCTCTGTAACAGTTTTTGGGGGGCTCGTCTGGGATCTGAATTGCCCGTGGAAGACTGACCCCTCAGGTTCGAGAAAGTGAGACCTTGGAAGTGTTTTGCCAGTCTCGAGAACCTAAACTGTTGCTTGGTAACAATGGGGTTCAACAACCCCTGAGGCCCGAGCTGGCTGCATCTGCCCTGAGGAAGTGGAGACTTTTCCCAACACATCCAAAAGAACAAAAGATGCCCTGACTCAAACATCAGGCACCTACCATGCACCATGCCCACACTCATTTCTACTTCCTACAAGTGTCCGCTATTGCCCAGCAGCCGCCTGATCCACCGTCATGCACCACATAACATTTCCATCAAGGACGAACCCACACATACAACCGTGGTCCCCTAAGATTATTATGGAGCTAAAACAATTCGTATAGCTTAGTGTGTTGCACTCATCGATGTTGTAGGGCAATGCACTACTTACCCGTTCCTGGGGATGCTGGTGTAAGCAAACCTAATTCACTGCCAGGCATATAAAAGTATAGCACATACAATTATGTACGGTACACGATACTTGATAATGATAATAAACAATTATGTTACTGGTTTATGTATTTATGATACTATATTTTTTATCGTTATTTTAGAGTGCATTCACTCTTTACATCAAAAATGTTTTTCTGTAAGACAGCATGCCATTTTAGACAGGCAGCGGCCTCCTACACCTCGTGTTTGCCCAGGTTCTGGGTTGCATCATTTTCTCCTGTGCTGGATTTAATCTCATGTGTTTTTGTACAGAAAATATGCTATACAGACTTGTAGCCTCGGAGCACCAGGCTATACCATATGGCCGAGGAGGGTAGTAGGCTAAACCATCCAGGGTTGTTTGTGTAAGGGCAGTCTGTGAAGTTTGTGCAAAGAAGAAATCGCCTCACGACATGTTTCTTGGAGTGGATCCCTGTCACTGAGCAGCACAGGACTGTATTTAATACCCACTAGACAGCTTCATTGTCCTACTGACTTTCCCAGCAACTTGTTTAATCTAGTATTTCCATTTTATTTGTAGCCAATTCCACTTTCTCACTGGCATACTAATACGGTGTTACTGTATTTCCAGTCAGCAAACCAGGTGCAAGGTAACTTAACGTTCAAGTGAAGAATAGCATTTGTTTCTGGTTTAACTCAGCTGAGTGTTCCTTGCAGACTCAGCACACTGCTTTGTACAGTAGGCATTTAATTCATCAAACCAAATTTAAAAAATCCTAATCATAGCAGTCTCAACACTACCTTTACAAACCTCACTGGCATCAGGGCCCAATTTGAAATGGTTATTTTAAGAAATGCACTTTCCTGTCCTAAACTGAACTCAAGCCCAACTAAAAGGAAATTTTTCCACTCTACGTCTCCAGATCCTAGAGATTTTCATTTACAATACTGGATCCTCATCGAGGGTGAGCACCAGTCCAGGCTACCCAGTGCTGAGGAGTTTGCTGGGACATGGGCCTTTCACTGTTCAAGCTGGGAAGGTGCTGGGAAGACCCTAGGAAGATGCTCACCCTGCAGGCCAGCCCTTCACAGGTTAGCCTGGCACAGTAGAAAAAAATGCTGTCAGCCAAAATATAAATTCTGTAGAATTTGAAGAAAAAATAGCTTCATTTTCTTCTTCTGTACACACACACACCCACACACACACACACACACACTCCTCTTGATCTGTGACTTGCTCTTCCTTATCCATAAGAATTTAATCAAAACAAGTGTTTGTCTGGTAGACAATATCTACTCATTGGTTGAGCTTACTAATTCTGAAAACATGAGAACTAGAATTTTCTTGCCCGCACTTGCCAGCTGTCCACCAAATTTTTTCTACTTGAATAAACCAATATAAGGTATTCTTTATAGCATCATTTTGTTAAAGTAACAAAAAGGAAAGGAGGACAGGGAGAAACAAGGATTTAATAACCATTAATACTGTACAGGGTCCTTTGTATGCGCTTCTGTTTGCATAGGTAGCTAGTTAGTTATTAATAAAGGAAGGGGGTGAATGGAATCAGAAATTAAGTCTGATTAAGTAGGAAGCTGAAGCATTCACAAACTCCCCAGGGGACAGTCGCATCCTCTGCCAAATGCATGCTAATCCTTGAGGAGGAGGGCAGGAAGAACCAGCTTTCCAATCTCCCCAAGGAGCCAGCCTACTGCGGGGAGTGGATAAAACATCAGGGAAAATTCCTTTGCTGGGTGCATGCCCAGTAGAAGCCAAGATGGCACGGGGAGGGAAGTGCCCAGGAAGTAAAACCAGATGATGAAGCAGAGCTTTGAGGCATGTGCAGTAGGAGTCAAAAATGGCAACATAAAGGGGAGTAGTATAGCCTGGAAAAATCTGGGGAATAGACTGGATTGGATAATGGCATGAAATCCTGGAAGATCCAGGAAGGGGACTAGACTGGGGGAGGGGAGCAGCACAGGCCCACAAAGATTTAGGAAGAAGCTCACTCAGTTTGAAAGACAGCTTACCCCTTCCCAAACCCAAAGAGATATAATCAAAGCCTAACAAACTTCTGGGGCTCATTGGTTTCTTCACTCTCTTTCTCTATAGCAGCCACAAGCCTAGAAGGAAGCGTGCAGCCACTCAGACTAGAGCACAGTGGAAGCAGAAACTATGCTGGACTACGGAGGCCCAGGGTGATGGCACTACAGTTCTAGACCCTGACACTCCTGGTGGGCACTTGTGCTCACCAGGCCCATTGTTACAGAGCAACAGAAGGTCCGTTATTGTCTGCCGCCTTATGGAAAGATGTCTCTCAAAGCCAGAGATTTGTGAAAAGGAAAGGAAATGTTTATTTAATGCTATACAGAGTTAAAGTAGTGACTTAACATCTTCATTAAAATATCAAAGTCTTTTAGGATACCCACAGATGCCCACAGTGCTTCCTATCACCCTCTGCCCTAATTCAGGGTACCGTACTTGCAAGGAAGAGAAGCACACGTCTGGGATCCAGGCTCCTGATACCGTCAGCTGTGTCATCATCAGGCAGGATCTCTAATTAATCCAAAGCCATGTGGCACCTTCTCATGGCCTACTGGCAAGAGTTCTTTCACCCTTCTTCCAGGCAGTCTCTCTTGCTCCCAGGCCACACAGCCAAAGGGAGCACCCCAAAGCCGCGTGGTCCTTCTTCCACCAAAGCTGTGGGGAAGGGGTCCCCACTCTGGCAAAGCCTAGTGGCTCTCCCTCTTCACCAAAGCTGCAGGGGTCTGCACTCTGGTGAAACCACATGGAATCTCCTCTCTCTGGCAAAGCTGCAAGAGGGTCTCCACTTGGGCAAAGCCAAGTGGCAATTCTCTGCTAAAGCCACATGGTGATTTTCCCTCACAGGGCTGTGGGGGTCCTAACTCTTGTGAAAGCGTGTGGATTCTCTCTCAATGGCTGCCGCGTCTCCGCTTAAATCCCTGCACCAAATCTCTTCTGTACCATTTCCAACTCCTCCTACAATCAGTTACAACTGCCAGCATTTCCGAATATTCCAAGTTTTTTGGGGATGCCATCATGAGTCTGGGCAGGTGTGTCCCCATTTTCTGGAGACAATCTTCTCCAAGCTCCCACGCAGGCGCTGTGACTTGAGGTTCCTCCCCCAGTCACGTCTTGGGGGGAGTCCTTTCCATTCCCCTGGCTCAGAGCATGGCCACAGCTATTTAACACATCCAAGCCACCAGCCAAAGGCTATAGATATGTTAAATGACCATGCCATGATGGATTAGCAGCTCTGCATGTCCCTGCTCCATGTGTCCCTTCCCCCAACTCATACCTGTGGGTGAAGGGATGAGGACATCTTATATGTCCCTCTAATATTCCCTGGACACCCTGAGTTTTGGGCCCCATTCCAAATCCCTATTTTGGGGGCCCCCCTTCCTGGCTGCACCCTGCATCACCATGACTTCTCCTGCAGTGAGACAGAGCTGAGCCACCTGGTCGTAGGTGAGATATCGGGCTCCTGGGAGCAGTCCTTTGTTTTTGCTCCAATCAATCTTGCCACTACACGTTAAGTCTTCCTATGTGTTGGTTCCCAAAATGCATTTCCCGTGACTCTACAAAAGAATCCTCTTTCCTCCAGCAACACTTCTACTGGCCAAAGATGAACACATAAGCATCAGCAAGAATCAAACAGGCAAATAAAGCAAAGGAAACAAGCACTTGTCCTGTGTTGCCTATATGGACTGTACCCCTAGGGTAACCAAATATTTCATGAAGAAATGTTTCTTTTGATACATATTCTGTCTGGTAAATGAAGAAAGAATGATAGAATTAGAATAGCACAAATTTTCAATCCCTACGAAATAAGAAATCTAGGCTTACGGCAACTCACTTCACAAAAAGAAAGACAACCAGAATCATTTACTTTCTCCTGGAAGTACACAACACCATTTATGAAGTATTCTAGTCAAAAATCGAAAGCCTGAATGCAACAGAATCTCTAGATCTAGCTATCAATTTGCAGGAAAGACAGCAGATAGAACACATCAATTGACATCATGGAGATGAAATCACCAAAACACAGACTTCAGGAAGCATCGAAGGACAAAAACAAAAGCAAAACCTATGGCAAAAGTGAGAATTGCAAAATCTCAGCATGAACACTGCATTCCAACTAAGAGACTTGACCAAACTTCAAGGTCTTCTAGCAGCCTGCAGCCTAGTGCAGGGATGGCGCAGCCTTCTGGTGAATTCTCTGCTAAAAAAGCTCAGGGGGAGTTGTCAAAAGGATTCACTGTTTTGTTCCTGTTAACACCTCAAGATAGGCCCCTGATTCCCTTTCTTAGAGCATTTACTTAAAAAGGTTTTATAATTGTAAATCTTTCCTCAGTCCTTTGGCAATGTATATGTGTCTCCTACAACCCAGGGGGTGTCTTTCTCAAGGATCTGAAAGCCATTCTTTTAAAATGTAATTATCAGAAAGGATAGGGCCTCAGTCTCCCAGTCCTGGGAGAACAGAAGTCTGGCTTCAACAATTGCCAGCTTGGAGACACATTTGCCTAATCTCATTTTCACCCACCAACCCTTTGCCTTTCTCCACTTGAGTCTTCACTCCCCCCTCCCTCCCTCACTCTCCCTTTCCAACGCCCAGTCAACTCTGCACATGTAGGAATTGAGTCCCCAACGATCAGTAGTTGCTGAATAGAATCTGTTTTGCTGCTTTGATGTCTGGCTCTGTTTATCTTTGACAAAAGAAAAAACAGGTAGCATAGAAAGGGAGAAACTGGAATAACGGGACTTTAAAAGCACATCAATCAATTTAAATGTATAGACATTATTTGTATTCTGTCTAGAACAAACAAGTAAAATATGAAAAAGGGGAAATTTAATGACTAATTAGCTACTTGATAAAATTAAGATGTTTTCTAGTAAAGTGCTGTCATAGTTGTATTTAAAAGAAGAGTCCTTGTATTTTAAGGTCCTACTGACATACGTATAATGAAGTGATATGATGTCTGGGATTTGCTTCCAAATAATTTGAGGGTGAAAAGGGGGCTGATAATTGTTGAAGATGAAAGACAGGTACATGAGGGTTCATTATATCCTTTTATCTAACTTCTACATGTTTGGAATTTTCCATAATATGTATAGTTCTTTAAGAATTTGGGATGGTTATTTGACAAAGGATTAGTATCTATATTATATTTAAAAACCCTCCAAACTCAACAGGAAAAAATTTATTTGATTGGAAAATAAGCAAAGGATAATGAAATGACATCACACTATAGGATATATATGGGTGGTCAATAAACACAATACAAGTCATCTGATGTCACTAGCCATTAGGGAAATGAAAATAAGACAATAACACTGATATCTCTACACACCTTTTAGAACACCTACAATAAAAAATAGAGTCACCACCAAGTGCTGGGGAGGATCCAGAAAAACTGGATCTCTTCTCCATCATGGAGGGAATATGAAATGGTGCAGCCAGTCTGGAAAATTGTTTGGCAGTTTCTTAAAAATTGAAACATATTCTTACCTTGTGACCTAGCAATCCCACTCCTGGGCATTTATCCCAGAGAAATGAATATTTATGTCCACACAAAACCTGTGCATAAATGTTCATAGCAGTTTGTTTATAATAACCCCCACCCCCCCCAAAAAAAAAATCACACCGCAACACAAAGGAATGCACATGATACACAAACTAACCTGGATGGATTGAAAAGACATTATGTTAAAAGAAAAAAGCCAATCTCAAAAGGCTGCATACTGTATGATCTCCTTTATATAATGTTCCTAAAGTAGCAAAATTACAGAGAAACAAGTAGTGGTTGTCAGGGCTTAGGGTTCCTGGCAGAATAAAGAGAGACAGCATAAGGCACAGGTTTGCACTGACAAAATAACCCGGTATCCTGGTGGTGATGAGCTTAAATGAACCCCCAGGTATGATAAAACAACCTAGAACTATACACATACATGGTACCAATGACAATTTCCTGAGTCTGATCTTGTACTGTACCTATATGTACAATGTAAGCTTTACAGGTAACTGGGTGAAGGTGACTGGGTCTTTCTGTATTATCTTTGGTAAATATTTTAAAATAAAAGGTTTGTTTTTTTTTAATCAAGCTGATCTCATTCTTAAGCCCACGTCTCTTCCTGGTCCATGATGCCTCATCACTTAAGAGCATTAAGCTCAAAGCAAGAACAGCTGTTAAAAACTCACATATTCAGCATCTGCAGTTAAGCTTATTTTACCAAGGAGCTTAGTACAGGCTGAATTTGGTTACTGTTGGCAGCAACTGAATTATCAGAACTCCTGGCTTCCTTCCTTTAATATTCAATTGCCCAGAGGGTTTACAACTGAAATCAGTGGAAACTTTGACTTTTAAGAAGCAAAGTCAAATGTATTTACATCACTTCACAAAAAAAGCATCCAGGAACTTAACATGCGATATCCAAAAAGTAGGAGATTGTAAAATTGGGATAAACATCATTGTACCAAATCAGAGAAAAGTAATTTAAAGAAAACCCTCTATCATCTGAACCTAAATAATACTCATCAAAACTCCACATAACCCTCAACAACTAAAAATGTCTCTGTATATAAAACCTGTAGTCAACTGTGTGTAACATAAATAAACACTAAATTATGATCTCTCTTGCCAAGTTGTTTCTGTAAAGTGCTGGTAAATTTAACTACAGTTTTCTGTTTTAGACAATTCAAAAAATCAGAGAAAGCAAAAAGTCCAACAAAAGAAGGGAAATAAAAAGAATTTAAGGTACCTAAAGGATGCAAACTTTGCAAACAGTCTCTCATAATTATTAAAGAGTTGAGATGTTTACACTGACAGGGTAGCTTACATGTGAACTGAATAATTAATTTATTTCCTATCACTTTCATAGGCAAAAACAGTATTGGCAGGACAAAGTGGTTAAAAAATAAACACCTCCATGTTTACTCTTCTTTGGATAAAACATGGGATTTTCAGAGAAGTTTTATTGATAATTACTGATTAGAGAAAAAGAACACTAAAAAGAAAATTACCCCAAATGTTTGTAAAGTCCTAACAGCTTGAGATAATCATAAACAATTTCAGATTTTCTCATCTCAGAAGAAATATGTGTACTTGATCTCATTTGACTACATCTATCACATCCAAAGATGACGCTTATAGCAACAATAATGACATGGCTTTCTCTTTCATTTTAATCCTAAATTGCTTTGAACAAACTTACATCTGATTCACTTCCTAATGTTAAGAAATAGCAAAATTAGGGACTTTGAGAAATATTTTGTTTATTTACTATTTAGACCCTCTTTCTCACTCTTAAATATACACTGATCAGATACTGGTGTGAATGGTATAACATCTCTGCTTTTAGAGACAGACCTGGATCCGAAGACTGACTCTCCTACTCCTAGCTGCGAGCTACCACCAGTAGTGAGTATTAAGGAAGAAAATACAGCGAATGAGAATACTTAGCACAAGGTCTGAGATACACACCCACACACACTGTTGACTACTACCATTGTTATTTTCTAACACTGTTAGCGCCAACGACTGGTTATAGCGAACATACAGAATTTTTCTAATTCAACAGTTACACAGAAAATGTGTGAACAAGTCCCTTGTTCAGGTATGCCATGCTATTTTTAATAAAACTCCAAGAACTTTTTTCCCACCTGTTACAGTGTTTTTTATTGCCAATCTAAAAAGCTGCTTTTTAAAGAGTAAGTGTGCATAGGATAAGATCGTATCTTTCCAATGCTCATTTTTAGTTTTTCAACTAAAATGAATTCACAGACTGTAAATCTAACTTAGTTTAGCTGTAAGAACGGATTTTCCTAACTAGGTATCAAGTATATCATTCAGCAGCAGCAAAATAAATCCATTAGTACCATATTATTGGCACAGAGATATAGAAAGCAAATCCCCAGGCATAGCACAAAATAATCTACATTTTAGAATTTACAACTGCCCTATTTATTTTTATATATTTTTGCATGTGTTTCTTTGTTCAAATGCAGTGGTGTACTATTCCTTCCAAATTTATTTCAAAAAGAAAAAAAAACTTTCTAGGAAGTCATATAAGTATGAATAAACTACTATTAAATGCAATACATGAAGATTTTTGTGCTTAAAGATTTATGTTTTGCTTTGCTACCTAAATTAAAATTAGTTGTTTAAAAAAAAACAAAAATGTAAAGAAATAAAATCCCACTCTATTTACTTGTGGTTCTACAAAAACAAATTCACAAACCTGACCGCTGATTTTAAAAGAGCAAGTTATTATTTTAAGAAGGATTATTTTCTACTGAAAACATAACTGTCAACCAGAAAAGACAAAGAGGCCTGATAGGCAATACAGCGAGCAGTATAACAGTGAAGCCTAATGAAGGAGTACAATTATTTTTGAAACTGATTTTCAGTGTTACGCCATATATTCTGACAAAATTGACAGGGTGCCCACAATACCAAGATTAAATCAAGCAAATGTAAACTCTAAATGGGTTCCCTCCTTTAGAAATAAAGTAGGGCTAGGGCACCTACAGAAGGTGAACTAACTACTCCTTCACCTCACATTCACCATGGTCTCAAACTATAGACTATCATATAGCAGGAATGTTTAACAACAAAGGTGGGCCTGGCATGTTCACCCTCTTGGCTCTAAAAGCTGCGTAATTATCCTTTCACTACTCAACAGCTACTGGATTCCTCTCAACTCAATCCAGCATCTACTCAAGTCACCAAACTAAAACTTCTACTAAAGAAGAAAACAAATAAATACTCTAACCTGCTTTTAGTCTTTACCTTACTAGACATCTTGGCCACATGTGACATTGTTTATCAAACTTTCTTGGAAATCTCTAATCTCTTGGGTTCTTTGAAAACCTTCATCTCTAGCTTGCTTTAAACATTTCTCCATCTTTTCTTGAAGCCCTTCTGTGGCTCTTCTTCTTCCACCCACCCCTAATATGACATTTTATCATTAACATGTTTTATTTTCCTATTAAACATCATCCCTAAGTGATCTCATTCGCTTTCAGGAGGGAATGATTTGGTTTGTATATTTTGCTGATCTCTTTGGTATAAATTCTCCCTTCACGGCTGATCCCAGGTCACCCATGTGACGGCACTGGAGACAAAGTTGGGAAGAGATGCACAAAAAACTGGCTCTCCGACCCGGCAGGAGCCCATCCCAGCACACAGCTGCGCTCCAGCCCGCATCTCCTGCCAGACAGCTCCCCCGGGCTTCAGTTTCACACATCAAACCACCTCTCCTTGAAATAAGTTTTTTGCAATTTCAACTCAACACTTTCATCTCTAAATCCCCTCCTCTTATAGTTTGCATCATACCTGACCTAGATGTCAGACAATCATATCTGATTCTTACCTGTTCATCAGCCAGAAAATCCAGTTCAGCTATAGGAATCTTATCTCTACAAAAGTTAAGTTGGAGTTTTTCGGTCTTATTGCCATACCTCATTAAACAAATCAATATATTTTCACCAAATCTGAAGTTCATGTGGTACGACCAGAATTTAAATATGCGTCACAGTATATTTTAATATATATTAGTCTATTTTGTTATAAATAAAGAAATGAGGAAGAAGGGAATGCCCTTCCTACCATTGAAAGTGAACCCATAAATGTACAAGGAACGATAGAATAAGAAAATCACCAGTTAGCAACCATAAGAGTAGTAAATGAATCAAGAAAGAAAATATTAGTAGATCTTAAAACTGTTGCACGGAAGCATATTTACAGTATCAAAATTGATCCCCAAAATATATTTATTAATTACAAAAGGGGAAAAATAGCTACACAGTAAGAATATCTAGTCGATACCACCTTAAGTAAATGATCAAACCTAACACCATCTGTAATGTGACAGACCAACACCATGGGTCTCTGGCTGTACGCACTAAGAAGGACACATCAATTCTGCTGTATTCCTGCCAGGAATACATAGCCTGAATCTACTCTTGACAAAATATTAGACAAAGCTGCCCTAGCTGGTGTGGCTCAGTGGATTGAGGGCCTGCCTGTGAACCAAAGGGTCGCAGGTTTAATTTCTGGTTGGGGCACATGCCTGGGTTGCTGGTCAGGTCCCTAGTGGAAGGTGCATGAGAGGTAACCACACAATGATGTTTCTCTCCCCTTCTTTATCTCTTGCTTCCCCTCTCTAAAAATAAATAAATAAAATCTTTAAAAATATATAAGGTAAACCCAACCTAAGGAACATTTTACAGAATAATTATAATATTTATTAGTCTCAATATCATAAGAGAAAGAAAGAATGATGAGATGTTGTAGACTAAAGGAGACTAAGAAGCAGGGCAAGGGAACACACTACTAATAATTTGTAACACTTGTATTAGGTCTGTAGATGGAGAATAATATTGCCTTAACATTAATTTACTGATTTTGATAATGTGGTTATGGAAAAGAATGGCCTTATGTATTAGTCAGCTATGAGTGCTATAACAAAGTACCATAGATTGGGTGCCTTCAACAATAGAAATTTATTTTCTCACAGTGCTAGAGGCTAGAAAGCCAAGATCAAAGTGCCAACAGGGTTGGTGTCTGGTGAGGCCACTCTTCCTAGCTTCTAGGCGGCTTCCTTCTCACTGTGACCTCTGTACTGTGTACTCCAGTGTCTCTTCCTCTTATTATCAGGATACCAGTCCCATCAGACTAAGGTCCCATCCTTACAACCTCATTTAGCCTTAATTATCTCCTTACAGGCTTTATATCCAAATATTAACACATTGGGGTTAGGGCTTCAACATATGAATGGAGGATACAAGACAGTCCATGATACCTTTTCAGGAAAGCAAGGGGAAAACATCTGGGGCAGGGGGAAATGGCATCATGTATTCAATTTACTTTCCAATGGCTCAGAAAATAAAATAGATAGATAGACAGACACAGACAGATAGATATAAAATGATAAAGCAAATGTAGTAAAATGTTAACATTTGTTTGAGGAATGTGGATGAGGTGTTACTCTTCTTGAATATTCAAAGTTTGTCAAAATAAAATATTTAAAAATCTGAGTTATAAAGCATATGCACAATGTATGGTAGTCCTGAGATTTTTTTTAAAGAGATTAGGGTTTAAGGAGATAATCTGAATAACATTGTTAAAATGGCACATTACCTAAAGCAATATACAAATTTAATGCAATTCGCATCAAAATCCTAATGTCATATTTAAGAAAATATAACAAAAAACCATCAGATTTGTATGGAAACACAAAATACCCCAAATAGGCAAAGCAATCCTGAGGGAAAATAAAACAAAGCTAAAAGTACCACACTACTTGACTTCAAATTATACTACAGAGCTATGATAATCAAAACAGCATGATACTGGCAGAAAAACAGACACAAAGACAAATGGAACAGAACTGAGAGCTCAGAAAGAAAGCCACATATATATGAGCAAAAGATATTTGACAAAGGGGCCAGAAACACACAATGGAGAAAATAAAGCCTCTTCAATAAATAGTGCTGGAAAAATTGGAAAGCCACATGCAAAAGAATGAAACTAGATTATGATGTGTCCCTATGTACAAAAATTAATTCAAAATGGATCAAAGACATAAATATAAGATCTGAAACAGTAAATTACATAGAAGAAAACATACGTACTAAAACTTATGGACCTCAGTCATAGAAAACATTTTATGAATTGGACCACAAGGGCAAGAGAAATAAAGGCAAAAAATAAATTACTGGGACTATATGAAACTAAAAAGCTTCTACACAGCAAAAGAAATTGACAATAGAACAAAAAAGCAACTGACTGAATGGGAGATGATATTTGCAAACAACAGCTCCAACAAAAGATTAGTATCCAAAATATACAAAGAACTCAAAAAACTCAACACCAAACAAACAATCCAATTAAAAAATGGGCAGAGGATCTGAGCAGACACACCTCTCCCAAGAAGGCATACAAACGGCCAACAGATACATGAAAAGATGTTCAACTTCACTAGCTATTAGGGAAATGCAAATCAAAACCACAATGAGATACTACCTCACACCTGTTAGAATGGACACATTATCAACAAGACAAGTAATAACAAGTGTTGGAGAGGTTGTGGAGAAAAGGGAACCCTCATTCACTGCTAGTGGGAATGTTGACTGTCAGCCACTATGGAAAACAGTATGGCAGTTCCTCAAAAAAAATAATAATAGAGTTGCCACATGTCCCAACAATCCCTCTCCTGGGTATCTACCCAAAAATCTTGAAAACATGTATCCGCAAACATATATACACTCCTATGTTCACTGCAGCATCACTGACAGTGTCCAAGACAAGGGAACAACCAAAGTGTCCTTCGATAAAGGGTTGGATAAAGACGATGTGGTACACATATACTATGGAATACTACCCAGCCATAAGAAAAGATGAAATACTGCCACTTGTGACAACATGGATGGACCTCCAGAATATCACACCAAATGAAATGTCAGTCAGCAAAAGTTAAGAACCATATGATTTCACTCATGTGTGGGACATAAAACTGAAACTCTGGGCACAGACAACAGTGTGGTGGTTAGCAGAGAGAAGGGAGTGGGGTGGGGCTAATACATGGGGATGGAAGATGGTTGACTTTGGGTGGTGGGCACACAGGGCAATACACAGATCCTGTATCATTGAAATGGACACTTGAAGTCTACATGATCCTATTAACCCATGTCATGCTAATACAATTAAAAAAATAAGAAAACATGCTAGGAACACAGAGGATAAACAGTGTCAAATATGAGCCTCTAGTCAAACATTACCAGACAGGGAACCCCAGACTGCGAGTGCTTATTTATGATGATGCTGCTTGTCACTTGTACAATTCCATGTGATGTGTTCCAGGGTGCACAGTGGCAGGGACTGGATAATTTAAGGGTGGTTAATAGTCTTTCTAAGCAACCAGGGTTGACCAACAATTCATAATGTTCTCAAATTCCTTCCCTCCTCTCTGCATAAACATCTCAAAGACTAAGTAATGACCCATATCTTATTCCTCCAATTAAATTACAATAATTAGTATGAAGTCCCCTATTACACTCTTAAAACTTCCTCTGCCTTTTTGATTCTACCAAGAAAGTTGCATCTCAGAAAACCAAAACGGGGGGTTTCCATAGGTCTGCTCTAAGCTGGGGTCCTAATATGCCATGCTCTGGTGCTATCTCTGCTACTATAGGGCAGCCAGGTGAGGTGCAGGTCCTCTATCGGCCCAGCCAGGTATTCATGGCCTTGCCCAGGCAGTGTGGTCCCTTCCAGTCAGGAGGCTCCCTGCCCAAAACCTAATGCTCCAGTTATGGAATACAGCTACCCATAGATGTCGTATATATACTACATCTTTTATTATTTACTCATAACAGGACTTTCAAGTTAGGACTGTCCCCATTTCACAGATGAGAAAACAAAGACTCAATAACTTCACTACACTGCTGTGTAAAAACACAGGAAAACAATAGCTTTATTTTATGACAAAGTCTGCCCTTCCCTCCAGTATCCATTCTTCCCATTTTCTTAGTAACAGACACACAATTTGTAGCTGGGCATATTGCTGACCAACTAAAAGATTAACATTTCTCATGTTCTCTTAGGACCAATGCGATATAAGCAAAAATGTCAGGTGGATCTACTAAGAAATCTTAGAGAGCAGATAAAAAAACCCTATTTGTGTCCTACCTCAATCCTATCTCTTTGAACTTGGGTGTAATGACCAGATGCCAGCAACTATTTTAGATTATAAAGATGAGGGTCATTACCTAGGGGTGGAAGAACAGAGAACTTGAAAAGATCTGGCAAAATAAAGAGAATCAGACAAGTTTGTGGGGTCATAACACCAACTTGAAGCTGTCTCCCTCTGGAGTTCATTTAAATGGAGAAAAGCAAGCCACCACTTTGCTTAATCCACGTTTTTTGTTGTTGTTTATTTTCAATATAGTAGCTGAACTTCTACCAAATTTTTTTTTCTAATGAAATATATACAATGTTGCTGGTTCTGGACTTGAATTTTACCTCTATTCCCTAATTTTTTATAACTTTTAGAAGGTACACAGATGAGGAGACTGAGGCACAGAGATTTTTAATACTTCCCTGAACATCAAGAACGTATATTTCTAATGCAAGTCTGGATGTTTTAAGGTTAATAGTAATTACCTTCTGGGCTTGTTAGATGAGTGAGTGAGTAAATGGGCCCCTTCTGTGTTCCTAGAATTTGTCCTCTCTCATCCTCTGTGCAGGATCCCTTTGCTCCAGAAGCCACACCTTCTCCGACAGCTTGCTCGGTGGCCATGGAGACAGAAATTACCCTGCTTGGATCTTCCATCTCTGCTGCGTGGTAACAACTGTGTGTTCTTGAAAATGATGTGTTGCATATTTAACCATGTCCTTTACCTGAACAAGACTGCATCCACCAACTGCTGTATCCATATTTACACATATCACTGCTGGCCCTGTTTGATAATTCAATAGATAATGGTATAAATGGGATCTTTTGAAACCAGTTCCTCCCATAAACCATTGCCAAGGTGACTTTTATCACAATGCAAACTGGGTCATCTCAGAGTCTCTTAGAGAGGTTTTTTGTTTTGTTTTGTTTTGTTTTGTTTTTTTGTAATAGTTGATAAAAGGGCTTGGTATTCAATTCTAGTGAAAAGAGTAATGGACTCAGAGGAAGGAACTGCTGTAATTAGTGCCTTCTTTGTTTTAAAGATATTGCTTTTCTTATGAGATGAGATGAAAGAAAAACATGTTCACATCTCAAAACAGGCTAAATCAAGCACCAGGCAATATATGAATTAGGAATCTTATTTATAATCTCAATTACTAAGGCAAGTTGCTTTTGCATCTTATCTATGAGATGTGACAATAAAGTGATGAGGTCAGTTTTTTACTTGTTTCATAAATTGGCACTGATGGAAATTCCAAAATATTGATACATCTGAGGAATTACAAAATGGATACAATAAGTTTATATCCAAAATCATTCTTTCCAAAATATATAACATTCCTTTATATATGTTCTGATCTATTTATTAAAACTATAGTCATAGCCTGGCTGGTGTAGCTCAGTGGATTGAGCGTGTGCCTGTGAACCAGGGGATCACAGTTCAGTTCCCAGTCAGGGCACATGCCTGGGTTGCAGGCTAGTTCCTGGCAGGGGACGCACAAGAGGCAACCATACATTGATGTTTCTCTCCCTCTCTCCTTCCCTTCCCCTCTAAAGATAAATAAATAAAATGCTTTAAAAATTTTAAAAAATGGGAGGTTTGATAAGGTTATTTTAAAAATTTTTAAAAAAACTATAGTCATAGTACTTGATCTTCACAGCTCATATACACACATATTTTAATTTGGTGACAAAAAGAATTAAGTATCAAAGAGTATGTGTGTTTTCCTGTTCTTTAAGTTTTTCAAGAAACTCTTTCAAATGTGAATATATATTTTGTTTTACTACATTTTGAAAAATCTTTATGGTCCCCTTGAGACCAGGATTAAATAACTGATTAAAGATGAAAACTCTGTTTTGGGGAAAAGAAGTATGGCTCAAATGAAAGAACAGATCAAAATTCCAGAAAAAGAACTAAGTGATGAGGAGATAGACAACCTATCAGAGGCAGACTCCAAAACACTGGTAATCAGGATACTCATAGAAATGGTTGAGATCCATCACAAAAATAGAAGAAGAAATGAAAGCTATGAAAGGTGAAATAAAGGAAAACATACAAGGAATCAACAGTGAAGGGGAGGAAACTGGGACTCAAATCAGCAATTTGGAACAGTGGGAAGAAATAAACATCCAACCGGAAAAGAATGAAGAAACAATTCAAAAAAATGAGGAGAGACTGAGGAACTTCTGAGACAACTTTATATGTTCCAACATTCAAATCACAGGAGTGTCAGAAGGAGAAGAGGAAGAGCAAGAAACTGAAAAGTTATTTGAACAAATAATGAAGGAGAACTTCCCCAATCTGGCAAAGGAAATAGACTACCAGGAAGTCCAGGAAACTCAGAGAGTCCCAAAGAAGTAGGAGGAACACACCAAGGCACATCATAATTGCATTACCCAAGATTAAAGAGAAAGAGAGAATCTTAAAAGCAGCAAGAGAAAAGGAGAGTTTACCTACAAAGGAGTGCCCATAAGACTGTCAGCTGATTTCTCAAAAGAAAACTTACAGGCAAGAAGGGGCTGGAAAGAAGTATTCAAAGTCATGAAAGGCAAGGTCTAAGATTCTTGGAGTTCATCATCACTAAGCCCTTATTATATAAAATGTTAAAGGGACTTATCTAAGAAAAAGAAGACAACACTATAAACAGTAAAATGACAACAAACTCACAACTATCAACAACCGAACCTAAAAAAAAACAAAAACCAACTAAGCAAACAACTAGAACAGGAACACAATCACAGAAATGGAGATCACATGGAGGGCTATCAGTGAGGAGTAGGAGGAAAGGAATGGGGAAAAGGTACAGGGAATAAGAAGCATAAATAGTAGGCACAAAATAGACTGGGGGAGGTTAAGAATAATACAGAAAATAGAGAAACCAAAGACCTTATATGTATGACCCAGGGACATGAACTAAGGGGTAGTGGAATGCTGGAAGGGGAGAAAAGGGAGAAAAAAATAGGACAACTGTAATAGCATAATCAATAAAATATACTTTAAAAATTAAAAGAAGAGAAAACTCTGCTTTGGATTCTTTACCCTGACTGTTCAGCTGATTTTCACCTACAGACAAAACTAAGGAAACAATTCTCAGTCATTCGGGTATTAGCATTCTCAGAGGAAGTATTTCAGGAGGTTTCATTAGACATTGTGATTATGTGTTAAGTTATGTGACTAATGAGCCCAAAAGTAAAAAAATAAATAAGCAAACAAACCTACTTTCCCAACACGCTGTACTAGGGTCTGTGATGAAGAATGCTGAGGCAGAAAAAAATAGTGAGTGGGCAGCAAAGATAAAAGCGTGTTAGTAGAAAAACAAAGACATCGAATTTGGGATTATTCGGTCTCAATGCAATGAACTTTAAGAACTTAAATTTATAATGCAAGTCTGGATGTTTTAAAGTTAATAGCAATTACCTTGTAGAGTTGTTAGATGAATGAGTCAGTGTGCTCCCTTCTGTGTTCCTATGATTTGTCTTCTCTGTCCTCTGTAGAGGATCCCTTCCTCCAGAAATCTCTCATTCTCCGACAGTTTGCTCAGTGGCCGTGGAGAGAGAGATTACCCTGCTTGGATCTTCACATCTTTATTGGGTGGTAACAACTGTGTGATGTTGAAAATGATGGACGCCAGCAACCACAGAAGGCCTGATACTGTGTCCTGAAGGTGGTGGATCATCAAAGGAAAGGGCAGAACTCAAGGGCATAACTTTCTTTGATCTTTATAAATCAAAGAAAGAAGCTGTGTAATGGACAGCAACTCAACAGTACTCTCAGCTCATGAGCACATTTTGATCTCAATGATTTCAGTTTATACTGTCATTACTTTTCACAGAGAATATTCACATTGTTACCAATGGTCTTGATGTACTCGCATCTTTTGTATCTTCAGGGATTCATTATAACAGGATTTGGCTTCCCAAACAACACATTTTTTTTCTCTTTAATAAGCTCTTCTCTTTTTTCCATAACCATTCATCTACTTTTTTTTCTCATAACTTTCCCTCACCATGCTCTTTATTTCATTTTCCTTATTAATCCATCTTATAATCTTTTCCTCTTTGCACTGTCTGTTCTATGCCATTATTGGTCAGGAAAAAAATACACAATTGGGTCTTGAAGACCAATGACAGCAATTAAGAGCTAAAGTTCAGCTGAATGACCACAAAAGACAAATCAGTATCACTAGTCATTAGTCAAAACAAGATACCACTTCACACCCCATAGCGTGGCCACAATCAAAAGACAGTAAAAAATACTATTGAAGATATGGACGAACTGGAGCCTGCGCACATTACTGGTGGGAAACGTGAATTGGCACAGTCGGTGTGGAAATCTGTTTTGTGAAAATAAAACCATTAACTTACTACATAACCCAGCATTTCCCTCTAGGTGTTATTCCCTCCTCTAAAAAACTAAAAACATATGCCCATACAAACACTTATGTGCAAATGTATACAGCAGGATTACTGATAATGGCTCAGAATGAAACCATCCAAATGTCCACTAACTGGTAAACAGATACGCAAAATACAAAAATACAACTGAATTATATTTGGCAATAAATACAAATGAAATAATGATATATGCTAACATATGGATAAACTTCAAAAAATTATGTTAAGTTAACGAAGGCCAATACAAAAAATATTTATTATTACACTTAGAAGAAATGTCCAGAAAGAGTAAATCTACAAAAACCAGATGAGTGGTTGCCTGGGGCTGGGACTGGGGGTGAGGACTGACTGCAAATAAGCATGAAGGGTCTTTGGGGGCTGGGGAAAATGTTCTAACATTGGATTGGAATAATGTTTGCACAACTCTACAGTTATTTAAAAGCACGGTACTGTACACTTAAAATGGGTAGATTTTATAGTACTGAAATTATAACCCAATAAAGCTTTAAAAACTCTATGAAAGTATTATTTTTACATAATAGCGGTAAATATTAGTATGACAAGAATCTACTCAGTGGATTCCATTGTAAAACTAGAGATACTTTTTCATGAAAGACAAATCTGACAGCCTGTGTTGCAAAGGTGTTAAAATGCCCAGGCAGAT
Source organism: Anoura caudifer (assembly GCA_004027475.1). Lineage (NCBI taxonomy): Eukaryota > Metazoa > Chordata > Mammalia > Chiroptera > Phyllostomidae > Anoura > Anoura caudifer. Next base: position 231,482 of record PVKU01000767.1, on the reverse strand, counting down.
TCATAGCATGTCATACAGGGTGGGGCAAAAGCAGGTCTACAGTTGTTTGTATGGAAAATAATACAATAATTAATCATATGAGAATAAATTCTGTGCCTTGCATGCTCACAACTGTGAACCTACTTTTTCCCCATCCTGTGTGTTATACTTTAGTTTTCTTAGTATTTACAGAACAGACTGAAATACTGCCTTCATGTATGCACTCCAGCTTAACACTCTATCGAATTCCAGCCTTTAGGTTATCAATTGCATCTTTTTTGTATTATAGTCACGCGCCACATAACGATGTTCAGTCCCCCATAGACTGCACACATTCTGGTGCTCACGGTCATAACGTTGCAGGAAAAGGCGTGCCACACGTGTTTGCGGTATGCTTGTCTAAACAAACCCACCGCACTGCCAGTGGTACAAAGGTACAGCGCATGCAATTATCTAAGGCGCGTAATACTTGATAATGATGATACATGTCTATGTTACTGGTCTATATATTTACTATATCACACTTTTATTACTATTTTAGAGTATACTCTTTCTACATATTTTTTTTAAGCTTGTTGCAAACCAGTATGCTGTGTTACATCAGCAACAGCCTCATGCCTCCGATTTGCTGAGTCTCTTGATTGCATCATTTTCTCTTGTGGTTGAATTAATCTTGTGTCATTTTGTACAGTAACAGGCTGTACAGGCTCATAGCCTAGGACAAACAGCCTACACTGTACAGCCTAGGTTTACATGTAATACATAATATTCAATGGATTTTGGTTGAACCTCACATGTATTAGTTTAGTGTGGCTGCCATAACAAATTACCACACATTTGCTGGCTTAAAACCACAGAAATTCGTTCTCTCACATTTCTGCAGGCCAGAAACCAAAATCAAAACTTTGGCAAGGCCACACTCTTTCTGGAGGCTCTTGGGAAGAATCCATCCTTGAATCTTCTGGCTTCTGGAACTATAAGCATTCCTCGTCTTCCTTGGTTTGTGACTACATCCCTCCAAGCTCTGTTACTCCACTCTTATATCACCTTCTCCTTTTCTGTCTCTTATAGGAACATTCATCACTGGATTTGGGGCCCACCTGGGTAATCCAGGGTGATTTCATCTCAAGATCCTTAATTCAGTTATACCTGCTAAGACCCTTTTCCCAAATAAGTCACATTCACAGGTTCTAGGGATTTGAACAAGAGCATAACTTTCAGGGGGAGGAGCACCATCAAACTCACTATACTATGTAATCTAAAGATTAATTCTAAAGTATTTTTAAAAGTTTACCAACACCCACATTAAGCAGCTTTGCTGCCCTATTAATTTACTTTTGTCAGAGAAAATTGTTTCTTTTATTTACCTATGTCTTCAACTAAATTCTGGTAGATTTTGTGATGGGATTGACTATGGCCTAACAGGAAAATAGGCAGCAACCTTCCCATGACTGAGTAAACATAAGTCACTACTGAGGCATGAGCCAGCTGCATATTATTCTCCCAAGCTTTTAAATTTTTCCAACTTTTCCTTTTGATTGATAGCAGTTATATTGCATGGTTCCTGTAACTCTCCAGCAGTGTTTTTCCAAAGGAGATATATTTAAATATATCTTAAACAGGAACAAAATATTGTAATTAACTAAGAAAAAATAGGAAAAGATATTTCACTCTATCTAGACATTTTATCGCTGACTTCAGTTTGTGTCTGTGGAATGGATGTGACCAGTCACACACATTTACAACAGCTCTGAGTCACTGCAGTTTAGGAGGACAGAGTTCTACCGAATGGAGAGAACAAAAGAATAATATATTATCAAATGCTTCAAAAATGAGGATAAATGGAAACTGCCAACAGCTTTTTCAGTTTCACTTCTGGATATGACTAGATCTCAAAAACAGTCAACCCCGACTACTCCACCTTTGAACTAGGAAACCTTACCAATATTGTAATATATTGCTATAATTTTCCACCTAAACTTTTAAAAATAAACTGAGAAACTCAAAAGAAAATTATAAGAAATCTTTTGATCTGCAAGAATTTAAGGCAAGCTCGTCAACATGAATTCTATTCCCTTCTCCCCCAGTTATTCCATACTATGTCACTACTTGCATATGATACCGAATTTTCTTACAATACACATTTTCCAAGGAAATTAAAAGAACAATCAGTAGGTATTAAGTTTCTTTTAGAGCTGCTGCCTCACATTTTCAAAGCATCTGTATGGTTCAATCACTGTAACATACACTAAAATGGAAGATTTAAATACACCTAAGAATTAATAACCATCAGTGTTGAAGTCTACAATTTTTTGTTTGTTTTCTCTTCTTATTAAAAAGGGTAAACACTTAAGGTTTATCAGTATTTTATCAACCTATAGCTTTAATTTTTAAAGCTTAAGAAATACATATGCTAATATTTTCTCAGGATTACTAATATGCTTGGTCACATACTTAACAGATTTTGCTAGGGTAGAGTAGGATAATAAAAAGAAAAAAGAATATACAAAAAATGTATTTTCTGCAAATTAACATAATTTATTTTTAAATACTTAATGTCTTCATTCTCTAATTTCTAATTTGTGTTAGATAAACTTGAAGAATTTGATATTAATAAACTGACATAGAAGAAATATTATTACTTAAAGAACAATGAAATAAGAGGATATAATAGAGTTTTGACAGCCATGAATGTCTACAGAAGTATACTTTAATTATTCTTAGAAATCATCCTCATTCACTATGAAAACTAGAGCTTTACATGTCACCAGAGCAGGAGAATTTACTAGCTTTGTTTAACAATTTGTTCCCCAAATCTTGAGCAGTGCTTGGCATGTGGTAGGTTACCACCATGTATTTGTCAAATAAATGATGGAAGAAATGAAAAGAACCAAGAACACAATCACATAGCCCTAAGTCTAAGTTCAGGCTCCACTCCTGCTATCTACCAGCCCTAGATGAGTCCCACTTCTTCCCCAGTCCCTTAGCACGTGGCACAGCATCTGCCTGGATAGGTCTTCCCCTTCATATGACCATGTGTGTCCTCTTTCCCTGGGTTCTGTTGCAAGAATAGAATCTACTCTTATAATTCTGTCCTCCCTTTGCATTCCCAGTGTCCACCACGGCATGCCCTCAGAAATCAGAAAGTATGTGAAGATGATGATGAAGATGGGGTCGCTCTCTGATGTTTAAGGGACACAGTGTCTAAAGTAACCACCTTTATAAAAATCTAGCATGTGTCCCACATCTCCTCTTTGTGCCCTCTTGGTCCTTGTGTTTCTAAGTTATAGGAGAACTTCACAGAACACCAGGAAGAGACCTTGTTCTTCAGCTGCTCCAGAGTCTCACTTGTTTAACCGTCCCCCCCAAATAGTTATATTTCCACACTTATACTCATGCCTGAATCATAGACCTCTGGTATTGACCTTCAGCATATCATCAAATCCAAATCAATATTTCATAGTCTTCCCATAGCACAAACAGATCTTTGGTCTCCTCAAAATGTGCATATCGAATACCGATCCTTAGAGTCCAATTCCTATCTATAAAATCAAAAGGGAAATGGGGAAGGAGGTGGTTAAAAATCTCATCACTGGAACCAACCCTACACGCTCCAGCTGCGAACAATTAGTCTTGTCAGCAGTCCCTGCGGAAACTCCTGCTGCTTTATTAGAATGAATGGGAAACAGCATTTTGACTTTCTGATAGGTGGGGTTATAAATCTGCTATCAAGACTGGGAGGGGATCAGCTGGGTTTATCTGCACAAGTTGAATCTTTAATTATGGACCCCACACGATGTTCAAGTTAGGAATGCCCTATTGTATTTAAAACAGAAGTGAGAGGAAATGGAGAAACTAGGCTGACTAAGGAAACTCTTTCTTTTAATGGAATTATACAGAAGGTCGGGTAACAACTATGCAGAACAAGGTCTCTGAATATCCAGTGTCAGCTTGGAAGTGTTTGCTCATGCACAATTCCCTTTTTCATGGTTAGTCATAATTTCATGACTGTCTCTGAATTTCACATCTGACTTTTAAATACTCTTTGACATAAAAAGGAGTAATCTAGCTCTGAGAAAACAGAAAAGGTGAAAAACAAGTTAATTTGAGTTTTTCAAAAAAGAAAGACATGCCAAGAACCAAAATACAACCATAGATGAATTAACAAACTTTTCCCATCTCTACTTCCATGGGACAACATCTGTTTTTCTAAAATGAAGTATAATTTTTCTAATTTGAGAATTGCCTATGCACCATTTTCTTGGCTTCTAACACTTGGCCATCTGATGACAGCACAGGAGTGCGCTGTCCACTGAACAATTTGTATTCATTTTCTCTTTGTGTGTAGGACATCACTTCCGCACCTAGCAGTATACAATAAATATTTATTTTCTCACCGTTTCCGTGGGTCAGAAATCAGCACGGCACAGCTGGTACCTGTTGCTCCAGCTCTCTCATGAGGTTGCAGTCAGGGCGTTGGCCTAGGCTGCAGTCTACCTGGACGCTCTGATGGGGGAGGATTGCTTCCAAGCTCACTCAGGTGGCTATTGGCCAAATTTAGTTCCTTGAGCGCTGTTAGATTTGAGCTTCACATCCTCCCCTGGCTGTTCACTGGAGGCCTCCCTCATTCCCTGCCACCTGGGCCTCTCTGTAAGGCAGCTGGCACCCCTCACAGCAAGTGAGCAAGAGAGTAGGAAGGAATCCCCAAGATGAAGGATGCAGCTTTTTTTTTTTTGTAACCTGATCTCAGAAGTGACATCCCATCACCTCTGTTCCACAAAAATGAGTGACTGACTAAATCCATCCTACGCTCGAGGAGCAGGGATTACACAGGGGCATGAGTACTAAGAAGAAAGAACCACTGGGGCAATCTTTGGGCATGTCTTCCACCCCCTTCCTGTAAACACTCATTTAAGAGGTATTTTCCTCCAATGCTTCAAGATCGGTTCATTGATATCAACACCAACAAAAACCATACCAGGCAGCTAAGGATTGTGGCCCTTTTTTTGATTAACAAGTAAACAAACAAATACACTGAACAAATGTGTAGTCCTCTAGACTACACAAGGATAAAAATGTGGAAGAAAAAAAAATAAAGAAAACTGCCTTTGAAGGCATGAAAGAGTCATGTAAGGAGCTCAGAAAAACAGCGCTTCAGTGTAAGGTATCAACCGAGAAAGTCCTACAGAAGAATTTTCTCATAATTAAGCCCGGAAAAAGCTTGAGGTTTGTCATTATCCAGGAAATTTTTTTCAGAGTTTAGCCTTTTACTGAATGTGTTATGAAAGAGGTTTAGTCAAAAAGACCAAAGCCTGTGTCATGATCAGATGCCTCGGATTCTTCTTTGCTTCCACTTTCTTCTCCTCTGATGGGGCAGCAGCGGTGGAGGGGCAGGGCCTCCTGCTGGTGCCGCACCAGTGCGGGGGCAGGGCCTCCAGCCCCTACATTGCAGAGGCGGCTCCCAATGTTGACATTGGCCAGGGCCTTTGCAAAAGCCTGGTCAGGAAGGTTGTTGTTGTTTTTAATAGCATGTCATTGTTAATAGCATCTAATTTAGCCTGCAAAATATAGTAAACCTTTCTCTTTATGGATTTATGAGTATTTTTATGGAAAGCCTGGTTGGTTTCTTAAAGTGTCACAAACATGCATTAGATTTGGGTCAATCCCAAGCTGTTTTCTTTCCCCCAACAAAACCACAATGAGGCAATGAGAGATGCAAAAATTATAGGAACTTATTCTGCTAAGAAAGACCAGAAACCATCTAGTCCAGCCTCCTTGTTGTTTTATGCTCCTGGCTGTCAATCAAAGGTTTCCTTTAGTGGAGCCTCTCTTTAAACTTTCATACCTCAGCCATTGATGAATTTTACAAACCCTTTGAAATCCTTTTACATTTTGTACCACTAACACCTCTTGGGAAACATTAAATTTGAAGTTGCAATTACTTTTTCCAAGACTTATGACTTTACTTAGGTTGAGTTATTAGTACAATTGATATGTAATATCAATATCAGCTAAATATGGTAATTTTATAGTTTACTTATCTCAATTAAAACCAATTTTATTTTGTAAATTCATTCTCTTTCTCATAATGTAACACCATGCCATTTTGATGAGAAATATTGATATGCTTTATTAAAACATAACATAAAGTTATACCAAGTTCAACTTTGTAGCATCAGAAACGAAACTGGCTCAATTTCAAACCATGCATCTAGAAGGACTAATAAATAAATGAATAAAATTAATTGATGCTGGAAAGTCAGAATGAAAAGGAATGAATCTCAGGGGCATGGGCAGATGAAGTCATTTCACAAGGAAAGAGCCTACCTGGTAACTTCTACAACCCCAGCTCTTAGAGATGGTGTAACTTTGGGAGTTGGCAGAGAAGTGTGGCAATAATTACTATGAGTGACAGAATCAAAACCCAAATATATCTCAAACAGATAAGAATAAGAGGCCAAATCTAATACACTGAAATTTCATTGGACAGTTATTTTTTAGTATCTGAATTTAAGACTCCACAACTTCATAGATAGAAAGCAGAAGTAGAGAAAGATAAGACTTAACAGGAAAAGAAGGTCTTGGGGAGGCAGCAGATGCTGACAGTGCATTTACTATGGTCTAGGAGTGATATCTGTCTGCCACAAGACCTCATGCTAGGCTGTGAAGGGTAGCAGAATAAGCCACCTCAAAATATGCCACTTAGGCAGAGGATTACCATGAGCTGAAGACAGCTGAGAAATAAATGCCAAGAAAACTTCCCTAATCTCCCCATTTTCCTAAACACAGGAAATAAATTTGCAAAGGTGTCCTTCCTCTCCTCTCTACCAGGAAGGATAAAAATTAATCACTAAAGGAAACTTTTGACCCCATCAGCCTGGAGAAGATGCCAGAAGGATCTACAGAACAGACTTTACTAATTAGTTTCCTCCCATGTATTTACCTTTTCATAGTTTGCCAATCTTGAAAGGCTAAAACTATTTTCCTTTCTTCTATCATTTCTCTATAAACTTACTGTTCTTTGCTAAAGATGCTACATAAGCCAGAGTTCTAAGCAATTGCTTTGAGTTATTCATTTTTTCCTGTGTATCTCCCACAAATGTATGAGGTACACACATTAATAAATTTCTGTTTTTCTCTTGTTAATCTTTTATTATAAGGGTCTCAGCCAAGAATTCATAATTGTAGAGGGAAAGTTATTTTTCCTCCCCTACAGCTGCATGAACAAACAGAAGTCTAGTCCATAAGGCAAAAAGTGCAAGTTGTACTCCTCTTGCAGTAGAATTCAACTCTGGGCATCTCACTTTCTTAGAGATGTTGATTAATTATAGACCATCTAAAAAGGAGCAACCAGAATAATAAGAAAACTTAAAACTGTGGTACGTGAAGAATGCGTAAAGAATGTGAAGGTCTTTATCCTAGAAGAGAAGTGATTTAGGAGGAGAAAATGCAGCCTGCAAACATCTGAAGGACTATCAGCGGAAAAGGGTCAGACAAGTCCTCCTCACCCCCAAGGAATGGGCAGCCTCAGGAAGTAGCAAGCACATGGTTGCTCAGAGTTCCATGTAGAGGCCAAACACAGATGACAGTGCTATGCTGGAGAGAGTGCTGTGGGAGGAGCAGACTACTAATACGAAGGTATCTTCAAACCCAAGAGTCTACAACTGGTCCCCTGGTCAAGACTGGGGAATTCTTCTGTAGTCATTGGTTGCTAGGTCTAGCCTGCTCTAAACAAAACCTTAGGATGATCTTAAAGAATCATGTGTTCAACTTCTTACACTCTTGAAGCTTCTAATCATCAAGATTTGTCTGCTTTGGGCCAGAAAAAAAGCACACCTGGATTCAGAGAAAGGTGCAGTAGGATCCACAGAAAATCTTCATGGAGATGGCAAAATCTGACCTGGACCCTACAGGAAGAGGGTGTTTTACAAGGAGAGAGTGGTGTGCACTTCCCAAACAGCAAGAGTTCAAAAGACAGGAACATTAGACAAGAGCCAAAGTAATACAATCTTCTTCACTATTCTCTGTGTATTGCAACATAAAGTAATTGCATTTTCTTTCTGCCAAATCATTGCACACTCAGTTTGTTTCTGCTCTCAAGTAATGAAAAGTATATCTTGGCTCCTGAATGAGCCACAATGCTAATGAGGTAGCACCATTAGCATCAGGATTTAGACTGGAGTAATTACTTGTATCTACATTTAGGCTTCCTCTTTGAAATGTGGGGTTGTCAAGAAGTGATTCTGGAATTTCTTGAACAGAGTTTGGAGCAGATGCTTTCACCTGGAACACCAACTCCAAGAATCTTAAAACACTTGGGAACAGACATCCATAAAAATAATTCTTTTCACAATGTATGGCCAGCCTCAGTTCCCTGGAAATTACTGTTAATTCTGTTGATGACATTCCATGTAGGTATTTTCGATGGACTTCAGTTTCTATGCTGAGACTTCTTTCTTGGGCAGCATTTTGTTGATGATACTCCTTGACAAAACAAGGGAGTTAGGGTGATACCAGAAGAAGACAATAGTATTGAAACACTAAAGAAAAAAGTGGGTCAGCCTGGAGGCCTTATGTCCTATGGGGACAAATAGACCTGGTGGCAAATAAATAATCACTAGTCAAAAGATCAACTTCCCACAGATTCGCTGCTCTTTACTTTGTGGATACTGAGAGATAGCTTGGGAGTGTGTTGGAGGTTGGCCTGGTCTGAAAACCATACTGCAGGACCCACTACACCTGCAGCCCACCCAACCCTGTGCATGGTAATGCCTCTTCCTTGGAGATGTGTCTGGCTCAGCAGTCATCATCTTGGTCCTCATGAAGTGCCTGAGTCATGGATACAGCTTGCCTGACATATATTCCACATTTCCATCTAGAAAAGGGCTTTCTCAGCTACTCGGCGCAATTTCTTTCAGAATCTTGCCTTGTGCTATCTTCACTCCCCATCTCCACAGCCCCAGACCATCCCCCACCTTCCCTGCCCCCCCTCCCCAACACCACACACACACACAGCATCTCTTCCCCCTTTGCTCTCCAGCCCCAGGCCCCCTGTTCTACAAGACCAGGGTTCAGAGGGCCACTATTACTCCCAGCATTTGTTTCTCCTTTTTGAAAACCCCCTTCATTAGTCACCAAGTCACCAAGAGTCACTAGCCCTTCTTCACTTAAGCCCTAATTTTAAGAGAGAGGTGATGGACGGAAGTCAACAGTGCAACTAGGGGAACTCTGGCAGGCTCTTATTTTGTCCCTGGGTTCGTCTCTGCTCCATGTGGCCATCTCACCTTCATGCTGACTCTGTTCTTCAGCTGGCCCTGAAGTGCTCTCTCTGCAGAGCTCCTGTCCCCCAAGTCTTCCCCAGTCTCGTCTGCACTGACAGACCTATCTGCTGCCTACTCCCTTTCCCTACTGTTCACCTCCCATAGCACTTCAAAACTGAAAGTTTTCAGCTTTGTTCCTCTCTCCTCCTCTACTGCACTACACGCTTATTGGAGGTTGGGGAATCAAGCCCTGTTTTTTGTTCCTGTGTCCACAGTACACATAACCAAGTCACACACTTAAATTCCTGGTGATTACGTATTCACAACAGATAAGAAATGAACTCCTGTTCTATGTGGGCACTCTGAAAGAGACACAAAGATGTCTGCATTCAGCAAATATTGCCCCAGGTCCTTTTACCTGCTAGGCACTGTGCCCAGTACTGTGGCTACATCAGAGAGGAAAACAGACACAAGCCCTGACCTACTGCATCTTTCAGTCTCCTGAGGAAGACGCTCCTCGAATAAATAATTGCAAAATGCAACAGCAGCTGAAATGGAAATGCACAGGACTGCGTGACTGTGTAATGAGGCAACCTGATTTATTCTGAGTGGACACGGCTTCTGCTTTGTAGAGTGCATACACATTAAGGAGTTCATAAAAAAATGAGTAAATTATTAAACACAGCTAATAAGTGAGAAATTAAAGTGAAGAAAGCCACCATAACCTTTAGCAATTTATTTACTAAATAACTGAATATGAAAGGCACAGAGAAAATCCAGTTGTAAGAGACACTGAAGTCACAGGAACAAATAATTTGATTGGAAGTGACTTCAAAGTGGTTCCTAACCACCAAGTCCCCCTAAAAATCCAAACACAAACCAGTGTTGCATATAGTTGCAATGGGACTCTCTGAAGCTCATGGACCCAGGTTGAGAAATAATTTAATGGTATTTTACCCATAATTCCCATTTCAGGGCAGAAACACATTGCACATTTCCAGAGCTCCAGTATACCCAGACGTGCCAGGTCCAATAAACTTGTATTTGTGCAAAACATGCTAAAGATGAGGTATTTTTCCATGCTAGAAGCACATAAAACACAGCCCAGACATAAATCTAGAATCCATATAAAAGAGCTTTAGTGTAATACCTGGCATGTTAGAAAATAAAATAGCACAGGCAAGAGAGTAAAAAGGAAAAAAAGGAAGAAAGGAGAAAATATTTCCACATGAGATACAGAAAAGGAGGAACAGAACAAAACATTTTAATGCTCCTCTTTTTAAAATACAAGTGCTTTCAAAAGAAGAACTTGTGAATAAAATGTCACAGGTTTTCAAAATAAAGAGTTAACACTGGAAAAGAAATCAGAGAAAATCCCCACTCCCCTGAGCCTGGCCATTCTTTATTTTTTTAAATATATTTTATTGATTATTCTATTACAATTGTCCCATTTTTTCTCCCCTTTATTCCCCTCTGCCCAGTACCCACCCCCACCATCATTCCCCCACCTTAGTTCATGTCCATGGGTCATATATGGAAGTTCTTTCTCTGCCCTTCTTTCCTCTGAAGGAAATGACCGATGGTAATAGAGCCAGTCCTAACTGGAAAATACTCAGCCAGATATACATCTGCCTTCCAAAATATGCTTAAAATTTTTACAATTCCTTTATAGTCACATGTTTTTAAAAATGTTTTGAACTAACTTAGGTCTTACTCTTCACTGGACAGCATCCTGTGAGGTAGGTTTGCTGCAGGCATCTAGTGAGAGAGTGGAGGCAAGGCTCGCTGAAAGCCTGGAGTGCTCTCTGACTGCAGAACATGAGTTTCCCCGTCCTTACACAGAAGAGACCGTCTACGGCAGGAGGTCTCATTGAACTGCTGCTAAGAGTCCACAAAGGGATGTCAACAGCCAGAGGCAGGCTGTTCCAATACTGTGACACCTTGTCACACTCACTGGTATAATGTGTCTCTCTAGCTGTGCTCAAACAAACAACAGTTAGAGTCTGTTTCTGCTTTCTCATTTGTTTCCTTCATTTCTACTGAACAGCATTCTTTAATCAAGCAGCTGCCACACCGCCAAGTGGCTTCCAGCCTGAGCTACTGCAAACACAGCCGCACCACCTTGCTGGGGGCCACGGAAAATCATTAGGCCTGTTAGGGCACAGCGGGTCCCTTGTAAGGCATCCGGCTGCGCTGCTTCCCCTGCAGGCCAACTAGCCTGCGGGCGGCTCCTCCTCTGCAGCCACCAGGACCCGCGCCTATTTCAGCGATGTCTCAGGAGCACGTGACTGAGAAACCAAATGACGTGGATGTCCAGTGTGGGCCACCAACCTGGACTTCCAGTGCCCTTCACAAAACCTACCTGAATCCTTCAAAGACCATTTTTAGAGAAGAAAACATAAAAATTAAACTTTTGACAAGATAAGAAGGGAAAGTGTTTACATAGGAACTAGTCTTTTTCTGATGACGGGAAAGGGAGGACGTAAGGATCGTTAAAATAAGACAGGTTTCTGTGAGTTCAGAATGTGATGAGCACTGTGTTTTCTTCCCCTCACACACATCAATACCGTCTCATGCTCCTCTGTTCTAACACAGAAAGTGAAGGACACTGACTAGGATCTTAGTGTCCCTGGTTTAACACAGGCTGTAGACAGCAAGGGCCACGTGTTTCTAACGTGGCGGGAATGCAGCGAGGAGGACTGCAGGCTCGGAGCAGCGGGGGGCAGTCAGGGACTTGGGGGCTCTGGAGGCAGAACTCGAAAGTGCTGCTGGAGCTCCGCATGCACTCGGCCAGATGCTCTCAGTCACTTTACAGAGCAGCCCTGCTGCAGCTGGCTCGTGTCCGGAAGGCCACTAGTGAGCAACAGAGCAGGGACTTCCCCTGGGACAAATCCCAGGTGGGAGAGGATCCCCCCATTACCCAGCCTGCTCAGCCACCCATCTTAGGTCAGGTGGGACCACTGCCAACACTGTTGCGGGGTGTGTAAAAAAAGCGGGGTGTTACGCCGCTTTTACGTAAAGACACATGTGTGCTGTCTTAATAACAATTATTTTCCCCAACCTATCACCTCCTTTTTTCATTAAAAGTAGCAGCCATCAAATAATTTTTGTGTAAAGGCCCCTTTCATTAAAAAATTAACTGAAGAAAGCAAAGAAGTTTTATGATTGCTCAACTAAAAAACAACTGTATTTATTAATTCACTAGGAATAAAAACAAGCCCATTGCCTATTAACATAATTTATTTTCAATTCTATATTTTCCAAAGTTAAAAAATGAAAATTTTTAAAAATATTTTTGCAAATTTCTTTAAATATCTGCCTTGATAAAAGAGAATAGAAACTATATTCCCACATTTCCTTCTACATTTAATCTGCTATTACGTGTTGATTTGGTGGAAGTACAGGAAAAAAGTCTGCCCTTGCTCAGATGTAGTTGGAAAAGGGGGGGAGTATTTTAGACTGATCAGACAAGATCAGGCACATCCGGGGTGGTATGGGTGTAGACAGGGTAGTATTTTAATAGTTTTTCAGAGAACTGTGGATATCCTTCTGTGATAATACATCACTCAACAAGTGGTGGTTTCCTAAAGCTTAGTTGCAGTGTAGAATCCACACATCTATCTTAAACTTTGGATAAGTCTTTTACCCATTTTGATGGTTAATTTTTTATGTGAACTTGGCTGGACCACAATTTTCAGTTATTTGGTCAAACTCCACTCCGTTTCTGTGAAAGTAATTTTAGATATAATTAATATTTAAATCTGTACACGTTCAGTAAAACAGATTGCCCTCCATAAGGTGTGTGGGCCTCATCCAATCAGCTGAAGGCCTTCAGTTGCTGAATTATACAAATTATAAAAATGTCCACACATTTCATTACACAGTATTTTAAAAATTATATTTGCTAATATATCACTGATCTCATCAAAAGTCTTTTGGTATTGGGAGATTGTCAAGCTCACAATGGCAATTAGAAGTTTTCTAAAATGCTGATTATTGCTGGCAAATTTGAATTTCAGCACAAGTAATAAATACTGTCAGTTGGTTCCCCTGAAGTACCAGCTCATTGCTCACTCTGGAGAAAACAGCTAGTAAAAGTCCACGTCTAAATACATCTTTTACAGTAAATCTTTCTACCAAAAATAATGTTTCATTTTTTTTAAAGAGGCTAGTAAGACTTGCCACTCAATCATATGCTTCTCAAGACACCGTTCTTTGCTGTGCAGTAGAAGTGCTGGGTGCACACTGCCAATTTCATCACATAGCACGTACTCAGCTATTGAGGTTTAATACAAAACTAAGTTTTACTAATTCATAAAGGACATTCTTCAGTGAAAATGGGATTTTTTAAAAATCGCAAGTGCGTGGCAGGATGTGCAGTGACTACTAGTCCCGTGTGGTGCCGTTGCCGTGATTCGTGGTGATGGGCCGTTTGATCTGTGCACCAAATGCACAGTTGGCACAAACAACAAACACAGTACAAAAGGCAAAGAGTGTCTTTGAATTATTATGAGCATGGCTTTGACCTCAGAGACCCCTTAAAAGGTCCTGGTGCCTCCCATGGACCTGTGGAGCACAGGTTAAGAACCAGAGAACTGCCCTGCTTTCTCCCCAGCTCACACACCGACCAGGGAGAGAAGATGGTTGAGAAGGGAAAGGGGCACGGGCACCGGGGCACACAAAGACTTCCCAGAACTGACTCGCTTCAGGAGCACACCCAGATGCCACTTCCGGTTCTGTTTCTACCTTCCCTTTCACATTAGGCCTGCCTCTCTCTTTGTAAAAGAAATGACATTTCTACCCATCCCTTTTTACAATAGTGTACTGTCTGACTGTTAAATCCCCACAGGGCTCCTAGCAAAAATATAAGTGAAAATGTTGGTATCAGTGTCACAAAAAAATTATAAAAACTGGAGAAAAAGCATTTTGCAAGGGAGGGGTTTCTAACAGAATGCTTTCGATCAAATTGAAGCAGGGTCTAATGGAGTCATTCAATGAAAGTTCATTCAAAATGACATAATATTTGATGAAAGGTTGGTAAGTGACTTTTTCTGGCACACACCCAAAAAGGAGTTCAAAGGATTGAGAAACTTTGTTATAATGAGACTATTTGTATTTCCATCTGTTCATCTATATACAAAGTTTTCTCATTCGTATCATATAAGTGAAAAATTGGGTTGGCCATGGTGCTGAAAACAGACTCATTTCAGCAATAAATAATATTTATCATTTAGTATGTGAACTAATTGTTAAAAAATTAAAAAGATACCTCCATCTCATTACGAGATGCATGGCCAACAACATTTTACTTTTCATTTATAATAATTATGAATGGAATAATGAAGCATTTAGCATATGGTATTTATTATAGGTTAGAAACTATTCTAAACACTTACCTAGTCTAACTCACTTAACTCTCATAGCATTCATATTAGATTAACATTATTCTTAACCTCAATTTTACCAATTAAGCAAATGAAGCCACAGAGCAACAAGAGTTAGAGGTAGGAACGGAACCTGGCATTCAGGCTCCAGAGTCTGTGCTGCTTCAATACATTATTAAAATATAATAGTATTTTGCTAAATTACGCAATAATAATTATACTTGTAACTACTCTAGAAGAAATTTTAATATTTAGAGCCCAAGGAAATGGGAAATTTAAAGATCACATTAATTATTTGCAGTTTTATTGCAAAGAAATGATATTGATTAATAAAAACATAAAACCATACTAAAATCTAATAAGATTCTATAAGCTGAATGGGAGAAAACAGAAATTCAAAGTAGGAAAAAATCATGTACAACTCCAAGTGATAAGAGAGAAGCTTAAAGATATATTTTAAAAATGTATGATGGTAGATAACAAATCACTTTTAGTATTTACATTCCATTGGACATACGTAAAACAGGGATATAACAATCTTGTTTTAAACGGTCAACATATACAATACAGGGTAGGACAAAACTAAGTTTACAGTTGTTCGTATGGAAAATAATACAATAATTAATAAGTAATGACACAAGAATAATCCTTGTGCCTTGTGTACTCACAGCTATAAATCTGCTTTTGACCCACTCTGCATATGGGAGATTACGGTCCTTGTCACTACTTAGCTGCCAACCTACATGCAGAAGGATCCATGGTTTTCTAAGAGCAATTTAGAGGGTACGCTGATCAAAATGTTTTAAGAGGACGGGAAAGTTTCAAGAACCACATCCTTGGCCTAAAGAATTTTCAGAGAATGGCTTGAAATGCACCAGGTCGGAAACCAACAGGGCCAGTGGGACTTCGCTCGCATGGTGAGTTAGTTGCCACCCTTATGATTGTTTACCAATGGGCATTCCATCAACAATGTGTCTTTTCTCCATACTTACTAAGAGGGACAGCTTTATTTATGTATAAGTTTAATGCTCCGGTGTTCCTGAATAAAAATTAAGTAAATTTATAATTTCTAAAAGTTTGAAGAGAGTAATTATATCCTTTACTTTAAATGTTTTCATATTAGATATGAAATAGTAATATCCTTCAACAGTTACTTCCAACTTGATAGCAGCATAATCAGTCAGTAATTTTTATGGGATTCTTATTTTGTCATATTGGGATTTATAATTCCTTCCACAAACAGAAAGCTATGCACTTCATTATAAACTAATGGCCCAATAATTACCTTTCAGTTCGGCAACTTGTATGTTGAACTTGCAAGTGATTTATGATAAAGCAACGACAGGCACTTACCAAAAAGAAACACTCTGTAATACAATGCAGACCCTTTGCAATAAATCAAACCACTCAAAATAAACACTGTTTTCCTAGTTATTATGCATGCTATAAGTTAAAATGTCAGATCAAGTACAGGAAGGTTCTGTTTCTAATAATGGTGGAATATGTTGTATAGAACCAACCCTCCCACAAAAAAAAAAAAAAAAAACACTTGTATAACTATATCAAAAATAACTACTGAAGGAACTAGAGAGAAATCAAAAGCAGGCAGACACCAGAGGGGAATCAACATTCTGAAGAAGGTAACTGGTTTTTAAGTTCTATGTTTTCCCCCATTATTTGTCTCTTAATTTGAGGGGAGGACAAGGTCAGCTCCACTTTGGAGGGCAGCTAAAACTCATAGAAACTCCTAGTCCTACTCAGCTGAACATCTGAATGACAGAATCCAGGGTGACCATGGTGGCTGTAAAGTGAGAGAGGATCCAATAAAAATAAGACCCACAGAAGAATGTCTCAAATTGTGCATTTAAACTCTCCCCAAATCTGTGGCTGACTTACGGCATCCATCTGCAAAGCAGAACTCCAAACAGCCCTATTAAGGCTATTAATATCTGACCATGGATTTCAGCTGCCATCCTATTACAGAACAGACACTGCGGAAGTTTGAATTCAGCCAAATTAACTAAAATTTAAAAAATCATCACTCTTCAGAAAAACATAAAAGTATCCAGACTCTCTATAACATATCATTAACAATGTCCAAGATACAATCCAAACTCATTAGACATATGAACAGGAACATGTGATTCACACTTAAGACAAAAGGCAACATGAACACCTAGGTGTCATTAGGAGACAGAATTTTAAAGCAATTTTATAACTATGTTAGAAAATTATGCTCATAATGAATAAACAAACAAGAAATCTCAGCATAAAACAGAAGTCATCTGAAGTGGCACTACATGAAAACTCTACAACTAAAAAATATTCCTAAAATGAAAATTCACTGGACAGGCTTCACAGTGTACTGGACAGAGTTGGCAAACTTGAAGATAAGTTAAAAGAAATGATCATTGAAAGCCCAAAGGAAGAGAATTAAACTGAAAAAAATAAATCCTTGAAGAAATACTAACCAAAATACTCTAAAATTCTGTAAAAGGCTTACATTTAAGATGAAAGGAATTTAGCAAACCCAGTTCAGCAAAAAATCCAAAGAAAACCACACCTGGAAGAAAACACACTTGATGCAGAGGACCAACAATACAATACCTGACGGCCTGTCATTGAACACAAAGGGCAACATGAAGGGCAGTAGGCTATTGCCATTAAATGCTGAAACAAAACAAGCAGGGGCAGCCATTTAAAAGCAACTACGTCTAAGAAAGTGAGGATGACAAACTGTTTTCAAGAAGATACAAATCTTTCTTCCACGACCCAGTAATGTGGTAACAGGGGTCACTTCTATCAAGAGAAATGGGTAGAAGAGGAGAAACAGGGAGAATCACTTTTCACTGAATGCCCTGTTGTACCTTCTGAATACCATTTCGTTATTTAAAAACCCTAAATATTTTTAAAGTCTAATAATGAAAAATTATATCTTCTTATATCATAAAAAATTATAAAACTTATGTTTCATATTAATTTGCTACTTCATTTCTAATGATACGGCCTAATGTTATTAAAATATAAACCCATAAATCTAGAAGAAATGAAAATGAGCACACAGGAGAGAAATAACTAAAATCAGAACAAATAATATGGAAAAAAGCAAGACTGACTTTCAGCATAGGGAGAGAAGTGATTTCACCTGTTATAAAAACTATGTTCCTTATGAACTGGCTCTTTCCTTCCTAATTAATATATGCCTTAATAAATCTGGAAGTCATGAAAAGAACTACCCCACAGATGAGCAGAGTCAGTGAAATTAAGGGAAAATATAATATGACTAAAAACCAAGGCTAAGCTTCATGATAGTGAGAGGTGGTCTGGAATTTGGAAGAAAAGCTGGATTTTCATTTATCTTTACCGTAACTTTCATTTACAGGGTGTATGACAGACAAACTCAGAAAAAAAAATGATAATTTTACATTTAAAAGCCACAAAAGAGAAGAAAGAGAAAACATTCACAGACATGGGCTGTGGTTGCCGCGGGGGTGGGGGGGTGATGGGGGAGGTGGAGGAGGGTATAGAGGGATATATGGTGATGGAAGGAGGCTTGACCTGGGGTGGTGATAGAATTAGGGTGTGCAATTCTATAATGATCATTGTACACCTGGAACCTGTATAATTTTGGTAACCAGTGTCACCCCAAGAAATTCAATAAAAAATGAAAATAAAAATAAAAGCCACAATTTGATTTCCTACAACTTTAAGAGAAGCAGCTTAGCATAATGGTTCTTAAGCTGTTCTAAACTTCAAACCATGGTTACATCACTGATCAGCTGTGTAACCTTGAATAAGTGCCTCAGTTTCCTCATCTGGAAAATGGAAACAATAGAATAGGACCTACTAATGTAGCTGTTGTATGGATCGAATGAGGTAGCACAGTATTAAATTTCTCAGAACAGTATCTTATGCATTATAAACACTAAATAAATGTTTGCATGTGTTTATAAATGTTACACAGTATTTCGATTGAGCATCTCCAGTGTTAATATAAACCCTATTGCTTAGAATACAATCTGTCTTGTGTATAATATCTTCAGTAATTTTTATTATTCATTTGTATTTGATTACACATGATAAGTATGTGCTATTGGAATAAGATTACAAATGTTTTTACATTTCAGAATGGCTACAATCTGCTGCTCTGAGGAAAGGAAGCTACCCTGTCACTCAGAAATACACTCATGTACACACTCCACCAGGACTTTTCCCGAACACAGACACCCTAAGTGCTTAAAGAAAGGCAACTTTAAAATTAAAAGTGGAACTGTATGATATACGAATTGCAGCATATCTCAATAAAGCTGCTTCAAAAGTACCCACACTAATCTCTTTTTCAATAGTTGGAAATTTTGCATTTCATTTTTTTGTATTTATGTTTATTCTACTTTTCCCATACAATTATACCTTGACATTGTATATTTTATTGTCAAGCTGTCATTCTTGTCTTAAAAAATATGTATGTAACCTGAAATTAATTTTTTAAATAATGTTTCTTGGGGGTGGTGTGGGGTGGGGAGGGTGACCTGGACAAGTTACCTTGCTCCAAAATTTAAGTTTCGCTGACAAAGAGATGTTTCTTCTGGGTGGCCTAGATGTCTTTACGTCACCATGGTCACCGAACAAGCTGCAACAAGGTGTGTACAGAAACGAGGAATGTGTTAAGTGACAACAGGACAGATGTGGCTTTTAAATTCCTGTGACCAACCAGAGCATGTGGTACAGATTCATTTGTAGATTGCGAGGGGTTGCAAGATGAAATTGTTCCTTAAGACATGCAGCTGTGGTTCCAAAGCCACTAAGCTGTCCAGTGAAGCAGCACGGGCTCAGTCCACACCATGCCTGCAGTTTAGAACAGACAGAGGTGGATTTCTTGTTCTATAGTGTGACAGCTAGATCCCCCCCCATGGAAAAATAAAATTGCTAGATAAAACATATTTAAGATCCAATTTGCAAATATATCGATGAGCGGATAAAAAACTTCCCAGCCCTGGCTGGGTAGTGAAGTTGGTTGGAGAGTTGTCCCATACACAAAAAGACTGTGGGTTCGATTCCAGGTTAGGGCACCACCTGGGTTGTAGGTTCAATCCCTGGTCAGGGTGTGTACAGGAGGCAACAGATTGATGTCCCTTTCTTACATCAATGTTCTCCACTCTCTCTAAAATCAATAACCATATCCTTGGTGAGGATTTTTTTTTTTAAGTCTTCTGTCCTGGCTAGTGTATCTCAGTGATTTGAGCACTGGACTGTGAACCAAAGGGTCGCCAGTTCAATTCCCAGTCAGGGCACATGCCTGGGTTGCAGGCCAGGTCTCCAATAGAGGGTACTCAAGAGACAATCACACACTACTGTTTCTCTCCTTCTCTTTCTCCCTCCCTTCCTTTCTCTAAAAATAAATAAATAATATCTTTTTAAAAATCAAAATTTAATATTTTTAAAATTTTAAATATATTTTATTGATTATGCTATTACAGTTGTCCCATCCCCCCCTTTATTCCCCTTGGCCCTGCACACCCCCTCCCATCTGCATCTCCCCCCATCTTAGTTCATGTCCATGGGTTATACATATAAGTTCTTTGGCTTCTACATTTCCTATACTATTCTTAACCTCTTCTTATTTTCTACCTACCATTTATGCTACTTATTCCCTGTACCTGTCCCCCCAAATTTAAAATAATTTAAAAAGTCTTTCCAGAAACCAGGTGAAATTAGGGTACCAAAGAGGTAAGAGGACTGTGAAAGCACTTGCTACACAAAGTTGCAGTAGAGAGCTTTCTGGTCCTTGGCCTTGCAAACACCAGAGAATAAAAGAAAAGGTCCAATGACCACCAAGACGGGGAATTAGCAAGAGACTCTCCCCCTGCATAAAGCTGGCATTCTAGAGGGTTATGTTTCACTGTAATACCATAGGAAATTTAACTGACCTCAACTTTGGCATTGGACAAGGTTGGAAAAAATCTCCCTTGATAATTTATAATCACAAACTGGCCAGCATAAGGTTTTATAGCTTAAATTCATACCACTGTATCCTCCAAAAAAAACTTCAAGTTTTATACTGTCCCCAAAGCAAATGAAGTAAATGCAGATTATGCTGCCCAGGCAGCCAAGTATTCACACAGAAAAAGATCCAAGATATACGAGCTCAGAGTTAATCATCAAAAAGCACACAAGGAAACAAAGCACTATGAGACAGTCTGCAGAAAAAATAATAAAGATGCCAAATAAGACCCACGAAGGCTTCCTAAATAGGAATTACCTGAAAAAGAATATAAACATCTGTATTTTATCCAGTATAAAAAGCCATCAATTTAAAATGCACCATTATTTTGTAACATAAAGAGAAAAAACAACACTGACAATTAAAATGGTAAGCTGCATCCCAATTTTGAAGATGTCAGTGGGGGGGAAATGTTTACCTTAGGAAGAATCATATACACTTAGCATGTTCAAGTGGCTGAGTTGAAAGAATTACTCCATCCAGGACTGATTACCTGAAGGCTGGCTTACTGTGAAGCCCCATGGAAGCCTTCCACTGCTGAGGGCTTTTCATAGCCAGTCCTGGTAGAGTAATGAGGCCACGAACCAAGCCAACGGTCTGCTTCTGAGCTGCAACCACAAGTCTTGGACATCAGAATCCAGACCATGCCAAGGGACGTGCTGGTGCTCCCCTGACCATAAATGCTGAGGTGGGATAACAGATAAGGCGGCCAGGGTTTTACGTCATACTGTTATAACCCAAAGTTTGGGCTCCATTTATCACGTTAGGGAAAGAGGGGCATTACTCCAATCTTGCAGCTTAAACATTTCACAGCTCTAGATCCCTATTCTTCCTTCTGGTGTCTTACAACCCTCCGTCCTTGACCCTTGAGCATATCTCATGGCACAGTGGGCAAGAAGGGGGGTGGGCACATCTACATGGACTCCTGTTCCTGTGAGCTTCCCCCAATCAGTAGGGAGGCTGATGGCTCAATAAGTATGCTCTTAGGTATTTTACATTTTCTTGCTCTGCAATCTATAAAGAATCTGTAAATATATGAAAGAAGGAAAAGAATATTAAAGACTAAGATTTGAGTAAAAATCAGAGAAAACTTCTAGAAATAAAAAATATAACAGAAGACTGTATTACATACTTAAAAAATTGCAAAGAGGGTAGATCTTATATTAAGTGTTCTCTCTTGAGCACGTGCACGCACGCACACACTCGCGCACACACACACAATTAAAACAAAGGGCCAGAGGAAACATTGGGAGGTGATGGCTGATATGTCTGTGGCCTTGATGGTGGTGATGATTTCATGGGTAAATACTTATCTCCAAATGTATTAAGTTGTATACATTAAATATACACCATTTGTACATGGCAATCATACCTCAGTAAAATTTTTTAAGTATAAGAAAAATGTAAGACTCCACGTACAGGTTTATGAACATAACAAATCAAAATGACAAAAGACTTGGTGAAGTAGAATCAAAACTGGTTAAATTATCAGGATACACTATAAAGACACAAAAAGAGTATAAAAGCAAGGTTGATAGAAATGGAGTGAGAAGCTGACCCCACTTCAATAAGAGATGCAGATGAAAAAAATGAAAAAATGTAGAGGCTATTTTTAAACATATAATGGTTACAAACACTCCAGATTGGTGAAAAGTGTGATCCACAGGTTTGGGACTCCCAACATATCTGATGCAGGATAAATAAGAAGAAATCAATGTTTCAACTACCAAGATGAAAAGCAGATGACCAAAGAAAAATCTTAAAGGTCACCAGAAGGAAAACACAGATTATATTACCAAGGAGTGATGACCCGACTGGCAACCTCCTAAAACCAGGAACTAGAAGTCAGAACACTATTTACAATATGCTGAGGAAAAAATGACTGTCAATCCAGAAATACGGATGTATCCATAAATATAGCTTAAAATACCTTTCAAAAATCAAGGTAAATAAAGATATTTAAACATACAAAACGAAAGGGGTATCCCACCACCTGGACTTACTTCAGAAAATTCTAAGGAATATTCCTCAGGCTAAAAAGTGGTCATAGATAGGAGGGCTGAGGTCAATAAGAAATGCAGAACCGACACGGAATATTGCAGGTGTGTGTGTGTATAGACAGACATGTATAAAAACAAGAAAAGATGGAAATAAAATATGTGATAATAACAGATACTTTACGAGAAGGTGACTGTATTTTCTGACATATTCAATAACTTTTAAATTTGTTTACAATTGTCATATCTGAGTTATAAGAACAAAAATTTAGAAAGACAAAGAAAGCATCAAGCAAACACTAACCACCCAAAAGCCAATGCAGCTATATCAGTTTGAGACATAATATATTTTAAGACAAAAACCATTGCTACATAGTAAAGGATTCATATCATTAAGAAGATATTACATTTCTAAACTTCTTTATTCTCAATAGCATAGCTTGAAAATATATAAAGATTGACAGAACATCAAGGAGAAACAAACAAATCCACATTAATGGGAGAAAATTCTAACATACTTCTTTTAGTAATTGATAAATTTAAAAGACCAAAAGAAACATTGACCATAACATCAAAGATCTGAATAACACAGAAAGAAGTTTGATCCCATAAACCTGCGCTTCTCAGGGCCTCCTTCACATTCTACAAAATCATTGAGAATCCTAGAAAGCTTTTGGTTACATGGGTTATTTCTGTTGACATTTACTGTAATAAGTTAAAACAGAATCTTAAAAATATTTATTGATTGATAGTTTTCAAATCACAATAAACCCATTACGTGTTATCATAAATAACATACCTTGTATAAAAAGTAAGTCTGTTTTCTAACATCAAAAAGAAATCAGTGATAAAGAAACTTTGTTTTTTCCTTCTGGCAAATCTCTTAAACATCTCCCTTACTAGGTGACTGCTGTGGCCTCCTATCGACTTCAACATTCATTGTGTTGCAATGTCACAGGTCATAGAGCCTCTGGAAAACTCCACTGCCCCCTCCTGAGAGAACGAGGCTTGAGGAGGCAAGAATAGTTTTGACCGCATGAACCTCTGGAAAGTTGTTGGGAACACCCCAGAGTCCCTAAATAACACTGTGACAATTGACAGAATATAACATGTAGTAATTTGCACCCGCAAGTGAAAAAAATACATAAAGCTTTTATAAATGTTAAGTACATGCTGGGCCATAATATAAGTCTAAATAAATTTTAAAGGATTCGTATGTTAAGAACCACACTCTATGATCACAATACAATTAAATTGATTAATCAATAACAAATCTCTTAAACATCAGGAAATGCATCAGACCTGTAAAGAATGCTCACAGAAGCTCTGTTTAATATAGAAAAAATGGAAACCCAAATTTCCTTGTATTGTGCGCTAGGTAAGTAGTGGAAGAGCCATCACACAGCTTAGACGGTGCTCACAGAGCATCACACAGCTGCAGATGCGAACGGAACGCAGCTACCAGCAACGAGAGAGAGAAATCTCAGGAACACAATGTTGAGTGAAAAAAGCAAGTCGCCAAGAAATACACATTTTATGATTCAGTGTACACAAATTTATTGTTTATGGATACAAACAAATTTTGTAGTAAAACCATAAAGGAAATAAAGAGAAAAATTCAGGATAATGTTACCTCCGAGGGGCCTGGGAAAGAATAGAATGGGCTGAGGGAAGGATACCCAATTCCCAGAAATTACTGTCTTACTAATTCTCTATACTTATGTAAATTTCACAAATTCTTTATATGATCAGTGTGTAATTTTTAAAGTAAAACAAAAATATTATATAAAAGTGAACTAACAGACACTAATGTGTCATACATAGGTCATATTTTTTATCACAAATGACAACCTAAAACTCAATATAAAACTTGGCTGTATCTCTGCCAAGTTCTTAGTGTAGTAATTTCTCATTTTGAATTATTAGATCATCATGTAATAAAGGCAGAATTGAAAGACTACTAGTGAATAATTGTGTTTATAAAACACAGAACTCAGATAAATGACAAAACTCCTATAAAATATATTATTTATGCTCAGTTCATAATTAATTATATGCCCTAAGAAGAAAAGATGTTCCAGTAATACAGTTTTTGTCATTTCAGGAGGCATATTTATTGGATCTGCTATTTCATGATAGTCTATCATTTGCTACAGCATTCAATCTTCCATAAATAGCATTTCAAAGTCATCATTGGAGCTGACTTTCAGGGGGAAAATGACATTTAAGTGCCTGAATTGTTAGAAATCCAATCTCCAAATTCAAAACCTTAAGGGAAAATCTTCAGTTGTCCCTTCTGCCAACGATATTTCAAAGAAGTGCATCTGAATCCAAACAACCGGCTGCCTGCTGGAAGATTTCCATTCTGGCCTCTGAGCTTTTTTAAGACCTAAGAATTTATAAACAGACCCACCTAAAGCCAGGGTTCCTCAGCCCAACTGAGTTGGTTGCCAAGTATTTGGCATGAGCAGAATTAAAAAACATACAGCATGTTCTAGTCCGTCTAGCGCTGCTCTGGGAAACAGCAGCTCTGTGCAAAGGACGCCACCCAGCCCAGAAGCCTGGGAGAGCTCTAGTCTGTGCTAGATGCAGAGCTAAGGAGCTGGGACAGGAAGCAGCTTGTCTCATTTAAACATCCCTGATTTGCGCTCTCATCTCTGCCTGTTCAACATCTCACACCAGCTCACTGGCTGTATTTTATATCTTTCCTGCAAGATACATGCAATTAACATGAAAACTATTCTTTATAGACACCAGGGACATTTAAACACAGTATTTACTTCCTAAGTAACAGGGAATCCATGCCGTCTCCCTATCTTAATATAACCCCAGAGAAGTTCTCCCTAGATGTTTAATGAAGCCCTCTTTCGTCTACATCTGACTCTGGAAGTTCAAGTGGAATAAGGCATGTGGCCAACAAGCATGTAAACAGCGGTACAGACTACGTTCCCCCAGGAGGGCGGCCAGCCCCAGCCTCTCTTCAATTGTTTTTGGAAGCCTGACTTTTCTCTCCACACTCATCACAAGCTTTATAACGTCTGACACTACTGCACCTCTTAGCCTTTAACAAGCCAGAAATCCATCCCCGGTTAAGTGCTGGCCATGCCGGCATATGGTGCTATCAAACCACGATAGGAACACTCCCTGGGATGGAGCAGCACATGATAAACGTTCCTGGGAACACACCAGAAACAAATCAGAAAGCCAGGTAAGGCATCACTGTCAACAGAGAGACGATTCCAACGCTACAAAGATTTGTTTATATTGAGAAATAACATGGACACATAAAAGATTATCCCTTCCAAATACCTACAGGACTTGCAGGTAGCATGAGATGTAGTTAAGAGATCATGAATCATGTAAACATGGTAACAGGACAGCAAACATCTGATTCTCTACAACCTTCCAGAAGGTACTGCTGAGCACAGTAGGAGGCTAACACTGCTGCCCCGGCCTGACTGGGCTGAGAGCCTCATCAAGTGCAATTAAATCACCCCAAATGTCAAAATATGGCAAAGGAATCATACCCACAATGTCATCTGTAAAATTCGATGTGTGACTTACAAAGCATGTGCTATAGCACCCCATAATCAAAGAAAAAAGAACTAAAAGAAAGGCTCACTACTATAGTCCCAGACAGATTTTCTGAAACATGAAGTTTGAGATTTTGCATTCTGTATACACAGTTGTGGATTATAGTGAAACAGGAGCCCCTGCCCCCAAATTAAGGTAGAAAGCTTGGGAACCTGGGGAACCAAATGCTTACATTTGTTTTGAGTGTTCAGTGGCAGGAAGATGCATCACTTTCCATTTGCAGGTGCTCCTGACAGCAATGCCTTTCGCCAGTTATTGCAACAGGAGAGTGGATTTGAAAATTCTGAGGTTTAAGCAGAGCACTACTTCTGCCTAAAACTTAAGTCACACAGTATTAAGTATCCTCTGCATGTCTAATAGGGCGAAACCTTTAAAAGGAAAAGGAGCCTTACTAAGATGCTAGAGGTTTCTTCACAGGAATACTACAGTTGGAGGTAAAATTACAGGGCACAGTAAAAATGACACAAATGTGGTACCTTGAGCACCAGGCTCCATTTTTAGATCCAGCTCCCTAATCAGCTGTGATGGGGAATGAAAATCCATGAGGCAGAAGGGAATGGCACCAGATGCTGGGTGAACTCTCAGATTTGGAAGGAACAGCTGATGACAGAGCAGCCCCTGTCCACCAGAACCTCAGGCTTTGTCACCCGAACTCAGCCCCTGGGGAGGAGGAAGCTGCCCCCAGCAGCTCCCTCTCCAGAGCCTCACACAGTCCTGACCAGGAGAACCACACCAATGACAGCGCGAAGGAGCCTCTGGTGTCTGAAATCAGAGGGATGCAGGGCTTTACAAGCTTGACTGGGCCTCAGAAATCATGCAGCCTGCTCAGCTCACTCATCAGAAAGAGGAACAGCAGAGACTGACTGACTGAGCTCCCAGACGCCTGCCCAGCACTTGGCCTCCACTTTTCTAACTCCTGGTCCCTGATCCCTTACTACCCAAAGCAGAGCAATGGCATTTGGTAGAAATGCAGACTCTCAGGCCCCATCTCAGACTCCATCTCAGGCCAACCGAACCAGAGACTATTTTTAAACAAGATCCCTAGAAGATTCCCACACACATCAAGGTTCGAAAAGCATGGCTCTGCACCACAGTGTTTAACTCCCAACCCAGCAAAGCAGAGCCACACACAAACTTCCTGGGTTCCAATCTCGACCCCTTCACATCCCAGCTGTGTGACCCTAGATAAATTCCTTAAACTCTGTCTACTTTCATCTGCAAAAATTATCACAATACCTATCTCATTGGGTTCTTTTGAGGGTACTCAATAAATACTTCCTTATCGTTCTAACTATGTTGAAATGTCTCCCCACTCTTCCGTCTCCCTGATGGACTGAGGGCGCCTCGGTGGCAGGGGGTTTTGTCCATGTATTCCAGATCTCTCCTGTTGGTCCTCTAGCCTCCTTTAGCAGAAGGCTGGTCCATGTGGCCTGCCTCAGTGGGCGGTCCTACCCTCTAGTTCACAACGGGGAGCCCTGGACTACAGGAAAGGAAGACCAGGGCATTTGTTGCCCTGACTTCCTCTCTGCTGAGTCACCTCAGGCAGCTGGTGCCTCCACCAAAGGCTCCCTTCAAGGCGACTTTTCCTGCAGTTAACTCTGTCTTCCAAGGTTCTGGGTGATAACAGCTCCTCTGGGGTTACTCGTATAAACAGCCCCTTTGTGAATAATCCCGTTATCCTAAATTGCATGTGCCATCTCTTTGCTGGTGTGATGTTCACCAAAACACCATGTCTCCCTCCATTCACCCAATAAACACCCCTGCACGTCCACAATGCCCAACACTAAGCCACTTGCAGAAGATACAGAAGTAAAAGGAAAAGGCCAGAATGCCTGCCCTTGCAGAACGGACATTCTGGGCCTGACGCTGTGTCTGGCACAAGGCAGACGCTCTTCTACATGACAAATGGAATTTCCTCTTTTCATTAAAACTTTTCCTCAGTCCTGTGTCAACAGCACGCACCAAGCACCTGCGGGCCACACCGAGCAGAGGTGCCGGTGGGATGACGGAGGGCGGTAACCAGCCACGCAAGTGAACTGGAGCTTGTGGAAGGACACAGCTGAAACCAGCACTATGTGGATTTGAATCCAAATCTACTTGTTTTCATTAATTAAATAAAAGACTTTGAAAGTATTTTACCTGGGAAAGTGAGGTATTTTAAAAGTGAGCACAGGAAGACGACTTTTGCAGCTTTTCCATCAGATCAAACCATGGCATACATCATTCATAACCCCCATCCTGTCTAAGAGAATGGTCCCACACAAATATCCTGGCTGGTGGTTTGAAAGAAAAAAACAAAAAGGATTTTATGGAAAACAGCCACATTTCGTAGGAAGCTGAATGTCTTATTAGCAATACTTGTCATTTAAAATTCTGAGCTTGAGGCTTCACAAAATCATCGTATACATCTGCCTGAAAGTTTCATTGAATTAATAACACCCACGCCTTACAGAACGGGAGATGCTCTGGATTCTTTTCTCCCACTCCTCCTTCAGCAAAACGTCAGACGTACTGAAAGCAAGCAGACTGTCAGGGGATGACAGCATTGCCACCTGCCCTGGAGGGTGGCGGGCGCGACCACTAAAATGATACAATTACTTCCTGCTGCTAACAAAGGTTTTCCCCGCTCTTCCTTCAGCTGTCCTCAGTCTGAACAAAGACAGAAATCTGTGATAATGGTTCTTAGATTCCAAATTCTTAAAGGTCAACTTAGGAGAAGGACCACAATGATAAATTCCACTTAGCCATTGTTCAAGAAAGGGGGGATGCTCTCAATTTGTTGGTATTGTTAGTTACAATCTTCCAGCAATGAGCATGAGTTTTAAGCCCTGCTTTACCAAGGAGACATGCGCAGTGAGGACAGATGCTCCCACAAGGACCACCTCTGTTTAACACTCCGGACAACTGTAACGGGTTCTGCGCATCCCTGAGGAAGGTCGTGAGAATTCGGAGGAAGAAGTAACTAGTGAGTAGCAGAGTCAAATCAATGAAAATCCATTTTCTGACCAGGAACTTGAGTTCTTAAAAGATAATTTAACTCATCAAAGAAATGGGCTGAATAATAGCCTAAAAGTCCAGCAAAGCAGATTTTTAAACAACATAATAGCGACATAGTGGAGAGTAAAGTTTATGTTCCTGGAACAAAAACAATAAGAAAAGAAAAAAACATTTACAGACCATCTGCTCCTTTTAAGGAAGTACTATAAGAAAATAGAGAAAAATCTCTAAATCTAGTATCAATATTATTTTCTTTTCATTTACTTGAAAAAAGATAACCAAATATTATCAATATAAAAGTGTTCATGCTTTGAATTCATTAAAATACAAAAAAAGGAAAAATGGAATGCTGCTATATAGCTATACAAATGTACACATTTTCCCAATCACTTTAGTTTCTGCTTTTTCATATACACTTGAAGATTTTTGGCATACATTTACCTAATTCTTCTAAACTGAATATCAATTCACGTGTGGTTTCAGTATATTCCTTCTATGACTATACAGTTTTTCTTGGCTACTATTTTCTTTTGCTCATTTCATTTTTTTCAAAATATTCTTTTTCTGGAATTAGTCATTTGAGGACATTGTGTAGGATATGGTATTAAACGCTGTTAGGATTAAGAAAGAAAACACATACCACAAAGGCTTTAACCTCTTTTTGAAAGGAGCACACAGAATAAAGTTACAAATACATGGTAGCAAGTGCTCACTGTAAAATCAGTAAAGCAATAACACCAAGGGCAATGGGCCTTGGGATAAGAGGCCAGCAGACAGAGCTACATGCTTAGGAACAGTGTATCAAAGCAGAAAGAAATTTTTAAGTGAGTGGAACAAGAGGGTTATAATGGTAAACGACAAGAAAGTAAAATGATGGAGACCAGAGAACAAGGTGTGTTTTAGCGGAAGTGAGGAGACCCACTTCACTGCAGCAAACCCGGATAGTAGGAAAGCACCGGGAGATGAAGATGAACAGATGGGCTTGAAACCAAGGAAGCGACGGACGCCAAGGGCAAGGCACTGTGGGAGGGTCAGAGGCTGCCTACGAGGCCAGACAAGTCTTGTTCTCTAAATTCAGTTCTGCTTCCTACCACCTTGGGTTTCCACATCCATAAAATGTTGATAATAACAGAACCTATCTCAAAGAGATTCCCTAAGCAATAAAAAATAAACTCTATCATAGTGCCTAGCACATACCAAGGGGTTAAAAAATTTTTAAGTCTGTTCCTAGTATTAGTCACATTGAGGCATCCAGGTTTTGTCCTGTCACCACCAAAGGGGTCTTGGTGTAGAGTGATGTGAAGAATCCTTCGCCTGCCAAACCACTCCCAGCACCTGACCAGAGGGGGAGGCCACTCTTCTCACAGCCTTCTATGCAGCTTTCTCAATGCAACTTAAAGTCAGTCCAATGCCATGAATTTGAACTGACTTCTTAGCCAGCCATATTGTTCCACGATACCCAGGGCCTCTGCCCGGAACCAAGCTCCTACCTCTGCACTCAGCCGACCTCTGCACTCAGCCGTGGTTTCCCAGTAATGCTCTGCTATCTGCTCTTACAGATGCTAAGCTTCACAGACCAGCGGACATGGATGTGGGTCGAGAGAAACCTAAATTCAACTGCTAATTACCTCTCTCACTCTTCCCAAACTATTTTATCCTAGCTCAATTTTCTCACATGTAAACTATGGAAATAATGAAACTAATCTCAGTATGTTTTTATGAGGTTAAATGAGATACATAAAGAAAAAGCAAGGAGCCCATCATGTAAAACAGAATGCTAAGCGCTGATTATAATCTAATTAACCCTGAAAACAACTCCGTGAGGTACATGCTTGTTATTATTCATGTGACGATGGAACTGAGGCTTGCAAGTCAGAGATGACGTGGAGGGCAGAGAAGCATCAGAACCAGCTGGTCTGACTGCAACACCACCTCCCTCCCTCCAGCCGCACCGTCTCAGAACCCTGAGACATCATCACCTGAGAGGGTAACTGCACTGGCTAGTGCCAGCCTTCCCAGGCCCAGGGCCAACCTGGCCTCACTGAGCCACTTGTGAGAAAGTCTTCGGCTGAATAAAAGCCATGATCAAAAGAAAAATCCTTAATATCCTTTAAGAATTTGTTTACTATTATCATATTTTTTTTTACTCCTAATGCCAAATACTAACAGCCCTTTTGATGCTATAAAGAGGTCTCAAGAGTTAAGCTAAGGTCCCAGCTGTTACCACACTCACGTCTCTTTTCCAGAATTAACATGTTTTGATGAAAAAAAAAAAAATTCTATCTTCCGAGCACATTCTTCCTTCTCCCTCTCCTAGCTGCAACCTGACAAAATTTGCAATCAGGTTGGCTTTCTGCCTTCATGTGAGCTTGAATGTCTTATGAGCTGCTTCTCTATTCACTCCTTATCAGCCTGTTCCCTCCATCTCCGTGCCTTCAATAATGTTTCATTACTCAACAAACACATCATGTTCTTTTCTTCACCTGTTTCAATATTGCTCTGCTCACTCTATTGTTTTTCTTGGGAAGCTTCCCATTTCTGTTTTGACAACCCAAGGCCATATTTTTTCATTGCAGTTTCTACAGAACATTAATGTATATGAAGCTGTTTACATAATTTTCTTAGAAAACATATATCCCACACTTTACTGGGGAAGATAACTCACTTCTGACATTAATTGCTGGAGTCTTCGTACCTTTTCATAATGCAATGATCCCCTGTTCTCTTTCACTCAACCCGGAAAATTAATGTGCCCTAAAATATTTGTTTCTACATCTGCTTTCTCATTGGGCAGACAAAAGAGTCTATTTAAACTATGAGTCATTCTTTCTTAATCCAATACTGCTCTTTGTCTTCTAACATTTTCACATGTCTCTTAAACTTCAGGAAAGTTCAAATGTGGTATCTACAAGGATGAAATATTTTTTCTGAGCACTCTGTCGAGTTTGCCTGAATATAATAAGGCCGCATGCATTTCCTAATTTAAAAAATACCTAACATGCTCTGATTTGTCAAGTGGGTTCTAGGAGACATAAGACTTTTACACATGGATGGACCTCTGACACCTTCCCAGGCTATCAGTACTTCTCTTTGCTTTTGGTTTTTTTTTTTTTTTCATTTGGCACATCCTTCCTTTTGGCCACCTCAGTAATAGATAGGTACCTGT
The DNA here is from genome assembly GCA_004027475.1 of Anoura caudifer. Classification (NCBI taxonomy): domain Eukaryota; kingdom Metazoa; phylum Chordata; class Mammalia; order Chiroptera; family Phyllostomidae; genus Anoura; species Anoura caudifer. The sequence continues at coordinate 199,104 of PVKU01000767.1, read as the reverse complement.
GCCAATAAGTCAGGAGATTGTAAGCTATCTCAACAGTTCTACAAACCAAACTGGATATAGATAATCACATTATGGAAATATCTGAGCAAAAGATTCTAAGCATATACACTATTTCCCATGCTTGTCATATCAAACTGCCACTAGCAATTTTTCACAAAGCTCATTTCTTTCAAAACTGTGACTTAATTTTACTTTAATTTCAGATATTAGTTATTTGGAGTTTTTATTTTCTTCTTTTGCTTTTTACACCATTATAGTAGATTATTTGTAGGAGGGATGTCTCGAGACAGCTGTCACCTTCAACTGTATGATGATGGAGGAGATGGATGACCTGGCAGCTCCAGGGCTAGTCCAGCTCCGTGTAAACACAGGGAGACCATAATTCAGTAAATCTGTTTTTATGAGCTCTGCTTCTCGACAAATTTCACTTTTGTCATAAGAATTAGCCTATCCCAGACTAGTTAAAAATACCTACAAGTTAAACAACTAGTCCTCTCTCCACCGTGTTCTCATTACACCCTAGAACAAAGCTGAGCCGATGGAGAAGGCATGACAGCAGAAACACCTACGTCCACCCAGAGGCCGGCCCCTCGCGAAGGCAGATCACCCCCACTGTTCTGCAAGGAGGAGCCATCCTGGAACCGACAACCTGATTATGTTTTGAAGTTGTGAGATTTTTCACAAAAACATGCTTCCTCTCTGTGGAAGAAATATATAGTGAGCTGGTTTTAAGAGCAAAGACTCAGGAGCCAGGCTGCAGGGGTGTGATTTCCACGTTCTCCAATTACTAGTTGCCTTATATGGAGCAAGTTACTTATTCTCCTTGGGTCTCCATTACTGCATCCGTAAAATGTGGATAGTAATGGCACCTAAAGTAGAGTTCTTATGATGATCGAGTTAATATATGTAAAGCTCTTAAAACTGTGTTTTACTCAATAAACATAAGCTATTATTATTAGTTATACTCAATATACTCTGGAGGATCAGTTATTGGATTTCAGTATTATATCCAAAAAGAGAATGGTTACCTCATCATTTGGCAGGGTTTTTTAAATATATATTTTATTGAGTATGCTATTACAGTTGTCGCATTTTTTACTCTTGCCTCCTTCCACCCGGTACTCTCCACTCCCTCCAGCAAACCTCCCTGCCTTAGTTCATGTCCATGGGTCATGCATAGAAAGTTCTTTGGCTACTCCATTTCCTATACTGTTCTTCACATCCCCCTGTCTATTCTGTACCTGCCAATTTGTACTTCTTAATCCCTACTTAATCCCTGAACCTTTTCCCCCTTCTCTCTCTTCCCCTTCCCAACTGATAAACCTCCAAATAGTCTCCATTATCTATGATTCTGTTCCAGTTGCTTGCTTGCTTAGTTTGGTTTTTAGGTTCAACTGCTGATAGTTGCAAATTTATTGCCATTTGAATGTGAATAGTTTTGATCTTTTTCTTAAATAAGTCCCTTTAACATTTCATATAATAATGGCTTAGTGATAATGAACTTCTTTAGCTTTGCCTTGTCTGGGAAGCACTTTATCTGCCTTCCAATTTGCTGGATAGAGTAATCCAAGTTGTAGGTCCTTGCTTTTTATCACTTTGAGTACTTCTAGCCTACAAAGTTTCTTTTGCAAAACCAGATTGCAGTTTTATTGGGACTTCTTTGTAAGTAAATAATCTGCTTTTCTCTTGCTGTTTTAAAGATTCTCTCCTTATCTTTAACCTTTGGCATTTTAATTATGATGTGTCTTGGTGTGGTCCTCTTTGAGTCCATCTTGTTTGGGACTCTCTGTGCTTCCTGAATTTCTATGTCTATTTCCTTCACCAAATTCAGGAAGTTTCCTTCCATTTTTTTTTTTTTCAAATAAGTTTTCAATTTCTTGCTCTTCCTCTTCTGCTTCCTGCTCCCTTGTGATTCAAATGTTGGTACATTTGAAGTTGTCCCAGAGGCTCCTTACGCTATCCTCATTTTGGGGATTCTTTTTCTTCTTGCTGTTCTGATTGTTTTTTCCTTCATTATGTTCCAAATCATTGATTTGAGTCTCAGCTTCATCCACTCCACTGTTGATGCCCTGTAAATTTTTCTTTACTTCACTCAGTGTAACCTTCATTTCTGCCTTGGTGTTTTTTATGCTGTTGAAGTACCCAATGAGTTCCTTGAGCATCCTAACAACCGGTGTTTTGAGCTCTGCATCTGATAGAGTGCTTATCTCCATTTTGTTTAGCTCTTTTTCTAGAGTTTTGTTCTGTTCTTTCATTTGGGCCATGTTTCTTTGTCTTCTCATTTTGGCAGCCCTCCCCCCCCCGCCGGTGTTTGTTTCTGTGTGTTAGGTAAAGTTGCTATGACTCCCTGTCTTAGTAGTGTGGCCTATTGTGGAAAAGTGCACCTGTAAGTTGGATGGGGCAGAGCCTTAGGTAATTGCCAGGGTGAGGCAACCCATGTGAACCAGGTTGATGGAGTCTCAGATATGGTGTCACCACTCTGTGGCTCTGTGTGGGGAAGGGCTCAGAAAAGGGACAATGACTGATGCCTAACCTCTGGAGTTTTGTCTCAGAAGAGGCTGTCCCCCAGCACTCACTCTGATGCCAGACAGTTCAGTTTCTCCCCATAGGCCACTGGTGCCCTTCTAGCTGCTGCCCCAGTGCTGGAGACCAGAGGGAGTGAGTCTGCATAAGTCCTAAATCAGTTATGGGCCCTTTAAAGGGAAACACAAGAGAATCTCACAGTTTCTTCGAATGCCCCAAACCCCAGTGGTTTTTACAGCCAGAAGTTATGGAAATTTATCTTCCTGGCACTGGAACCCTGGGCTGGGTGGTCTGGTTTGGGGCTGGGATCCTTCACTCCCAAGTTATCATTCCCAATTTTTATCTACCACACATGGATGTGGGACCACCCGTGTCCCTGCGTCTCTGTTCTCCACCCGTCCTACCCGTCTGGATGAATGGTGACTACTTTAATTCCTTGGCAGTTGGACTTTCATACAACTCAATTTTCTGAGGATTCTGAATGATAGTAGTTTTGTAGTTTAGTTGTAATTTTTGCTGTTGTTGTACAAGGAGGTGAGCTTTGTTACTAGGCTCACCATCTTGACCAGTAGCAGGTGTTTAATAAATATTTGTGAAATTACGCTCCTTAAAGTGATGACATTTCATAAACATTCTAGCATAAAAGTCAATGGGCATGGGAGAAAGTTGACTGCACTTGTAACTCAGGTGCAAAGCCTGAAACAGTGAGGCAAGTATTTCTAAGACTCACTGTTGACTCAGACAGACCAAGAGATCAGGAGGGTCTCTAGGTCAGGGGAGCTTAAGAGCCGTGCCCACTGAGGCTGGGCCGAGCATCAACTGTACAGCAGATGTTGTTCCAGGTGACAAGAAAGCAGGGGTAAAGAAGATAAATCCCAAGTCAGCCTCAGAGCTTTCCTAGATTAGATCTCTCTGGGTTATTCCAGATCCAAAGATACTATATAAGGAAACTGACTGTATGATGGGTCTAACCAGAAGTTGAAGCACACTTAGGTGATGCAGATATGGGAACAGAAAATAGCTCATGCATACAAATCCTAGATAGGCACTGCCCCTGAGGGCCAGTAAAGAAAATGACACAGTGGCAATGTTAGAGTAGACTGCGCTACATATGGGCAGTTTCCCTCCTTAGGGAAAGTGAAAAAAATAAACACAAAATAAATATGACCACATATAATATGAGTGTTTGTTATATTATTTTTATACTGAATACTTTAAATTTCTCGGGCCTAAAAAAAGGGAAAAAGAAAAGCAGATTTTTCCTCACTTGTCTCTCCAAAAAAATAAAAATTAATGGTATAGAAAACAGATGATGTGGTAGCCTACGTAGAAAATCCAAAGTAATCAACAATGACAACAACAAACACTCCTGTCACAAATAAGCAATTACTGCAAGGTTGCAGGATACCAGGTTAATATAAAAAAGGTGAATGCTTTTTTATATCAGCAATAAACAAGCAGAATTTTAAATAAAAAGCAGTATCATTTGTGTTAAGACCCCCAAAATGAAATGGTTTGGTACAAATCTAACAAAACATGTGCAAGATCTGTATGAGGAAAACCTCAAAACTCTGATGAGCAAAACTGAAGCAGAACTAAATAAATGGAGAAACTTTCCATGTTCACAGACAGGAAGACAACATTATCAAGATGTAAATTTCTCCCAGCTTACTCTGTCGATTCAACCCAAACCCAATCTAAAATCCACGCAAGTGATAGTGTGGATATTGATGGCAGAAACTGATTCTAAAGTTTATACAGAGAGGCAAAAGAGCCTCTCTCAATTTGCTGTCTGTCAATAGACAACAAAATATTGAATGAGAAGAATAAAATTAGAGGGATAACACTATTTACCTTCAAGACTTACTACCGTTCTTTGATAGAAGAGCAACAGTAATACAATGAAGCAAAGATAGTCTTTTCAGTAAATGCTGTTGTATCAACTGGATATCCATGTGCAAAAAACAGTTATTCTAGACATGGGTCTTATACCCTTCACAAAAAATTGTCTCAAAATTGATCACAGATTTAAATATAAAACACAAAACTAAAGCAATCCTAGAAGATAACTTTAAAAAAAAAAAAACTTCGATGATCTTGTTTATAACTATGACTTTTTAGGCAAAATGTCAAACGCATGACCTATCAAAAAAATTGATAAACTGAACTTAAAATTAAAAACTCTGCCCTGAGAAAAATAATACCAAGAGAATGAGAAGACAGGCCATATAGGCTGGGAGAAAATATTTGCAAATACAGATCTAACAAAAAAACTTATAAAAAATATGCGAAGAACTCTTAAAACTGAACAATAAGAAAACAAACAATGTGAATAAAAGTGGCCCAAAGACCTTAACAGAAACCTCACCAAAGAAGATACGCAGATGGCAAATAAGCATCTGAAAAGATCTTCCACATCACACGTTATCAGGGAAACGGAAACACAACAAGGAAATACCACTACACACCTATTAGAACGGCCAAAACATGAACGCTGGCAACACCAAATCCTGGGACGATGTGGAGCGGATAGGAGCTCTCGTTCATTGCTGGTGGAAATGCACAACGTCACAACCACTTTAGAAGACAGTCCAGCTATTTCTTATAAAACTAAACATACGATACAGCATATGATACAGCAACTGCACTCCTTGGCATTCATCCACAGGGGTTAAAGGCCTACATCCCCACAAAAATCTGCACACAGATATTTCTAGCAGCTTTATTCATAACTGCAAAACTTGGAAGCAATCAAGATGTCCTTTGGTAGGTGAATGGATAATAAACTGTAGAACAGCCAGACAATGAAATATTATTCAGCACTAAGAAGAAATGAGCTTTAAAACCATGAAAAAGCAGAGAGTAAACTTAAGTGCTTATTACTAAGTGAAAAAAGCCAATCTGAAAAGGCTATATACTGTAAGATCCCAACTATATGAGATTCTGTGCAAATACACAAAACTATATGAAAAGTTAAAGCTGTGAAAGAAAAAGAGTGATTAACTGTCAGGGGTTGAGGAGGAAGGTGATAAAAAGGCCGTGCACAGAGGATTTCCAGGGCAGGGGAAATACCCCGTATGATAGTACAGTGATGGATATATATCACTATACTTTGGTCCAAACCTTAGAATGTACGCCACCCAGAATCAACCTGATGTAAACTATGCACTGTGGGAGATACAATGTGTCAACAATGTAGGCTCATCCTTGCTAACAAGCATACCACTCTGGTGAGTGATGTTGATAATGTGTTGGGGTAACGGGTATATGGGAAATCTCTGTATCTTCCACTCAACATTGCTATGAGCATAAAATTTCTCTAAAAAATGACTTAAAAAAATGAATGACAACCACCACAACCACAATGAAACAAGGCTTTGACATGCCCACAGTGCATGCTTCCCAGGTATACACTAACTTTAAAAAGTCCACAAAGCATAGTACACACACACACACACACACACACACACACACACACACACCATCTTTCAGAAGCATTATATAAAGAAGTTTCACTGCAAAGCAACACAACCATCCAACATAAAATCCAGATACACAATAATCTAGGAATGCATCTATCACTGAACAGCTGGCTCACTGTTGCTTCAGAAAACTTGAAAAATGGTATTTAATGACTGCTCACACGTCCCACCCAGCATTTCACTGTCAGGTAAAGAACATCCTTTGAGAAAGGGCTGAGCAGGGTGCTCAAAGAGAAATCCCCACTAGCGTGATGGCGACAGGGGCCCTAGCCAGGCAGAGCATCAGCACTGTAAATGGAGTGAAGCTGCTTGGGCTCCAGAGATGCAGAGGAAAGAGGAATGGATTAATAATCTTGGGATACTTCCGCTTTTGCCACAATGTTGTAAAGGGCTTGACCCTCTATGGCTTGGCAAAGCCTACATAGTAAAGCCAACTGGATGTGGGTTCAAATCCTAGATCTTCCACTTTCTAGTTGTGTGATGCTATGCAAATTATGCAACTCCCTTTCACATATGTCAATGTGGTGGGAAGACTCACTTCCTAAGGACATAGGGACAGTTAAATGAGCTGGCTCCTGTCTATCTCCTGGCTTGTGATAGGCATTTCACACTGGCTCACCTTTACCTCCCAGTGGGAAAGAGGTAATAAATAATTAAGCCAAACTGTCAAGACATTCACAAGTACCTCCACAGATGCATGAGACAGACAGCTTAGCTCTCCCATGGCCAAGTGTACAAGGGTTGGACCTCTTCAGATTAGTTAGTGCACAGTAATGAGTACAGTTGGGTATACTGGGTCCTGAGCTAAACTCTACATCCTTCATGCCATTTATAATGATTATTACTAATTATTCCCATTGTATAGATGTGGTCACTGCTTAATCCAAGTTTATACTGCTACTAAATGGGAAATCTGGGACTTAAATCCACTTCGTGTGACTCCAGTATCCATGCACTGGGTATGCTGTTGCTCTATCATTGTTAAAGTTGAACAAGGAAAAAATTCTAAAATCACTCGTGGGGAAAATTGCATCAGTGGAGGCCTTCAAGTCAGCATTCTATATTCCTTCTGTGAAAACTAAACTCTTTCTTATGTTGAAGCTCTAACACTATGGGTCTGATGTGCAGGCTTGGTCAAAATTTACCCTGGCCCAGTCCAACACTGGGCAGCACCTGCCACATCCCTTATAAGAACTCAGTCAACATGAGATTGCAGAGCTTCCAACTGATCATGCCAGAAAAAGATATTTATTTTACATCTGCTCATTTTCCTTGCCAAGTAGAAAAGCAATTATTTGCACCAATACAAAATATAACAGCTACTTGGACACAATACACATAAGAATACACATATTATTTATTAGCATACTGAATGCCTAATAGGAAGGGATTATCACTTCCATGAAGTTTCCATTAATTTCTGGTTTTTGGGGAGAAAATCATAAATTGAAAAGTCTTAAATTCATTAACATATATGGATAAGTACCACAGCTTTTTACCATCACAGGGAAATGCATTCTAAAGGCTCCTGTTAACATTTCTAAAATGTGAGAATTCTTCCAAAATGACAAAAAAAAAAAAAGTGTAAAGAAAATTTTATATAAGACATGATCTTAAAAAACAGAAAATACTGAGCAGTCACACATATGCAGGATTAATTATGGGAACAATCTTGGAACTACCGCTTTTTCAGTCTCAAAAATATAATTATTAATATCAAATGGATTGTTTTTTTTTAAATCTTCACACTTAGATAATATGTTCCATCTGGGTTTATGATCAGATTCTCCTAAAGCCACTTTGAGCATGACACCGCATGTAGGAATCAAAGCCCTGTAGTATCCCTCCCAAGTTCCTCCATGACAGGGCTCCTGCCTCCCTTCCCAGCCTGTTCTCCCACTACTCAGATCCCGAGTCGCTGGTAGTCAGACAAACACACACACGCACTCTGCTGGTGCGTGGCTCTGTGTCCTCCCTTAAGTTGTGCTTTCTGCCTGGAAGACAGCCCTACCTCTCTTCAGCTCATCTATTAAGACTCTGCTTGAGCCAAACTTCCGGACTGGCTAAAATATCCTACCACGTGCCTCCCATAACTCAGTCCTCATACATCTCTCATTGTATGACCCCCGCCGGGATGTAGGCTAACCCACGCTGGGTCCATCAGAGCCTCTTTTTCTGAGAATCTGGAGTCAGGACATGGTCCATCTCTTACAGAGATTTCAGATGAAAGTGCAGGTAGCCCTTTACTCACCAAATTAAGCAAAGTCGCTCTTTAAAAAGAGAAAAAAGGAAACATTATAGATTTGTTAAAAAAAAAAAAAAAAAAAAAAAAGAGTCCATGAAGTCCCAAAGAGGTAAGATAATAAATGTTCTGACTTCGCAGGCTTCTATGTCCTGAAACCAGGCTCAGTACTCAGGATGGGGTGCAGTTAGAGTCTAGGGATGCTGTGTATCATTTCAATATGCACCCCAATTTGTTTAAAAAATTAGAAAGTTTTTGTTCTTTGCAAAAACTGATCCCTAAAATATCTGTATGTAGTAAGTGTTTAATAAATGTTTATTAATCAAATGAATCAACAAACTGTCTCTGAAGAGCCAACAGGAATCAGTTTGCAAATGGACAGTGTAATTACATCCATGATGGATAGAGGCGAAACATGTATGAGGCAAAATTTAATCTTTTTTTAGTACTGCCATTTTCCATCAATACATTTGAGGTACATACCAAAGACTTAGGTAGCCAAGAATCCAGGTTGGAAAAGGAAAAGAGAAAATAACAAAATGCACATTAGCAAAATTTCCTGTGCAGTCTATTTAGTTGCTGTAAGAGCCTCCCGTTTTGGTGTCTCATTTTAGGGTCAACCTACAACTCCCAACAACACACATGCCAAATGAATACAGTAAATCAAAAGACAAGAGGAAAAGTGATGTCACCATTTCATAGGAATTTGACCGAAACAGACCTTAGAAAGGGTATCGAATGACAGGAGACCACCCTATGATGCCTCCCTTAAGGAAAACAGAAACTCGGGGAAGTAAAATAAGTGGCCCAAGTCCCAGAGCAAATCACATTGAAGTAGAATTCAGCTTTCCCACCAACCAGGCCATGGCTCCTTACACTACCCCACGCTGCCTCTCGTTTTATTATATGCAGCCCAAGCCAGGAAACAGCTCCTCATTTAAAGAAAGAAAAAAAAAAAATTGGCAATACTACATTGCTCAAATTCTTCATAAACAGCAATGAGGGACAATGATGAGAGTTGTAACTTTGAAGACATTGTATTCTCTTGGTCATTAACTATTATCACACCTCTATTTTCTGCTTAAAAATATCCAGAGACTGACACCCAATTTCAACTTAATATGAAAGATTTACCTGTCCTGTCTGCTGTAGCTATAAACGCTGTGCTGTAAAGAAGAGGTAAGCAGACTTCACTGAGGATACATGCAGCCTCTCGCTGACTGCATGAAAACCAAAAGTGCAGTTTTATAATTAAATAGACAAGCTTTTTTAATCAGAACGTTTTTCATCGCAAATGTAGCATGGATCATAAATCCTTTCACAACGTCACATTTCTTTCACTGTCACAAAGAAAAATTACTTAAGGGAGCCAGATACAGAGCACAAAAGCAATCTAAGACAAAGACTGAACTGTCAGGAGCTAAAAGCTCTGGCCCTGGAAAGCTGAAATGCTGTGGTTACTGAGGGCGTGTCTCGCTCTCAACAGGAGACACAAACACTGCTCCCTCCACCCAACGCTGGCTGGTTGTTTGGCTTTGGTTGTTTTGTAATTCTCTGAATTATGATATAGTAATTGCGCTCATCCCCTAAAAATCCACACTTATGTTCCCTTTCAAGACTCTACCAACACGTTTAGAGATTAAATCATTAAGAGCAAATCTTTAATGCCAGACTTCTCATGGAGACTGCTGCCTGGGGTGATTTCAAAATCAATATACACTTTCTACATTATATATATAAAGTAATAAAGATCATGGTTTGGATAATATGAATAGCATTAAAAATTTATAAATCTACATGAAACACATCTTCCTATATGGGTATAAGGTCATTTACCTGTAAAACTAGTAAATTAAGGTTTTATTTGATTTTTCAACCTAATGATCTGTTTATTAAAGTGATGTTTTCAATAGTAATTCTAAATATATCAAATATTTTTAATTAAAAAGTTCAGTTATTCTCAGAAACTAAGCATATCTTTTGCAACAACTTATATATGAGGATGGCATCCGCCACATCAGAATAAGTGTTAACACAGGCATTCTATGATATTCTGAACGCCATTGAACTTTTCATCGTTGCTACAAGAATGTTTTTCTTTTACAGTCATTTCCCTCTAAAATATTGTAAGCTTGTGAAAAGAGAGAAAATAACAAAGTATCACAACAAATCATATCAAGACTATACCATTTCCTTTCATAAATATAGCAAAGAAAAGGTGAATGCTACAAAAAGATTTCTAAACAATAATTCTTCCACAGTGACTCTGACATAAAATAAGCATGGTGGTGGGGGAAGCTAAATCATAGCACTACCATTTCTACAAAGCTACCAGTAAAAGCTATATTAAGCTCTTTCTGTGTAGTAACTCATTTGTTCCTCAAAATACCTCCTGGAGTAGGTACTAGTATTAATTGCCACCTCTCACGTGGAAACTGAAACACAGAAAATTGAAGTAATCTGCAATAGAACATATATACACATACCTGGTAAGCAGTAGAGCAGAATTAGGTACTCCATATGAGTCTATGCACTATGTCAACGTCTACCTCATAGGTTTTTGCAAGAATTGAAACGATGAGCTGTATGTACAACCTCTGACATGATTCCTGGCTGCTGGTAAGTGCCCACTCCTCAGGAGCTACAGAAGTACCCCAAATGCTGATTGTGGGTGAAAATCAGGACCATGATACTTGCTTCTGAACTATAAGAGAACTGTCAAATCATCTGTATTTCCATGATTCTTTTTTCCTTCCACTGGACTAAAGGTCCCTCCAAACTCTTCTTGAATTTTAAAAAAATATTATTTTCAAGCATGTACATTTTTAAGATTTAATATACAAAGCAGTACCAGATCAAAATGTGTGTCAGACAATTTTCAAAGCAACAAACTGAAAATACCACCAATATATCTGAAACCACCATGATCTATTGCCTGGCAAAGAATAACATTCTTGTGAAAAAAATTATTTATACCCTGAGTGTTTGCAATGGTAAGAGGAACGAATATTTCTTTTACTACAATCACTCCACAACCTCTCAGCAGCCTATCTTAGAAAAGAGAAATAAATGAAAATATTAATCTGGATGACAGTGGCATTTACTAAAAGAGCAAAGAAATCTGCAGCAAACTCCCTACAACGCCCTAAGCACCCTAGCTGTATTCTGCAAACAGAGGGAGAAATGCTTGCCGGCCCTGAAGTCCCCCAGCCTCTTAACCACACAGGACAGAAGTAGAGCATTCCATAGGGTGACTGCTGAGCTGATGAAGAAGCACGGGACCAGGATCTTCTAAGCAGCTACTGTAGCAGTGACAAAACTCCATGCCAACCAGAAATGCCTCCATTCTGAGAGTTTTCTCTTTCAACATATGTGCATCTGGTTGCAAAGCAGATGCCTGAGCCTGATTGCTCTACACTGAGAAAGCAAAGAACTTACCATCCACTGACTGAAACTCACAGGGGATCCAAGAACTACTACCCAATCGAGATTAAGCAGAATGAACCAAGGGCTGTCAGCAGTTAGGAATTCTACCAACTGCTATCCATAAATTAAAAGAAATGTTGCCTAGTTACATGTGATTTATCTGGAAGCTTTTAGTGCTAAATTCTGAAAGAAGCCAAGGAACATTTTTTATTGAAATGGTCCATTTCAGTGCTGAGTTCAGTTCAAGAACCAAAGCTTTGAGTTCAATAAGCTTTCAGATAAACTCATCAAGGTAGCTCCTGCTTTACCACACATTCTGGTCAGTGAAGCTCAAAATATTTACATGCTTCCCCAAGTCCCCAGACTTTAATTACCTCACAGTTTCACTTTAGGGCCGAAATTGGTTCGGGAGGAATAACATCACTCTCAGCTAATTGTTAGCAAATAGTAAGAGGAAATAAAAAACTCTCAAATTCTCCGCCGACAAAAAGGGAATACCTTTCTGGTAAGCTCTATATTTGTGAAAAGCTACTATAAAGGAAGTTGGAAAACCAACTTGGGTAAATCAACCCACCAAAGAACATTAAAGTCACATTAATGACACTATCCCAATGAACACAATTCATAATTAAGAAGCCTGCTCATTCTTACTGCCACCATTTATTTTTTTTTAAATAACATTTTAACTTAACGAAGGTGGTTTCTGCTCTTAAGGTGGATTTATCATTGACGTTTACACCTGCATTGAATTTTAAGTAGGGGAGGGGATTTATTAACAGGAACTCACAAACTTCACTTTTAGCCATTGGATAGGCTTACATTAACTCTACACCTCTTGAAAGCAGCAGCTAAGTGAGACTGAAAATGGTATGTGTGAGATCAGTCAACAGAAAAGGTGTGTGAAATGGGGGAGGAGGGTGTGCAGGACAACCCAGTCATTCATCAGTAATACAAGCTTTCAACACAGATTTTTTTTCTGTCACCTGCAAATCTCACCTCACTCGCTCACAAATTTCTCTCAATGCTGATATGAGGTGATTAATGAGGATCTGAAACACATTTGCCCTACTCATAGGATCCTAGGTGTGAAATAAAAGTTCAAAGTCCCACTTCAGGAGTTCAATCTGCACAGCATTGCTTACTTTGAGGAAAAGGAGTGTAATGTGAGGTCTACAGAAATAAAGCACTTAAAATATCAGTTACCCACTCCATCAGCAAAGTCAAAATGTTTAAATGCCTCCCTAAGTCTCTTGACTCTAATTACCTCACAGGTTCACTTTCATGTCAAATTATTCTCTAGTCCTAAACCTGTCTTAGTTTCAGGATTTGCATGCCTACGTCCAAGGTATTTACAAAAAAAACTTCTAATACCCACCGAAGTGAAAAATCTAACCACCGTCTCACTCAAAAACGTGAGCCCATTTTAAGTAAAAATACCACAGCCATCATCCAGCTAAGATCCATGAGGGCAGGGCTTTGTTTACTTCTCTGCCAAAAATGGTGTCTGGAACATAGTAAATACAGTTGAATGAATGGTTCATCACAGACCCTATAGGGTAGCAGAAAACAAAGGAAATGAGCATGAATTTGAGGCAAGAACGCTCTTCTATGCCTATTATGATCACTGTTATTTAAATATTGAATCAATGAAGTATACATGAGAAAAAAGACTCTAGATACACAGGCATATCCATATACATGAGTTCTGAAGGTATGATTTCATGCAGAGCTCACTGAGCTTTCTAATGTAAAAGAGGAAGTGGCACTTGTTTGAATGATTTTGATTTAATGAAGAGGGTAGGGAGAAGGAATGTTTACATACAAAACATTTTTCGTTTCACATGGAGCAACTGAGTAAAAGATAGTATCAACTGCAATTTCGTTGAATTCCAGGGCATATACCCTAAATCACAGGTTTTTCATTGCACTTTCTACCTACATGCCAATCATTTAAGTCACACCAAAAACAGGCAACTAAATAAAGGACTTGCGGTAGAACTGTTCCCTGGGGTGGGATTTTTCCCTATGTATGGTAACTTCTGAAAACATTTCACCTGATGGTATTTGGCTAATGTTTTGTCAGTCTAATGTCATGCATGCAATGCAAATACATACTAGCAAATAATCTTGAAGTTCAATCCTCCCCCCCAAAAAAACCCCATCCCACACAAACTCACTCCCTGCCTACACAGCAAGGATGTAACATTTTCACAATGCAGCCTAGTGTTCAGAAACCCATGCAGGAATGGTACCAGTCATAACACTAAACTGCTAACAATGATGCTGTTGGCTGCCATGCACTAGATGGCCGCTCTGTGCCAGGCACCTACCTACAGGATTATTTCATGTGCTAGAGCCTTCAGTCCTGACTGCCAATCTGAGAGTAAGGTACCACTATTACTCCCCACTTCTTGAGGTGAGAAAATTGAGGCCCCTAGAGATAAAACAACTTGTCCAGAATCAAGTAGGCGAATGAGCCATGATTTAACCAGTGCCTGTGGAGATCTTAAGAATTAAGATAACATTGACTCTTTGAACTTTTATTTGCTTTACCTGATCACCTTCTGACAAAACAAGTATAGCTTTCAAAATTAATTTTTAATGCCAATTAAATTTATACTCTAATATATGACCCAGTTTCTTTCCAAAAAGGGAAAATATCTGACAGTTTTCCTTCTCAAGGAGGGAAAAGGTCCTCCCGCCTACAAACAGGTTAACTTAGCAAGATTCTGACCCAGTTCCAGCTGTGCTGCATATTGCTCTCCAGGCATCATTTTTTTTTTTTCTAAAATAGCCTGGGGCTCAGGGTGGAAAAAGAATAAAACATTACCTACTAAAGCATGTCATCTAATTAAATGTATTAGCACCAATACCATACGTTAAAGCAAGTCAAAAAGTGCCTAATGTTGAATGCTAGGATGGTTGCATAAATCTGTCTACCCCTGATAGTTCCATGGGGAGGCCAGCTCCCCAGAGAATGACACCACTGTCCTCCTCATCCCTAGAGCAAAGTCCTTGCCCAGGACTATGGACTTCAGAGTTCAGGAAATGGGCAAAACACAGGGTCACACAGCTTGAGTTCCAACCCTGACTTTCCCACTTACTATGTAAATGTGGACAAGGTTTGTTAACCTCTAGATCTCCCATTTCCTCCTGGTAATTGGAACTAAAATATTTACCTAAAATGCATTACTATGATGGTTACATGGGATGCTGTATGTATGGGCAATACTAGCCCAGTCCTGGTACCCAGTAGATGAATAACGGTTACAAAACATTCTTCCTCCTCTGGAAGGATCTTCTTCACCAGTGTGTGATGGCTGATTCGCTGGCTTGTAAGAAATGACTATTAAGTTTTTAGGTATTTTGCAAGCCAGTTATTAATTACAGCCATCACTGAAAATTCAATTATATTTTTAAATGTTTTACTTATTTATTTTTAGAGAGAAGGGAAAGGAGGGAGAAAGAGAGGGAGAGAAACATCCATATGTGAGAGATACATTGATCAGCTGCCTCTTGCATGCCCTGAACTGGGAACCTGGCCCACAGCCCAGGCATGTGCCATGACTGGGAACTGAACCAGTGACTTTGGGTCACAGGCTGGCACTCAATCCACCAAGCCACACCAGCCAGGACTGAAAATTAGATTATATTAACTTAAAATTAATATTATTAAAAACATAGGTGATAAATACTCGGACCTCATCACTGCCTACTAGTTTATGTCATTTCACTGTTATCGGTGCTCCTGAGGTTGTTTACGTCTACTGTCTATCAGGCAGTGGGAATACCAGCATTTCTCCCCTCAACGCCACATTCTGTGATGTCATGTTTGTAGCTGAAATAAACTACAAAGGAGTAGTTCACGTGGGAATTGGCAAACACAAGTCAGGACTGCGTTGCTTTGGAAGCCAGTTATTAAACATTCACCAGCACACTGCTGGTATTCATATTTCATCATATTCCTTTCCGCTCCAGCATCTTTCATCTCTACCCTGCACAAGTCAACCACATATAGACCCATGCCCATCAAATTTAAAATAAAAATAAAAACAGAAATCTAACCCCCCTCCAGTTTCCATCCTTTTTCTCCACTCTTTCACTGCCAAATTTACTGAATCTATTCTATGTATGCTTAATTCCAACACTTTTCACCATCACCTCATTAATTTAGTCATTTAACAAATATTCCTGCAACTATCAGCCAGACACTGTGAAAGGGACTGGAGATGGAGACATGAGCAAAGACCAACGTAGCCCCTGCCCTCAGGGAATCACAGCCACACCAGCCTGACTTTGCCCCGCCTTGAGAGTCTACAACTCTCTATTAACTCCTCTCTTTTCCCCTCATTTGCTTCCTTAAAAACAGTTCATAATTTCCCCAAATGTTTATCTTCCTCTCCTCCATGGCCCTCCCCATAAAAGCCAAGATTTCCTCAATGTTTTGACTGTTTATCCCCTTCTTTCTAAAGAATTTCATACACTACTATGATTTTATCTTACCCTCAGCCCTCAGAAAACTTGTTTCTCCCCTTGACTTTCCATCTCAGTAACTGACAGTACCATCCACCCACTGTTTAAGCCCCAAACCCCCAAATCCTTGTTTCCTTCCTTTTCTTCACCCTAAACACCAGCAAGTCATGGTGGATCTGTATCCAAAAGATATCCCACATCCACCACATCTGTTCACCCCAGTCTCGGTCACCCTCAGCCAACACCCTTCTTTCTCCCTCAGTCTGTATAAAACCTCTTAACCATTTCCCTACTTTATTCTTATCCCCAACATCATATGCCAAGATGAAGCCACAACGTTTAATGTAATCATTTCTCACCATATTAAGATTACAAAAAAAAAAAAACAAACAACCAACTCCAAAGTCTTTCTATTCCACTAAGATTAAAATTAAAACTTGCTTCCATGGCTACTACCACCCTTCATTTCTAGGCCCTGCCCACCCCATGACCTTGCCTTTCCAATCTCCACTTGCCCATTACCCCAAGTCTGGAACTCTCTGACCGGATTTTTGCAGGGCTAACTCTTCTTCTCACTCAGGAGGATGCAGGAGGCCTTCTGTGACCAACCAATGCAAATTTGCCCTGGCCAGGCCCCCTCGTCCCTCTCTGTCACATCGTTCATTCATTGTTGGTTATTCAGCCCATCTTCTCCTACTAGAAAGGAAGCTTCACGAGAGCAAAGACCTTGTCTTCCTTATTCACCAGGACATTCCTGGTACCTAGAATAGTGCCTGGCATGTGGTACATACTCAAAAGGTATTTTATTTAAAATAGATATTTAATGAATGAATGGAGCAAGATACAAAGGAAATACAGGAAAAGGTGGGAATAGTGGGAAACGAAGACCCTGAAAAAGAGGGAGTTTTCTAGAACTGCACAAAAAAATAAGAACAGCAATCTGTAGTAATACAGTGCTAAGAGTATGAATTGAATTTCCATCTTTATTAAATTCTGTCTTGCCCATGGCTTGTGCTATTTTAGAGGCAATCTAAAATAGCCTGTTCTGATAAATCTATGTTAGTTTTCATGGCTAGGTCAAAATATTTTTAAAAAGAAAGAAAATCCCATGCTTTAAAGATTTTCCCACATTCTCAAAACATTTCAGAGAGGCAGAGTCCCCCAGCTTTCTCCTGTACCCATGCTGTCATAAATTCCTATCAGACACAAAGAGCAGGAGAGACAGAGACAGAGCGAGCGCTCTCTTCTCCCCCAGAAAACCAACGCAAGGTTCCTCCACCAGGAAAACAACAAAACTATTTATTCTTAATTGAGTCTTCACAGATCCACCCCTCACCCCCTGCTTTTAAGTAGCAGCAGATAGCAGGGCTTTTTCTAGCTACTCCTTTCTTATCTGGTCTAATACAGGGAAGGAAGGGAAGGAGGGAGAAGGGAGAGAGGAAGGGAAGGAAAGAGGGAGGCAGAGAAACAAGGAGAGGGGAGGTCAAAAGAACCGACTCAGGCCTTCAGTTCTCCTATCAACTGACATGGGTGATGCTGGATGGTGAGAAGGCACACAGTCAAGGAGCCCAGCCCAGTACCTCATCATGGACCACACAGCTCGAGGAGACGCTGGGAATCCACTGCTCTTGGGTTCTGGTGGCAACGGGGAGTGGCAGGCACTCCAAGCTCCTCTGTGAGGAAAGCGCTGCTGCGGCTGCTTCCCATTCTCCCGGGGAGGGTGCGCTGGCAGTGAGGAGGGCTGGGGGCGCCCAGGCTGCTGTGGGCTGCGCTGATGGATGACCCCATTGCTCCTAAATAAAGTCAAATGAATGACAAGGCTGGCAACAAGAAATGGCCATCCCCTGTCCCACCCCAAAGTCCTGCTCCTGGAAGCAAACATTCTCAAGCATTTGAGCTCTCATGTCTGGTATGAATCACAGTATTTTAAAAATAACACAATTATAGTGTATTTTTGATTTTAGGACTTAGTACATTGACTTCCTAATACAGAAAACTAGGACTCTGTCCCTTTTATATGGTCACCCCCCCCACACACACCCTGTTCTTCACCCCTCATTCTCCAAATACATTTCTCTCATAATATTTGATCGAAGTGGTATCCAGTATTTGCATAATTATGATATTATAAAACATAGCTGATCCATACAAAGTACTGAGACTACATTTTTCTTTCATGAGTCCTCTGAGATATATATATAAATTCATAACCACTGGATGGGCAAAACATAAAAAGTCTGACACTACCAAGTGATGGTGAGAATGCAGCACAGGGACGCTGAGACACTGCTACAATCACTTCAAGAGCTGTGTCTCGACATGTGACGACACAGTGACAAACACCTACCTGTGGCCCCAGAAACTCCACTATGGTCTGTGCCAGAGAGTCCCACACATATTTGCACAAGGAACTCCATTGAAACTTAATTTACAATAGCAAAAAACATGAAAATAATATATTTTCCAACTGCATAACAATGGATAAATAAGTTGAGATAATTGAATACCATACAACAGTTTATATGAACGAACTATAACTATTGTATTGACAATGATGTGTCATAAAGCCTAATGTTAAATGAAAAGCAAAGCAAATGGTTAGGGACTGGGGTCAGGAATTGCTAATCTCTGCATGTTGGAAATTATATCCTAATATTTAAAAAATAAACAGAAAAAGAAATTTAATTTTCAGGAGCTCATCTTTCACTAAAAATTATTTCTTCCTAAAGGTGATATCAAATAAAAGAAATCCTACTCCATCTGCGTGGTCCACTTCAAATTTAGAAATGATTTGCTCTTCATGTAGCAAAGTGCTTCCAACGTTTCCGTTGTTTCCGTTACTGTCTCTTTCCCGCTCCCCAAATCATACAAGGAAAGACCTCAAGAACAACCTAGTGCCAAGATATTTTATTCTAAATGAGCAAATAAAGTGGGGGGTAGATCCCTAGGACTTTGCATAAAACTGTGTGTGTACATCATACTGGGGAAAGCGGACATAATTTGGTGAGCTTCTCAAAGGGTCATGACCTCCAATAAATACACTCAGAACCTCTGAGCTGGTCTCATGGTAAGAATGTGAGGCCAATTCCTGAGCAGCAGGTGTTCTGGGAGGTATTCCTTTCATGGAGGCCAAGGTGCTCAGGGGCAGCCCTGTGACCCTAGAGTCACAAGGAGCGGGGTCCTAACCCTGGCTCCTCTCACAGTTGGGTGACTCTGGAGAGGTTACTTTCTGTGCCTCTATTTTTCCTCTGTAAAATGAAGGCAACAGTTGGGAGCATTGTGTGACTTCATACCCATAAATAGCCTGGCACATGCCATGCCTGGCACATGGCCAGAACTCAAGAGATAGTAACCATCATGGGCCAGGTCTCCCTGTTACATCATCTGGGTTCCATCTCACCATGTTCACAGCTGCAATCAGTTATTCATGTAATTACTTATGAAATGTCTCTCTCCCCCACTATGACATATGCTCTTTGAGGAAAGGAATCTTATCTCTCAGGTACAGAATGAGTATGTGTTGAATGGGCAGATAGAAGGATGAAGGAAAAAAATGAATGTCTCTGCTTATGCAGAGCTGCTGGTTTTGAGAGTTAGGTTACTTAAAAGAAGTCAGATTATGATCTGTGCAACTTCTGAGCTACATATCAGCATATAATTCCTCTAGCAATTTATGATGAAGGTCAAAAATATTATTAAAGGAACAAAAGAGACAATTATCCCCTTTGAAAACAGCCTGGCTTGCCCTGGCCAGTGTGAGTCAGTTGGTTGGAACACTGTCCCATAGACCAAAGGGTAGTGGGTTTGACTCCCGTCCAGCGCACATACCTAGGTTACAGGTTCAGACCCTGGTTGGGGTGCATGCCAGAGGCAACCAACTGATGTTTCTCTCTCACATCACTATTTCTTTCCCTCTCTCTCCTTCCCTTCCTCTCTCCCTAAAATCAACAAGCATGTCCTCTGGTGAGGATTTTAAAAAAAGAAACTGAATGAAACTTGGGCCAGAGAGTCTCAAGACCATAGGAGACATGGCTTCAATGATGAGGTTAAAATGGCTCTGGACCGGACCAAAGGGGAGGGTCTGCAGTCAGTTGTTACATCTTTCTGTTGTCAGTGAGGTAAAGCAGAAAGAAGCTAGGAGGCAGAGGCAAAAAGGATGCAAGGAAAAAGCGAAGAAAGTAGGAAGCAAGAGAAGTTGATGGGTTGTTCTCCAAAAAAAAAAAAAGAGGTGAGCAATTATTCCCATCAGCTGAGAGGATAGAGAGGAAAGACATTCTCACTGAAGCAATGGGAGATTCTTCAGCTCACAGCTTTCTTGGCATGAGCTTAGGTCAAAATGATAACTGGGTTCCTTCCTTTCGCACCCCTCTGAGACTCACAGGGATTCGAGAGAGCACTCAATTCCATTTGAATGATACCCAAGTACACCTAGGCAGGAAGGTGATCAGAATTTAATGAAAATCTCAGCTTGTTGCCACTCAACAGCCCCGCACTTATCTTTATATCAAAAAGTATAAAGAGATAGGGAATAGAATAAAAAGGCAGGATTTTTTGAAAAGTGAAATTCTTCATGGGACAAGGCAGAAAAATAAATCAAACACATTTTTAAAAGTTCAAAAGTAAGAACATTAAATTTTCTGAAAAACAGGATCTGTGTGTCATCACGTTGTGAGTAACCATAAATTTGACAGAGGGAGAAAATTATACTATGTGTTTGAACTTGCCTTAGTCTTTCTTATCAGCTACAGACCACAGGGCAAAATGAATGTGCCTTAAATTTTGAAAATGAAACCGGGCTACTAAATAAACTTGTTCTTCGATTTGAATATGATGTGTAAGTATTCCTGTATGGTTTAGGCTGGCCCACTGTGACATTTCAAAATGAGAAATGTCCCAAGACTCTTCAATAACAACATGGACTCTTTAGAGCAGACTCCAGCTTAGCAGGGCCCTTTGATGGATCACATTCATTTTCACACACAGATTCAAGGCAAGCTGTTAACAAACAGTTTCCACTCGCAACCACTTCTCTGTGTGAATCAAAATTTCTCAGTGGTTTGCAACCAGAAGACATTGCTAATATAAACTTGCAAGTAGCATAGGTCTTTTCAATTCCTAAATTGGGGCTCACAAAAATTTTATAGTCCCCACTGATTTTTATAAAAGCATGAATGAAGGGTTTGAACATATGTAATTGATTTATCTTAATGAAATATGATTTGTTTATTATATTATGGTCTAAGGTGAGGTTGTGTTTAACAAAAATGCTATACCTTATTTTAATGAAAGTTTGAAAACTATTTAAATACTTCTCTGCCAATGCACTGCTTGATATCAAGACATTCAAATGACTTACGATTTCTCTTGCTTGTGGGACAAGGAAAAGAGGTCATAAACCAAGCACACTCCAAACACAGTGATGCCCGTCTCTTTCACCAGCATTGCGCAGGTCCCCAAAAACAAACCAAGCAGCAAGAAGAAGGGAGAAGCCGTGGACGGGAAACAGTCCCCAACACAGCACTGGTCCACACTCCTGAAAAACACGGTCAAGATTCTTCTCATTTAAAAGATATCACCTTTTAACAATAAGATCTAACTAACATCAATTTCACTGTATTCTAAGTAGGAAGGTGAGCAAAGATTTCTTCAAGAATAGAATCATTTAAAATTACAAAGATAGAAAAAAAGTAAGTATCTAATATTGATTTGGATACTTAAGGTATATGAAAATTATGAGGAAAACTGGCATATAATAAATGCACACTAAAAAGCCATTTAAAATGCTACCATAGAGATATATTTAGTGACATGGAAACACATGTTTAAGTGAATATATTTTAAGTGAGTAGCACAGGTCACACTAAGCCTTATGCATGAACTCTGGAGCCAGGTCTCCTGGGTTCAAATTATCGCTCTGAACTTAATTAGCAGGGTGATATGGGGCAGGTTACTTTGCCTCTCTGCCTCAGTTCCCTGATCTGTGAGATGGGACCACAGTATTGGAAGGTGCATTCAACGAGTGATTTATTACATGTTAAGTGCTTATCATCATTATTATTTTAGCGAAGGTGTTTAATATGCTTTTGTACACAAAACAATCAGTGGAGATATATGAGTATATATAAACATACACACATATACCCCCCAAAATATAATCATCTTTTCACTCTGTGATGAAAATACGGATGTCTTAGCTTTTTCTTCTCTTCTGCCTACTCTGTATTTTTAAATTCATGTTCCATGAGGACGTTATTAGATAAAGGTTTTTCTCAGTATGATTTCCAGCGGGGACTTTCCAGAGCCCTCCAGCAGCGTGAGGTCTGTTTGTATCTCACAACATGGAAGAAGCCCCACAGGAAGAAGCATCACCGTGCCTTCAGCAGGCGCCACACCCACCTGCCCCTACTCCTTTGAAGTAAAGGCCAATATTTCTGTGGCTGTTATGTCTTACCCTGACTCTTACGTCTCGGAGCAGTTGCATAAAATTATATGCCAAATTTGTAGTAGGTCTGAACTCTTCTTCCATGCCGGTCGATAGCCCCAATTGCTAAAGGCAGGAAAGGCAGGCACACTGGAAACCTGGACTATGACCGCTTGTTGTCACAGAGATATGGATACACCGCAGGCTTAATCATGTTCCCAAATATATCAACCACGCAGAGAGGGCTCAAAAGAACAAGTTCAATCTGGTTCTGACACCAGAGAAAACAAGAAACCATGGTTGAATTGGGATTTATATTGTTAAGACTTTTTACACCTTTATTATACATGACCAGCAATGCCGTGGGAGATCACCAAGCCAGGAATAGAAGATTGGTACTATACTAAAAGGCTCTTCACTTTACTAAAACAACACAATTCATTTCAGTCTTGATCCAAAGTCTAAAGTGGTTTACAATGGGGTTCCACAATTTCAGCACTATTGGCATGGTGGGGAAGAAGATTCTTTCTTTTAAGGGCTGCCCTATACATGGTAGGATCCTTGGTCTATCAAGTTGTGACAAGCGAAAATGTCTCCAGACGTTGTCAAATGTCCCCTGCTGGAAGTAGGTGCAGATTTGTCACATGTTGGGAACCACTGGTTTAGAACAGTGTCCCTCAGAATCACTGGGCTTGGTAAGAGTGTAAAACAATGAACTGACCCAAAGATCAAGGTTCACGAATCCCTACCCAGGCATCCCTCCATGAAGGAGCACAGCATGGCTCACTGGCCCCTTGTTTCAGAGCCACACCCTGAGCCATTTGCCCCCATGTACATGTTCTTTTCACCCCTCCCCTTTCTCCATGACCGATTATGTCACCACTCAGGTAAGAACCTGATCACACTGTGGGGAAAGAGGCAACATAATTAAAAAATTGTTTTATTGCATTTCAATCTCCCAAAGCAAGAAGCTTCTGTATGTTGATGAAAGGATATGTAAATTGGAAAACCACAGTTAAGAAAACTGCTTTCAATTCAGCCTTGTTTTAAGCTCTGAGCTACTTTAATGAGGATAAGGAAGCAAAAAAAAAAAAGGACCAAAATGAAAAGGAAAAATCAAACAAATCATAGGCAAATAAGAGAGAAGACTACATCCCATATATTTTGGCTCAGAGCTAAGATTCCAAAATCCACTCTCAGGAAGAAACTATAATGAAGAGGAATCAAGGAGCAAGAGCTTGGCTTCCTGGTACCAGGAGGGCAGTTCCTACAAAAGGCTACGACAAGGTTCGGAATGTAGCTGGAAGAGAGAACACCCAGCAGTTCGTAAGGAGAAGATTTCCTGTGCCAGGTCTCTGGGAAGCTCTCTGAGCATTTCAATGCCCAGAAGTCTCCCTCCTCTCTCAGGCAGAGGCCCCACGTCTCCACATGCACACATGCACACGCATAGCAGAAATCCCCAAGGGACAGCACAACTGTGATCACAGAAAAGGACATTCTTAGCTGCACCTACCTGTTGTAGGAGAGAAAGGCCAACAGAAACAGCAGGCACGCCAACACATCCGCTCTGCCGACGATTCCGGCCACCTAGAATGTTTGAAAAACACAAAATAAAAACCTCAGAGAATTACTTCCTGAAATTTACATTACAGAAATTTATTGGCTTATGTAGGGTATAATAAGGTGGGAAACACGTCATTCTTCAAATTCCAATATATGACTCACCACCTCTGGTTATCATATATATTTAATAACATGTTTATAGGAGGAGCAAAGGAGGAAGGAAGGGCCAAGATTTTCGAGTTTAACTTCATTTTTAACCTTTCTTCTATAGAAGGTTAATTCACAGCATCCAAGTTTATTTATGTATTGGTTTAGTCAAAAAATATTTTTTGAGCAATGACTGAGTGCAAGACATCGTGCTGGTCTTTGGGCCCTGGAGTGTGGATGGAGCTGAGGGCGTTTACACAGCACTGGGAAAATGAGCTGAGGGATCGATAACTCCGACAAGAACGGGAATGAGTGTGAACTCATCACTGCTGTATGTGAGTATATGTGCATGCGTGTATTTCTCAGCTCTGCCACTGAACGGGCCTATGAGCAAATACCCCAGCGGCAAAGAGCCCTCTAACTAACTGACGGAGAGGCACCCCTCCTCCACCACAAACACGGACCGCAGGGTTGCGCTGGAAGGTAAAGAGAAGCTTGTTAGAAAGGAAGAAAGTGTTCCAAAAACGACAGGTACGTGTCAAAAGGACACAGAAGTTAGTGACGAGCCACTGACCACATACAAGACAATTTGAACATCATAATAAACGTGGACATTAAAAATTATAAACCATTGAAAAGAAGACATTTGAGAGTGCATACTGATAATAAATATATGGATGGACGGATGAATACATGTATAAGTTCCTACATACATACAGTGAGCAAGTGAATGGAAGGGAATGGACAGCTCGTCTTCACATTAAAAATCCAGTTAATGAATGTAGAGGGAGTAGTGCAGCTGGAAAACAGCCATTTTGCTTCTTCGTATGAGTCAAGAGTGGCTCGACCAACAAACATCACAAAATATCAAAGCACGCTAAATCGAAGGTATGAAAGTTTAATGAGGCACAGGATATTTGCAGGGTTCCAAACCATTTCCTCACTGATTACTTAATAGCTGGAAATTTTTTTAAAAATTATTATACAATGGAAAAATGTGTTGCACTGCATTACATCTTGATGAGGGAATAAAACCAGCTCACCAATCAAGGGCAAATGGACATGGCACACCTCTGTCTGGGACACCCTGAAGGACACATCACTTGTAGAGTCAGCCAGTCAGGGACACACAACCCGAATACAATCGTGAGACATCACAGGACAACCCAGGACGAGAGCATTCTACTATAGTACACAAATTAATATATTTTCTACTAATAAAGTATACAATATAATAGTTCTACATTATTTTATAACACCAAGTTTTATCATATCTTAGTATCTTTTCACTTATATTATGGTATATCTTGATTTACTAATTATATCACAACTCATTATAATCTATTTATCATAATATAATATTATATACAATATATTATTATATATCTCAGGTATATGTTGTACTTAGGTGATATACTATATATGCATACATTATGTATTTATATTTTATATTTTATCTTTACATATTTCTAGATTATGTATTATATAAATATATTTGTTTAATATTATAAAATGTTAATATACTATACATTTAAATAATGCAATATTATAAAATATAATATAGTATGCATTGTATATTTATATTTTACTTGTGTAATATAGCATATATAATACTATATACTTCAAAGTTATAAAAAGTATAATATTAATAATATTTTGCTATATACATTCTAACATAAATTTTAAATTATGTTTAAAGCTATATATTATATTAATGAAAGACATAAAGACTAGTAGCTGTTCCAAAGTTAAGGAGACTAAAGAGAAATGATGATTAATGGCCTTGGTTTTAGAATATACAACTAAATTATTATGGGGTAAAGGGGCATGAATTATGCAACCTGCTCTCAAATGCTTCAAAAAACAATATTTTTATTGTTAGAAAGGAAGAATGATAAATGTGGCAACTTTTGAAAGGGAGGAAGAATGATAAATGTGGCAACTTTTGAAAAATGGGTAACTCTGGATAAAGAGTATATACGGTCATTATATTTTTTTAAAGTTTGATATTTTTTAAATGTGTTATTCAAGAGTGGGCCAAAATGGAATAGAGGTAGGGACAGAAGGCTATCTATAAATGTTTGTATTCGTGCACTACTTAACACGTGTGTGAATGTCTCTTAATTTTTTTTAAATCCAAGAAAGAAAACTGAAAAGAAAGAAAATGAGGTATGCTTCAAAGAATGTTTCAAAGAAAAAGGTCACATATGAGCTGGATCTTGAAGATCAGGAGGAGTTCACAGGGTAATGAACTAGGTTAATACCTGAGGCACAGAAACTAGCATTTCCCAACTTACACAGGACCTGAAGTCATAGTATATTGGAGACTCAACCAACAATTAATAGCAGAAAATAGTTTCCTGGGAAATGTTCCTATAAATACCCTCACAGAATGAGCACACCTTGCAGTCATCACGGAGAAGCGATGACACATGCCTGGAGTTAGACCCTCCCAGCACTGGAACGTAGACTCCCCTCACCATCTGAGCGAGACTCCACTTCGTTATGTTTCATTTCTAAGATTCGGTTTTATTACCTTGAAAATGGACACAACACCCCTATCTCATACTGTTCCTGTAATTAACGAGATGATACATACAAAGTGCCCACCCAACACGGGTGCCCTTCTTTCTCCCTTTTCCCTGCAGAGAAACGGGGTCACACTCTCAGCACTGAGACAGGATGCTCTGTGTGGACTACAGAAATCATCTTTTTACCTTAAGGATTACATATATTATCTTTTAATTTAACTTTATTAGATAATCTAATATATCTATTAGTTAAGATAGAAATAAAAGTAAGTCAATTACATGCCTGCATATAGATTGATAGCAAGTCACATATTGAGAAAAATTCTACTTCAATTTAAATCAAGAGACACCTGGACATGGTCAAATAGTTTCATTGGCAGTACGGAGTTGAAAGCTATTACCTCACGGGGCTGCTCGGACCACACACTGTTTGTTGAGCTGTTACTCTATGACAAATTTGAGTGCCAAATCAGGAAGACTGCATGACTCAAGGGAGGTAGGCAGTAACAATGTGGTGTCCCCTCAGTGTCAAAGCCCAGCTCAAACTCACCATCTGTAAAGCAACAATTAATTGCACATGGTTCACCTGTGCAGTCCAAATCTGCTCAGTGTATACCACCGCCTCTGTGAGCATGGGGCTCGACATCAACTGTAAGGCCTTCTGATGGTTAAACAGAGGGCCCAGCTTGCCAGCAACAAAGTCTTGGGATCAGGCCAAGCATCTGGGCCCAGAGGGACACCCATCATAGCACAAATGAAGGGGCCAACTCAAACAACAGCAAGACTTGCAAGCTGATATTGGGCGTAGCAAGCTGGAATGAGGCAATCGTAAGCTAGGCAAGCATAACTAATGCATTAAAGGCACCTGAAGCCCTGCTTCTCGAATTGCAGCCAGTTAGTGCTGCTGGGAAACAGCAGCAGTGGAATATGCCAGCTGGATGTGTCCCGATATAAAGAATGCAGTGTCCCTTGGAGCAGGTCAGGGGGTGTTAAAATGTTAGTGCTAACACTCACAGACTCTGTTGCCAATTTCCAACCATCAAGCATTCACTGAACATCTACTCTATATTTGTGTTGAATTAGGGTCCTGTCAGCAACTGCTATATATGCCTAGACTAGCCATTCACTGTCACTCAATTAGTTAATAGGATCACATTCAGTAATTGCACAGTGTATTCCAGTCAAGAAACATCTTCCAAGTGCCTCCTATATGTCAGGTATTATGCAAGCTGGAGGGATAAAACCTACCTCAAGGAGTTTAACATCTGGTGAGGAGTCAAAGGAGTGCATTAATATGATACAGGGAAGCTGCTGTCTCATAAAGAGGAGAAATCACTGCCATGGGAAGACTAAAGGAATTAATTTTGACGTCTGGGTCTGGGAAGGCTTCATGAAAAGGCTGGCCTTGTACTCTAAAACAAAGGACAGGCCAAAGAAGACTTCGGGAAGCTCATGGTAGGGGAATGTGTATCCTGGGCCAGAGAGGAAATGCAGAAGCATTCTAGGCAGAGGAAAGAAAAGTCAGAAAGCATATGAGGTGTTTCTGGAAGGGAAGGCATAGAAGAATGAGAGCATGGAGTAAATGGAAAGGAGGCAGGAGCGGGCACGGGGAAGCAAAGACAGAATTTAAGTTGAAGCCCCTTGGGCTTGATTCTGCAACAATGTCAGCTGAACTGTAGGATACTCGGAAGTACAAAAGGACTGGCTCAAAAATACATGCAGATGGACAGCACGTAATTCTGCTTCATGCTGCAGGTTTTCATCTCCAAGGGGGTAGTTATAACCCGAGAACAGTATCCTTTAAATATTCAAAAACTGAAAAACATAGGTGAATTCGGTAGAATTGGAATAATGTAACATTCAGATCTCTGAGTAAGCAGAACAGAACCATGTGGAAAGTGCCAATTAAGAACTTAACTTCCTCCTCAAACTTATTACTTCTTGGAATACCACTCACAGGATTTGTATAAAGTTATTAATCATTTTATCTGCAAGGATGAGTTCCATTAGCATCAGACAGAGCCAGGAACACACACTTAAGACATGGCAGCCGCTAATGGCAGCGCAGACTGATTAGATCATGGCAGTTCTCTCCTCTGTGCTCTTGTCCCAGTTCTGGAAACGTTGACCTTAACTTGCAACTCGCTGTATCAGCATTTCCTGCTGATGCTTTTAACTAAAGTGCACTCCTTCAAACCAGTAATAATGTCTCTGTGATGAGCAAGTCTTAATTCTCATAGGAAACTACAATAATTTCCCCATTTTCCAAATTACTGATTTTTCTCACAATTTCCTAAGAAATATACTGTCGGGAAGCCCTTCCAAGAACTGCAAAGCCTTAAATGAAGAAAGGTCTGAGTTTATCTCATTCGTGGCTCCATCCCTGCATTGAGGACAACATTCCAGTCTCTCAAACATCTGTTGGAAAACTGAGCCAGTATGACGGGGGACCCAAGAAATGGAATTTATTTATAAAAATTTATGTGTTTATTCTTACATGTTTAAATTACAGTCACCTTCAAAGTACTCTCCAGTTGATGCAATACACCCATCGAGACTTTTCTCCACTGCTCAAAACAGTTTTGAATTCATTGATTTTGATGCCATTTAGTGCTTCTGCCACTTTTTGTTTCACCCCTTCCACATCAGCAAAAAATGTTTCTCTTTGAGGAATTCTTTCATCCAGGGAAACAAAGGACAAAGTTGCTCAGGGCAAGATCCAGCGAATAGGGAGGGTGGGGCGTGGAGGTCATGCCTTTTTTGGTCAAAAACTGTTGGACAGTCAGTGCGGCATAAGCAGGCGTGCTCATAAATTACCCATCATGAAATGGGCAAACTTGTTGAAAGTCTTCAAATAAAATTCACTGAAACTGCACACAGCCTCTCACAACCACACCGGCTGGTCCACTGATCCACATGGGTTCCTAGAACACTCACCTAGCAGGGGAAGCCTGTACAACAAGGGGCCCACCCTCCAGTCGATAATAGCAGTTTTTTTTGGGGGGGGGTTTCTCCCTAATAAATGAACTTGTTCCTGTCTACTTAAATTGAAAATATTGGGTTGGCTAAAAGGTTCATTTGTGTTTTCCTGTAAGGTGGCTCTAGTAGTGCTTAGTTGTCTTTAACTTCATTTGAAGCAATTTTATTAGATTGTATGGTGACAGCTGTCATATCAGCATGTATTTTTAAAAAAAACTTATCAAAATTGGTGAATTTTTGTGGAGCCATTTTAAAATTGAAGATGGAAGAAAATAAGCAACATTTTCAGCATATTATGTTTATTATTTCAAGAAAGGTAAAAAGGTACTGAAATGCAAAAAAAAAAAAAAAATTTGCTCAGTGTATGGAGAAGGTGCTGTGAGTGACTGAATGTGTCAAAAGAGGTTTGTGAAGTTTCATGCTGGAGAGTGCTGTCTAGAGAACGATACTCCACGGTCAGGTAGACCAGTTGAATTAGGGTCCTGACAGGAATCAAATCAAGACATCGAGAACAATCGATGCTATACCACGTGGGAGATTAGCTGACATACTCAACAAATCTAAATCAAAAAAGTTAGTGGTGAAAATGAAAAATGTGTCTTATTTTACGGGAAAAACCATACGGACTTTTTGACCAACCCAACAATTTTTTCCTCTGCTGGGATCCTTGTTTTATTACAACACATTGCTGCATCTTCTCTGTACTTAGGTGCATGCGCTTTGGCTTTCCTAGGACACTGTGAACAAACTGTGCACAGGGATCTTGCTATCCACCCACATATCCCCTTGGCACCCAGCACAGTGCCTGCACCAAGCCAGTACTCATTAACTATTTCTTGATTACATAATTAATAAAGCAAAGCCTTAATCATATCAACATGTTTAAATATAATAATACCAACATATTTAAATTAAACCTCTTCCCCCCTAAATTTAAATCTTCAGTCCTTCCCGAGATAAATTACAGTCCCACTTCTGTTTCTGTTTAGCGAAGTAGAGATATCTCCCACTAACCCCCTCTCCCACCATGTTCTAGTTTTCTTTTTTAATGTAATTTATCACTGTGTCTTTTCTAAAGCACATCTCTTCTTTCTAGTCCTCTGCCCTTCCCCTTAGAAACCTGAACTAATATCTATAATCAAATAACAGTCTCTTGATTTTACTTCCTCATACAGATTGCTATGTAGGTCAAATTTCTTTGCCTCCTTTTCACACCTCCCTCCTCTCCTTGTGAATGCAAATAGTTTTTCTAACACTTTTCCCTAAATAAGTGTCCAAACTGTAGACTCTTTTGCTCTTATAATTGTTACCATGGAGTTTTTTTTTCAATTAGTACAAAAGCTTGTTGAAACCCTTTCTTAAAGGTCGTTTTGCTAACAGGATTTTCTTTTTATATTTAGAATTGAACCTAACTTCATCAGCCCACAATCACACTGTCAGAGGTTACCTGCATTTTATGTTCTCCTACTCTCCAAGCTGAGAATTAGGACTGATTGTCCTACGCATTTGCTCTTTCCTGCAAAAGTTCCCCAAGACATGGTAACCACAGATTTTCAACTTTAAAAATTATTTGTCAGAAATGTAATGTTGTCACTCTGGCCAGGTGGCTCAGTTGGTTGGAGCATCACCCCATACACCAAAAGGTTTCGGGTTCAATCCCAGGTCAGAGCACAACCTACCCTAGGTAGATAGGCTGTGGGTTCAATCCCCAGTGGGGCACTTACAGGAAGCAACTGATAGATGTTTCTCTCTCACTCTCACTCTCTCTCTGGAATAATCAATAACATATCCTCAGGTAAGAATTTCAAAAAATGTAATATTGTCTATCACTTAGAAATTGCCTTGGACCAGCATCATATACAGGGTGGAGCAAAACTAGGTTTACAGCTGTTAAATATGTGAAACACAGGGTTTGTATTATTGCCTGTATAAACAACTGTAAACCTGCTTTTTCCCCACCACAGGCTTTTTCCCCATTCTACATGGCTAGGTAGTAGCCCTTGATTAGTATTTCTCTCACATCACAGCCAAAAATAATACTAAAAAGTTGTTACCTCTCTCATCTTTCAAAATTCCTATCAAAATTTTTCATCATAATTTTAGATACTAGAAAGAATGTAATTTCCTATGCAATGTAAATATTGACCTTTTAAAATAAGGCTATAATGCTACTGTTTTAAATGTTCCAAAAGGAATCTGAAATATACCACAGCATGTTAAATTTCATCATTTTCCATTTAAACAACATCAACAAGCTATTTAAGTGGTGGACATTTATACCTCCCTGAACTCACAGTTCCATTTTATTTCCCCTGAGCATTTTTCTTAATTATTATACAGTTATGCTTAAAAATACATGAATTCTATCATCTCTCCCTCTGATAAAATACAGATATAATTAAATATGTTTTTAAAATTTTTTGTGATCATAAGTTTCTGTATTATTCTTAATTTTGTATTACTTTTCTAGTTAATATTAATATGTAATTATTTAGTACGTCATAAATAAACTATAAAACTGATAAATAATTATCAAATACAAAGGATAGATCTCTATGTAACAGATGCAGCAGCCTTCTCTTCAATAAATTCAGTGTTATGGCTGAATACCTCCTTTCGTTAGACTAGCGAAGCATGCAGCATCAGTTCAGTTCCTAGCTCTCATCTCTTTGGATGGTTCACAGAAATGGGAGTAGAACTAGCCATGTTATAACAGCGACATAATTCTTTGATCACCAAAGTTATCCGCAAAACCATAGTGACCTATCCTCTCGCATACTGTTTAATGATCTACCAGCCAATGACAACTCAATCAGGTCCTCCTTCATTTGGCTGAAAGTGAGTAATTTAAGCATGCCCATCCCTGCAGGTTCCTGTCATTAGTCATTCACCCTCATCGTTTCTCAGAAGCAGGGCAAAAGGGCTTTGCCAAGACTTTCCAAAGGACTATTACTTATGCCTCATAGTCTTCCACTTAGGGACACCTTGTTCAGTCTAAGATATTCATTCAGAAAAGGCTGGAAAAATTACATTTAATAATGTAATAATTTAATAAAGTGACTTTTTTCTTAATTACTCTAAATATATTTTTGTCAAAACCTTGGGCTTATAGATTTAGAATTTTGTTTGTGGAAAATGTCCATCTTACAGCCTAAAACCAGTCCTCATTATCAAACCAATGGCCAGATCAAACGTCCAGTGTCAGTTCAAATGAACGTATCAGTATGCATCCCCATGACAGCCATCTGACTTCTGAATTCAGAATTTCAACACAGGATACCATGCCCTATTCCAGTAGCATGCTCTAATCTTCACAGGATTTGTAATGTATAAGACAGAAAGATAGAAAGCCCTACTTGGGGTTTACGATGCCTCAATTGAGGGAGACCTCGCTGACAACAATATATCAAATTGTTGGTTGCTTTGAGAGAAAAAGAGAAATATCAATGTGTTGTTTCAATTTTTTATGCATTCATTGGTTGACTCTTGTATGTGTCCTGACCAGGGACCAAACCCAAAACCTTGGTGTATCGGGAGGAGCTACTCTAACCAACTGAGCTACCCAGCCAAGGTTCAAATTGTTTCTTTGTAAGCACCTTCGAAGTTTGTGCACCTGGTGCAGAGTAAATCTCTAATGTACAGGAGACATTTCTTCTTCTTCTTCTTCTTTCCCCTTTCCTTCTTCTTCCTTCGTCTCCTTCTCCTTCTTCTTCCGCCTCCTCTTCCTCTTCCTCCTCCTTCTTTAAATTACAGAAGAGCAATTGAAAGGGGAGGATGAAGAGGAGAATCAACTTAACACCTTTACCCCAGGTGTGTTCTCAGGCAGATCAACTTTAGGAAAAGTGTCCAGATGCAAGTTGAGGCTCTAGAAACAATTGTTTTAAAACTGGTACCCACGTCTTCCTTGGAAAGTCTTCATCTACCCCTAGCAATAAACATAAAATGAATCAACTCTAGTTACTGAAATGTGAAACAAGGTAACTTTGATAATGCCATGTGGGGGGGGGCATGATTAAATCAGTATTTTAAATACCAGAGATCTAAACTATCTAACTTTATAAATACCTTTCCCATCTTCCACAAAATAACTACACTTCATGTTAGATAATTTGAAAAACTATGTGTTAGTTTCCTAAGTCTGTCTTTCTAACTTGAACATCAGTCTAACTTTTTATAACCCTCCTCCCAGCACTTACAATTATGCATCGTAAATATCACGAGTACAAAGTAAAGTGAGAAAAGGTAGAGCAGCAACAGTGACCCAGCATAAGTATCTCAAAATTCTCCTTGTTGTTTAAAATGCATTAGGGCTTAAATTTCCTGCAAATAAAGAACGGTGATCATGCATTACCACCTGTAGTAATAACAGTGGTTATTTTAAAAAAAACAATTAAATCCTGGAGATACAATAAAGACCATTTGAATGTTCAAAATGAAAAGTTGTCAAGCAGAATGACATATATATAAAGATAAACATTTAGTACAGCTTTAAATTAACATGGTTTTGAAAGGAAAAAAGCAATCAGTTTAGCTTTTTTTTTTTTTTGGTCATTTCGTTGAGTTCCAGTGACACTCACCGCCTCAGTATGAATCGGATGCACAGCAAAAAGCAACGCCGTAACAAAAGCAAGTCCACGATTCTTGAAGACAGTTTTGTCACACGTGTACATCAGCACAAGGGTCACTAGGCAGTGCAAAATTACATTTACGGCATGAAAGTAAAATGGATTCATGCCAGTCAAAAATATGTTTAGCCTGTAACAAATAGACAAAAACAAAAACAATTAGCTACAAAAAAAAAAAAAAAAAAAAAAAAAAAAAAAAAAAAAAAAAAAAAAAAAAAAAAAAAAAAAAAAAAAAAAAAAAAAAACCCCACATAAGCACAAGGAAATCAGAGGGAATCTATCATTTTAAAAAGTAAGCTATTCAAATAATTATTTTTAAATGACTCCCAATCTCAGGCTACACTATATACTTGAGTATACCTTTTTTCCTGTCTCAGAATTTTCCTGTCCACAGCAATCATTGCAAACACAAGTTATTTCAGAAGACTTTGTGGTCTCACAAGAAGGCAGGCAGATAAGTGCTGACCCTATTTTCCTCTCTTCGCGGCCAATGCAAGCACCTCGACAACACTCTAGCTTCCCTGCTGGTCCTTCTAAGCAGCTGAGTGTTCAAAGGCAAGTCCACAGGGCCGTGAGTCAGAGCCACAGCCGGTGGAGATGAGAAAGAAACCACAGGACTGTGACTGTGGTCACAGTTGGGACAAACCAGGCATAAAGGTGTTCTCTTACCCATGGTGCCACAGGAACCAAATTTCCATATTATGCACAGGAAATCATCATTAATTCCCACCCCACAAGCAAGCATCCTATTACCAGCCACAGCCAGTAAAGGACTCAGAATCCTTCAGATAGGAAGGAGACTGGGGTGAAATAACTCACCCAAAGGGAAAGAGGAACCAGCAGTGAACTAGGGGACTGGCAGGCACAACTAAAAACAAGAGGGCAGTGTCCCGTGGCTACATAAGAGAACCCGCACATGTTGAGAATGCTGCTGGAGATCAGAAAGCAGGGATGGGAGAGCTGTGAGGAGGGTAAAACCAAGTCCCCATCCTCACACAACTTGGGTGCAGTTCCCTAAAAGCCCATCCCCCTGAGGCTGATTATACAGTCTTCCATGTCATCAGGCTGAGATTTCCGGGACAACTAGGCCATTAATTTAATATTAAGGCCTGTGACTTTGAGAGGAATAAGACAATCTCACATTCAGTTAGCGGATGTTTCTGGGCCACACTAGAAGAAGAGTTGTCTGGTGCCACACATTAAGTACACAAACACTAATGAAAACTGATGAACAACAAAAAAAAAATGGTTTTAAGTAAATTTACGATTTTGTGTTAGGCTGCATTCATAGCCCTCCTGGGTCACATGTGGCCCACAGGCCACAGGTTAGACACCCCTGGTTGTCACTATGTACCAAAGGCTTTAAAAAATACATACCCTTTGACCAAAAAATCCACTTCTAGAAATTTTCCATAAGGAAATAATCAGAAAAGTATTTCAATAAATATATGCACACATACATGTAATATTGTGACATAGTAAGAAATGCATACTTTGTTCTTCATCCTGACTCCTGGTCAGAGATATGAAAAGCTTTATAATTTCCTAAGCAATGAAGGCACTAGGAGCATCTTTTGTTCCAACATTTAGTCTCTGCCCCTGGGTCCTGGCACAGAGCTCCTAAATCCCTCAGAATGCCCTGGGTGATAGACATGTCTTTTGTTCTAATAAGGCGACTCTTGGTGGACTCCTGGATAGCTTCAAGATGGGGGCTGGCCACTAGGAAGACCACGCCATGATTAGAAGATTGGAAATTTCAGCCGCATCCCGCAACCTCCAGAATAGGAAAAGGGGTTGGAGATCAAGCTAGTAACTGATTATGTCTACATGATGAAGCTTCCATAAAAATCCCTGAACCACAGGGCGCAGAGAGCTCCCAGGATGGTGAACACATCCAAATGACAGGACAGTCCAGCACCTCAACCTGAAGGAGACAGAAGCTCCTGTGCCTTGGACTCTCCAGACCTTGCCCAACATATCCCTTCATCTAGCCGTTCACCTTTTACCACACCCCTTATTATATAATGAACAGTACATGTAAGTGTCTCCCTGAGCTCTGGGAGCCAGCATAGTGAATTATTTATTGAACCTGAGGAGCAAATTCCTGATTTGTAGTCTAGTTGGACAAAATGTAGGTAACCTAAGGACCCACTACTTACAATTGACATTTGATGCAGAGGTGGTCTTGTGGAACTGAGCCATTAACCTAGGGGATCTGATGCTAATTTCAGGCTGACAGTGTCAGAATAAAATTGAAATGTCATACACCCAGCTGATGTCAGAGAATTGGTTGGTTTATCAGAGTAAAGCCACATGCCTAGTGTCAGAAGTACTGTGAGTGTGAGTAGAGGAAGAAACAGGAGTCTTCTTTTCACTGCACAAGGATGTATCTCACTGTTAGTTATGAAAATGACACTAAAGAGAAAGCAAGACATCTAATAAGCCAATCCCTGATGCATTTGGCTATTCCCTCAGTATGGTACTGTAGATCCTAATTTAGGATTACAAATAACTGCACTGGTTTTAAAAAGGGGACAAATGACTCGTTATTTTTTGAAAATATTCATTTTTCAGCCATTTGAAAAGTAAAAAAGCATCATTAAGGACAGTGTTATTATTACTATATCACCACACTTTTATGAGGTACTTAAAATAATTCCTTTCCCCTTCTAAAAATGACATAAATTGGTAGGCATGAGTTGCCTTGGGGTCCATGTGTACCATATCTGAAATGTACAGGTGTTATCCATGTGGATTATTATTTCTGGAAATGGGTTAGGAGAGAGTACCTGGTATTTTTAGTGAATTCAATTAGATCCCAAAAGAAAAAATAACCTGCTGAAGGGGGAACCACTGTGGTAAGAAGGTGACAGTATCCAAGTGTCTCACATGGAACCTAACCCTGGTGAACCTTAGCTCTGGGAAATCACCTAGAACCTATGAGGTTGGAGAGTTCCCCACAAGAAAGAGAGTGACCTCTCCAAACTATAGACGAGCTCAAACCAAGATGATAACAAAATTGCAGAACTTACCTTTTTTGCAAGCACTGGAAAAAAATCTCTGACTTTGGAAGCCAATAGGAGTTCACAAAAAGGAGATTTAACTGATCAATCTCATATGTTAATAGGACAGAGGATGTGAGAGACACAGCACATCTTACACAGGCATGTACCCAATCTCTCGGACTCTCCTTGCATACAAGATGGAATAAGATAGATTTACAGCTAACACAAAGAGCACTGAATAATAAATCAATGTCTCTTTGGATGGAGACCTCCAGTGCATGTCATGGGATTCTGATATTATCTCTGGTCTGCCCGATACTTTTATTGAAGACTTAAATGAATCTGTAGTGCATGCTAACCAAGCTTGCAGGAGGCCTGTAACTGGGAAGGAGAATTACTGTACAGGCAGGCTGACTGATGGACATTCACAAGGAATTTAAATGCCTAAAATTGTTAATTAATTCTAACACAGATTATGGGTAACAGTAAAGACCCACATTTAGACATTAAAAAGAACAAAATATTTGCAATCAGATTAAAACTCTACACATGGTATTGTTCAAGGACTACTGGCTTGCCCTGAACTCAAAGAGTTGTTGTGTCTTAAATATCAAAACAGAACAAACCACCAACAGTGGGGCAGGGAAGTGCATAAGTCAAACTATTCTTCACTTCAGTTCACTCCAACAGATATTTATTGAACACCTACTACATGTCAGGTATGACGTACAGCCCAGAGATATAAAGAGGAAATATGGCACCTGCTACCAAAGAGTTAACAGCATAGTGAAAGAACGAGTGGCACTTGAACACATAATTAATGGCTAGTTTAAAAATTCTGGCAATGGGAAAATCTACCAGGTGCAGAGACAGGTAGAGGTATTCTACCTGCAGGCAGGAGTGGGAAGGTGGGTGGTATCCCATGTGAGACAGCAGCCCCTTCAAGTGCTATTTAAACGCAGAAGCACCTTTACAGGAGAGCTCTAGGATGCTAGAGGGATGGAAGGGTCTCACAGGAAGGTAAATTTGAGGAAATCGAGGATGCTCAGCCTAGAGAAAGATGACAGAAATGATACCAAGTTCTCCAGGGGAAAGGATCTTTGCCATATTTAAGGTTATATCCCCAGTGACTAGCACAATGCATGGTTCATGGTTGTCACACTAAAAGTATTAATAAATGAATGGATGGAAGTAGGAATGAATGTATGAATGAATGAATGAAATATTGAATTAATATACTTATTCTAAGTAGCTCCCAGAGGGGAATCTACGATCCAATAACAATGTTGCAAACACACTGTCCAAGAGCGTAGCTGGCAAGTTGCTTTGTTTTACCTGTATACATTTTTTTTAAATACCAACATTTTTAAACAGGTGGTTTCATACAAAAAAATTCCAGCTTCTCTTCAAATATTACACCTGGCAACTCCAGGCCTACATAGCTGCATGGAAATATTTGTGTTCCCATTTACATGGAACAAGAAGTCACAATTTGCCACAGTGCCCGCCAACTACTAAGAGTCAGACTTCAGCTCAGAGAAAGAATTTGTGCAACTAGAATAGTTGGATATTATGGTATGGATAACCATAAATGTCCATGCAGAAGTATGGTAACAGCCTACCTTAAACACCATCGATAAAGAGCAGTCTCTCAAGTTCCACATCACCCTGAATGTACATCCATTCTAGCATTTACTTAATTTCCTTAAACTCTTTTACCACACTCTTCAAATACTGTAAGCACTTTTTATGCACTGTAAGAAATTAATTTCTTTGCATTACTGTATCCATCGTGCTTAGCACATAGCAGATTCTAAATGAAAGTTTACTGAGTGAACAAATAAAACTTACAGTAACTTGGAAGTTGGAACAGACTGCCTTTCCCTTCCAATGCTACAACCTCTTTTTTATTTGACTGAGCCTTCATTTCTCCTTTAAAGCTAGGCCAATCAACAGGAAACAAAATATCTTTCCTGAAATAATCGTAGTAATCATGTTTGGCTGGTGAAAGCCTTCCAGATTTTGGCAAATATGAACACAGAAAGCCCCTCCTCCTTCTGAACCCTTCTGCCTCCTCATAAAACCTCTCAGAAAGGTGGAGCCACACTGAGCTCACAGAAATCAGAAGGTGCCAGTCCCCGGGAAAGGCCACAGGGTCACACAGTTTGGCACCAAGAAGTCTCAGGAGGAGGGATGGGCAGGGGCGAAGAGAGAGCCTTTGGCTTCCCCGCTGTCTCCTCACACTCTCACAGCCCAGAGCTCTAGAAAATGCCCACTCCTCTCTTCTAAATTTCTTCTTTCAAAAATAGCCCTGGTTCAGAAAAACAAAACCAAGCTGTATCTCAGAGAGTTCTCCTAGGGACTACACTAGGGCCCTTCCTCAAGGGGACCCCCACTCCCCCTGTCAAATAGCTCTGCCTTCAAGAAACTGTCAGAGGTCTGGAAGAGGCATACAAGGCCCTGACTCTCTATTGTGGTGGGTTTTTTTTTGGGGGGGGTGGGGGTCCCTGAACTTGAAGTTTTTCTGGTACACAGATCAAGCAACATTTAAGAAGGCTAACCATCTACTCCATCTCCTGGACAACATAATTAATAAGCCACTACCAAGGATCTTTGCGGATCAAAACATTCAGATTACCACCGCATCCTGCGGCCTTCATGGCAGTGCTCTCCGCCTTGTCTTTGGCAGCAGAGCCCTCTCTGCAGCTTGGCCTCTGGCACTCCAGGACCCCATCACCCCCACTGAAGCCGGAAAGCCCACCTCATTGGCAGCATCTCCCACATCACATTTTGCCTTCGGAAAAGAGCTAATGCAGAGCTTCTCAGAGTTGCAGGTGCTCCCTCACCGATGCATTTCTCAATGTCTCCGTGAAGGGAAATCACCTGGCCCTCTCAGGGAACAAAGTAGGGAGATGGGTGGCAGGTGTGCGCAGGCAGCATGCGATAAGTGAAGCACCCTAACATTACTATCTCAATGCGCTTTGGGATTCCTTTCTCTCCATTACGGCGCCTCAACTTCATTAAATACAGGTTCCCACTGAGCCCCAGTGGTTCCCAGGATTCTGAATCACCTGGTATGGAAGCTACAATTGCTGATTCCCGATCCCATCCCAAGATATTCTTAGTCAGTAGATCTAAAATGGGGCCCAGAGATCTGCAAGCGAGCCAGTGACTCAAGACAGGAGATGCTCATAACAGAGAAACAGGTCTCAAAGCTTACGGGAAGGTTACGCTTGGTTGCCACGCTTACCAGAAAAATCAAGTTTTCTCAGTAATAGCACATACATTCTTTTCCAATAAG
Organism: Anoura caudifer; assembly: GCA_004027475.1. Lineage (NCBI taxonomy): Eukaryota > Metazoa > Chordata > Mammalia > Chiroptera > Phyllostomidae > Anoura > Anoura caudifer. The sequence goes on along the minus strand of PVKU01000767.1, from coordinate 158,386 downwards.
ATCTACAAACCAGGGAAGGGAAAAATTAAATGTACCCCTTATCATCTGTCTCTGCTGTCTCAAATGATGGGTTCTCCAACACTTCCCTGGTGAGTTTCCACAGCTCAATACTAAACACGCAGTATATTTTCCTGTCTTTTTCTATCACCATTCATTTTTCTTCTTCACATCTCTTGCTCTCATCACTCTCTCAAATGCTTGCAAGTGGTTTCCACAGTCCTCTTACATCATTTAACCAATAAATAACAACATCTGGTTCTTCCCATCTTTCCTCTAAGACAATCTCTTTGGCCCTTAATCATTTTGGTTGCTTTTCTTCTGCATTCCCTTCAGTACCAGGAACAAATCAGCAAATCATCATCACTCAATGTATCTCAACAACCAAAGGATGTGACTCGCAGGCGCCACTGCCCACAACAGGGTGGAGGAGAGATTGGTGTTCTGAGGCAAAAGCAAAATTCAAAGTTTTTGTTTGAGCTCAAGACATCGCATTTCCACCTGGCTACGAGGAAGTTATAGGGAGGAAACAGAGGAAGGGGAGATGGTCAGGAGGAGACCACACCCCATGCAATGGGCAGTTATGGTCACCATCATGTAAGTACCTGGACTAACAACTACATCAAAGGGAAAGTGAGAAAACTGAGGACAGGAAGATCGTAACAGCATCTAGAAGACAGCAAGTCCCGGAAGAAAATCTTCAAAAGGAGAGGCAGCAAATAATGAAAATTAACAGATCAACACTGAGTTATAACTGGTTAGTTATAACTCTAAGTTATCAATTTTTAACAATTTTTTTTCCTTTAAAAGGCACGCATTTGGCGGAGTTCCTGGATGCAATGCAGTTTTGACATTGACTGCCCAGTTCATGCTGATTCCACAGCTGAGGCCGACATCCTGCACAAGACCCCCCCCACTTCAGACACCAGTGGAGACTCAAATGGCCCCCAAGCCACCTGCATGTCTGACAAACTGGCCACAAATTCAGGGGCTCCTACAGCTCCCTCAGATTCAATAATTTGCAAGAACAACTTAGAGAATTAAGGAAAACACTATACTCATGATTACAGTTTTATTAATAAAAACACAAATCAAAACCAGGGTAAAGAAAAGACTCATGGAGTGAGGTCTGGGAGAGTCCTAAAAAGAAACCATCAGTATCTCCAAAAACATCACCCTCTCTGAATGCTGAGGTAAAATTACCAACCAGGGAAGCTCAACAAAGTTTCAGTGCTGAGTTTTTCATTGAGGTTGCATAGCGTACGCTGACTGACCCAATCATTGGCCACGTGAGTGGACTCAGCCTCCAGCATGCCTTTCCCTTCAGGAGGCTAGAAGGTTGGGATGATATGTAACTAAGTCTCAGCTCTCTAATCATATGACTGGTCTTTCTAGCATGGCCAGCCCCCATTCTGAAACTATCTGGAGACCTACATGAGTTTGCTCCTCCTTAGCATGAACTGGGGTGTGGCCCCTGGGGCCCACATGAACAACACAGGCACTCCTATGACTCCGGAAATTCCAAGGTCTAGACTCTCCCTCAGAGGAACCTGGGACAAAGACCAGGACGAAGACAAATTCTGTATTGAACAAAACTCAGGGACAGGAAGTCACAGTCATCATAGTTCCTTTGAGAAAGTATTTTTGGGTCCTTAGACTCCATTTGATACAATCGGAAATGATAATACATGTCTACTTCATTGACTGGAAAAAATGACCACTCCTTATAGACAACAGGATGCTGGCATGGATAATCTTTAGTCCCCTGAGAGCAGGGTGTGGAAAGAACCCCATGTAATTCTTGGGTTTGCCTCAGAAGGTACAGCTGCTGTGTCCAGCCTTAAACTTGAGAGCAAGCACCAAAAACCATCATACTTCCGAAGGCCAAGCAAGAGGAGTTTGATCCAAAAGTGCCCAAGACCCTCATTCTCCGCAGTCCCAGCCCAGCAGGTTACAACAGAGGGCCACCCTGCCCCTTCCAGAATCAAAGCTGCCTCTTCACCTCCCGGGTAAGCAAAACCCACTGGCACCATCTGTTTGTGTCCTGGAAATCCCTTGCCTGCCTCCACTTTTCTCTTTGACCGAGGAAGATAAACACGGTAAATAAGCCAAGAAATAAATCAAGCAGACTTTTATCTCTACATTATAAAGGTGTAACCCTATCTAAATATTTACATGAAGAAGTCAGGCATCCACCAAAATGATGAATTCATTTTTTAAAATATATTTTATTGATTATGCTATTACAGTTGTCCCATTTCTCCCCCATCATTCCCCTCCACCCTGCACACCCACTCCCACCCACATTTCCCCCTTTAGTTCATGTCCATGTGTCATAAGTTCTTTAGCTTCTACATTTCCCACACTATTCTTGCCCTCCCCCCCGTCTATTTTCTGCCCACCGTCTATGCTACTTATTCTCTGTACCTTTTACCCCTCTCTCCTCCTCCCACTCTCCTGTTGCTAACTCTCCATGTGATCTCCATTTCTGTGGTTCTGTTCCTGTTCCAGTTGTTTCCTTACTTTGCTTTTGTTTTAGGTGTGGTTGCTAATATGTGAGTTTGCTGTCTTTTTATTGTCATATTTTTTATCTTCTTTTTCTTAGATAAGTCCCTTTAACATTTCATATAATAAGGGCTTGGTGATGATGAACTCTTTTAACTTGACCTTATCTGAGAAGCACTTTATCTTCCCTTCCATTCTATATGACAGCTTTGCTGGATAGAGCAATCTTGGATGTAGGTCCTCGACTTTCATGACTTGGAATACTTCTTTCCAGCCCCTTCTTGCCTGGAAGGTCTCTTTTGAGAAATCAGCTGATAGTCTGATGGGAACTCCTTTGTAGGTAATTATCTTCATTTCTCTTGCTGCGTCTAGAATTCTCTCCTTCATTTGAATCATGGCTAATGGAATTATGATGTGCCTTGGTGTGTTCCTCCTTGGGCCCAACTTCTTTGGGACTCTCTGAGCTTCCTGGACTTCCTGGAAGTCTATTTCCTTTGCCAGATTGGGGAAGTTCTCCTTTATTATTTGTTCAAATAAGTTTTCCACTTGTTGCTCTTCCTCTTCCCCTTCTGGTACCCCTATAATTTGGATGTTGGGATGTTTCAAGATGTCCTGGAGGTTCCTAAGCCTCTCCTCATTTTCTGAATTCTGGTTTCTTCATTCTTTTCTGTTTGGTTATTTCTTTCTTCCTTCTGGTCCACTCCATTGATTTGAGTCCCAGTTTTCCTCCCATCTCTATTGGTTCCCTGTGTGTTTCCCTTCATTTCACTTATTGTAGCCTTCATTTGTTCATCTAATTTGTGACCAAAATCTACCAATTCTGTGAGCTTCCTGATCACCAACGCTTTGAACTGTGCATGTGATAGGTTGGCTATCTCTTGGTCGCTTAGATGAATTGGCTCTGGGGCTTTGATCTGTTCACCCGTTTGAGCCATTTTGGGTTTTTTTTTTTTTTTTTTGGTTTGGTCATGGCTGTTACGCAGTGAGGGGCAGAGCCTTAGGTGTTCCCCAGGGCGGGGCATCCCAGTTGCTGGGTTGTGATGCTGTATGTGGGGGTGGGGTCGGAGAGGGAACAATGGCACTTGCTCTGCTCTCTCTTGGATTCCAGTCCCTTCCCCTGCTTCCCCTTCACCTGGATTATCTGCACAGGAATGTGGGACCGCCTGGTCAGCCAGCCGCCTTGCGCAGCCTCACTGGGTCTGCCCATTGCCACCCCGTGCCTGGGGTCCACTATCCGCCACCTATGGGCCTGGGGTCTGCTCGCCACCGCCTGCACACCTGGGATCTGCCAGCCACTGCTGCCTGCATGCCCAGGTCCTCCAACCTCCACTTTTTCCTGCCAGGGCTCTGCCCCTCTTACTGGTCTGGATGAATGGTTGTTGGACTTCCATACAATTCAATTTTCTATCAGTTCTGGTTGTTTTGTTGTTTCCAAATCTTTGTTGTCCTTAATTTTGGTTGTGCGAGGAGGCACAGTATGTCCACCTACGCCTCCATCTTGGCCAGAAGTTCCACAAACTCTGAATTCATTTTTATAACAGTAATTTATTGAGCCCCTACTTTGCAGGCCAGAAGCTGTTCTAGGTGCTAAAGGATCACCTCATGCTCATGTGGTGGTGAGTGGAGATAAAATCCAGCAACAAATGTATGATGCCAGGGAGCAGTAAGGGCTACTAAGGCAAAGACGGTAAGAGAGCAAGGATGAAACATGGAGGCATGTCTGCTATTTTAGATCGGGTAGCCAGGGAAGGACTCTATGATGAAGGGACATTTGAGCAGAAACTAAAGATGGCAAGAGAGCAAGAATGCACAGGTCCGGGGGAGAGCATTCCAGGAAGAAGAAACAAGTGCCAAGGCCTGGTAACAGCAGGTCTGGCCCATATAAGGAACAGGAATGCTGCTCACAGAAAGCTGACGTAGATAGAACACCGTTGATAAATCAGAGGTCAGAGAAGCAGCCAGAGGTCAGATCAAACAGGGCCTTGTAGAACAGAAACTATTTCTCATCACTTGGAAAAGGAACACGGCCATTACTTTGGTATGATCAAGCATCCCTCACCTCCCTCTTTATGTAGAACAACTACACATTCAAAGTTAGAAAAAATATGAATGTAGCTCCAAAGGAAGATTTAAAAAAGACATTTGTTGATTGGAAAAAGAAAACAAAAAAGACTGCTTCAAAAGATGTTCTCCAAGCCTACATTCAGAAACTCACCTACAAAAACCCTCATGAATCAAAAATATATTCCTCTCATTTTCTATCCCTCCTACACCACCAGACTGCAGTCCACAGTTTATCTTACATCTAAAGCACCTTCTAACAGGCAACAATCAACCTTCTCCTCCTGTAGAAACAGTAACCTTAGTTCAGCATGAAATTTTCAGAAGCCATTTACCAAATTTTTTTCTAGAATATCTTTTTTTTGCCTCCAATCACATTTTTCCTTGGCTTTATCCATCACTGGACATCCTAGACAATCTAGTCAAACATCCTGAACAATCTTACCTTGTATCCTATCACAGACTCAGAAAACAAACTTATCAGTCTTGTAGCAGTAACCCATCTTAAAATGAATTCCCATACAGGTCAAGTCAAAAGGAGCAGAGCCAAAAGGAACTGTTTCTTTTAGGTTTTGAGCATAAGGCTAAAGCTGGTTTTCATGGTTGGCATATCATGTGTGACTAAAAGGTGCAAACTGCTGCAAAAAAAAAAAAAAAAACCTCTGAAGATCCAAACATTAAAATACTGCAAATCCTTATGGCTGCACATATTAAGATATTGTTATTTTTAACTCTGACATTTTAAACTACCCACTTTCCCTCTTATGGTTTATATTCCCATCAGAAGCATTCAATAAAATAAAAATTTATAGCAAACTAGTAAAATATTATGATCGAATAGCCTAAACACGGAGAGAAAGAGTGTAAGCTCCTTTAATTTGCCTTAATTTCCTCATCTTTAAAATGGAAAACCCACTGGTTCTTTCTTGTTAAAGGAAGCTTTGATTGCTGCCTGGCATGTAATGTCACTGCTAAGGATCCAGCAGGAGCTTCTTCTCAAAAGGAAGGGGCTAGGGAGGAAATAAAATAAAAGCTAAGCATCCTTCAAATGAAAGTCAAGGCCTTTTATCAAGGTGGGGTGTTCCAGGCATCATGGGCTCGGTTTTGTGTCAATACAGTGTCTAGAGTGTGTTTCTCATGATCCCAGAGTTAAAAACAGGTCATGGCCAGTGCAGGATAAAGGAGCAAAATAAAAGAGGTTACCGCTGCAGATTAACTTTTCACAGATGTTTTGATTTTGCTCTACAGTGGTCCAAAAATATTCCTGTGTGCACTTGCAAGCAATCTTATGAAGAGGCTGAATATAAAATTAGACCAAAACCAGAAATTCATTAGAATTCTAAATTCACTTCAAGGAGCACAAAAAGCTGACCATTTGTGTCAGTTAAGGTTTGACCACAGAAGCAGAACCACTGGGAAAGATACAACAGAAGGGACTTAGTCTAGAGATTTGACCTTTCATAATTGTGGGAGCTGGTTAATAGGCTCTGGAAGATGGCTGCTTCTGCGTCTGTAACAGAAGTGGGAAGTCAGCAGGCACTGGGGAAGGGAGGGTGGATGCACTTGAAGGACAGGAAAGGAAGGATGAGCTGGAACCCATGAAGATGAACTAGAATACACCTCTACTTCTTAAAACCTCTAGGGCCCCAACTGTAATAACACAAATGGCTTGCAAACAAGCTGGCACCCTTCCCCAGAGAGCTGCACGCTCACCTGCACCACAATTCCAAGTAGCTAGTGGCGGTCTGGAGAGCCCTGGAGGAGCCGTGGGCCTGGCTTTAACTGTACACCGAAGGGCAGGTTAGCCGTAGTGTGTAAGGCTGCAATGGCACTAAAACCTACACCAACCTTCTGAGTGGGAGCATGGCCACTTCACTTTCACTTTCTAAATCTCTAAGAAATTTCTTTTGTGTCTAACTCTAACCCAGTACAACATAGGAAAGGAATTTCCAGGAAACGCAGTTCTGTTTTAGCTAAAACAAAGCCACCACATCTTGATAAGCTGCCTTCATTTTCCTTCTAGCCCTGCCCCCGAAACTGGTAAAAGAAGACACCCTGATAATCCATTTCCTCATTTCAAATTCAGCCAATTTCTTATTTGAGAAAAACTGTAAATAGTACCTTTCTATACAAGCAAGCATCTTCACAATAACAAGCGTTATGCATCTTTATTTATTTATTCATTGTTTATTTTTTTAAAAGATTTTATTAATTCATTTTTAGAGAGAGAGGAAGGGAGGGAGAAAGAGAGAGAGGGAGAGAAGCATCAATAGGTGGTTGACTCTCATGTGCCCCTTACTGGGGACCTGGCCTGCAACCCAGGCATGTGTCCTGACTGGGATGTGAACTGACAACCCTTTGGTTTGCAGGCTAGCACTCAATCCACTGAACCACACCAGCCAGGGACATTAGTGGTTTATTCTTAATGGAATTTCTAGCTCTCCATATGTGTAATATTCATGCACTGAATCAAAGATAACATAGTACTTTTAATAAAATAATAGGTTTGAGTTCTGCACTGGGAAACATCCTGTGAAGAGAATGAAAAGACAAGTTATACAGTGGGAGAAAATATTTGCCAAGCACATATCTGCTAAAGGACATGTACCTACACTATACTAAGAAGTACACCATGTGTGGCTCAATGGATTGAGTGGCAACCTGCGAACCAAAGGGTCGCCGGTTCCATTCCCAGTCAGGGCACATGCCTGGGTTGCAGGCCAGGTCCCCAGTAGGGGGTGCTCATGAGGCAACCACACATTGATGTTTCTCTCCCTCTCTATCTCCCCCCTTTTCCCTCTCTAAAAATAAATCAATAAAATCTTTTAAAAAAAAAAAGAAGTACACCATGAGCTTGTGAATCTTATCCCTAAGATGCAAAGATAGTTCAACATACACAAATCAACTAAGGTGATACACCACATTAACAAAGAATAAAAATCACATGCTCGTCATAAATAGATGCAGAGAAAAAAGACAAAATTCAACACCTTGTAGTGTTAAAGGACTTTCAACAAACTAGGCTTTGAGAGAATTTACCAGAACTTAATAAAGGACATTTATGAAAAGTTCGCCGCTTACATCATACCCTAGCATGAAAAATGAAAGCTGTTCTTGTAAGATCAGGAACGAGGCAGGAATGCCCACGTGTGTCACTTCTATTCACCATAGTAGAGAAGTCCTAACCAGAGCAATGGACAAGAAAGAGAAATAAAAGACCTCCCAATCCAAAAGTAAAATTATATCTGTTCACAGATGACATGATCTTATATGTAGAAAAACCTAAAGACTCCACCAGAAAAACAATTAGAAATAATACATGAATTCAGTAAAGTGATAGGATACAAATTCAACATTAAATATTCAGCTGTGTTTCAATACACTAACAACTATCCAAAAGTAAGAAAATAATTCCATTCACTATAGCATCAAAAAGAATAAAATGCACTTAATAAACTTAGCCAGTCTTGGCCAGGCTCATTTTTTTGGACTGTTGTCCCGTACACCAAAAGGCTACAGTTTTGATTCCCAGTCAGGGCGTATATTTAGGTTGCAGGTTCGATCCTCAGTTGGGGCGTGTGCAGGAGGCAACCCATGGATGTTTCTCTCTCACACTTATGCTTCTCTCTCTCTCTCTCTCTCTCTGTCTCTGTCTCTGTCTCTATCAGTGAACATATCCTTGGGTGAGGATTAGAAAAAAAGAATAAACTTAGCCAAAGAGGTGAACAACTTGTACACGTAATACCACAAATCAAAGATGAAAGAAATTAAAGAAGACATTAATAAATGGAAAGACATCACAGTTCATGGACGGGAAAATTTAATAATATTAAAATGCCTATACTACCCTAATATAATCCCTAAAAATATGCCTACAGCATTTTTATAGATATTGAAAAAAATCATAAATTTCATACTGTACCACGAAAAAACCTGAATGTGCAAAGAAGAACAATGCTGGAGGCATCACACTTCCACACTTCAAAATGTATTCCAAAGCTACAGTAATTAAAACAGTGCGGTACTGGCATAAAAACAGACATATAAACCAAAGGAAAAGAACCAAGAGCCCAGAAATCAACACATGCATATAGGGTCAAATGATCTTCAACAAGGGTGTTAAGAACACACAATGAGGAAAGGATAGTCTTTTCAAAAAAATGGAATTGAGAAAATGTCCACACACAAAAGAAAGAAATTGTACCCATATATTACACCGTATACAAAAATCAACTCAAAATGTATTAAAAATTTTAATGTGAGACCTAGAACTACAAAACTCCTAGAAGAAAAGCGTAGAGGGAGAAACTTTATATTAGGGGCTTGGCAATGGGTTTTCAGATATGCCATCAAAAGCACAAGCAATAAAAGCAAAATTAGACAACTGAGACTCCACCAAACTAAACAGCTTCTGCATAGCAAAAGAAACAATCAACACAGCAAAAGGGCAACCTGTGGAACAGGGGAAAATATGTGAAAGCCACATATCTGAAGTTATTAATATCTAAATATATAAGAAACTCTTACAACTCAAAGCAAAAACAAGATACAAAAACAAATAACCTGATTTGAAAATGGGTGAAGGACATAAACAGACACCTGTCCAAAGAACACATACAAATGGCCAACAGGTACATGAAAAAGTGATAATATCCTAATTATCAAAACATAATCATGCAAATCAAAACCACAGTGAGACATTACAACACACCTGTTAGGATGGCTTTTATTAAAAAAAAAAAAAAGGTAAGTGTTGGCTTAGCAAAAATGTGGAAAAATTCTGGAACCCTTGTACACTATTGGTAGGTACGTAAAATGGTGCTATCACTATGGAAAACAGGTTAGCAGATCCTCAAAAACTGGAAAATATAATTGTGGTATGATCCAGCAATCCTACTTCTGTGAGTATATCCAAATAAATTGAAATCAGAATCTTGAAGAAATATATGCACTTCCATGTCCACTGCAGCATTATTCACAATAACCAAGACATGGAAACAACTGAAGTGTCCAATGTCAGATGAATGGATAAAGAAAAGTGGTATATGCATACAATGGATTATTCAGACTTAAAAAAAAAAAAAAAAAACAGAAGAAACCCCTGTTCACCTATGTTGCCATGTGTGACCACATAGACGAACCTGGAGGACATTATGCTAAGTCAAGTCTGCCATTGGCAGAAGTCCACTTATGAGGTATCTATAATAGTCTAGTAGAAAAAGATCGGGCAACGGTAGCTGCCAAGAGCGGGGCTGGGAGAGAGAGCAGTCGCTGCTGCACAGGTATATAGTTTCAATTATTCAAGAGAAGTGCGTTGGAGATGCACCAGACGGCACGGTGCCTGGGTGTAACAATGCTGTGCTTCCACTTAGAGATGGTAGATCTCACTGTGTTCTTACCAGAATAAAAATAAGAAGTAAAATTTTTAAAATAGCTCTAAATTCTCAAAGATTTTTGCTCAAGCAAGCCTAACTTAAGATATAGTTAAAACAGTCTGCACATAATTGAAAGGCCACTTGGTGTTTTTACCAATTACCTAAAATAAAAATCATAAGGGCATAATCTATGTAAAGCACCTGGGCCAATGCTTGGATCACAATGAAGAGTCAGTAAGTGTGATTTTCTGTCCCTCCTTGCAACGATCTTTAGAGCTGTGTGGGTCTAGCGTAGCTCATGTCATCCCTTATACATGCCCAGATTTACACTATTGAATCAGTGGTGCAGTTTCACCTCAGGTGACTGCGTACTAAGGAAACTTCCACATCTTATTTAAATCCACACCTGTGTGTACAGAAAGATTAGTGTGCTTTCTGTCTCTGAGGAGGCACCCATCCTTTCCAATGAGTGCTCTGTTGCACCCTAGGTTTGCAACTCAATCTTCTCAAAATGAATTTTTTATATGTATACATTGCATAGCCAATAAGATACACTATTCAAAGAGCAATGCATCTCAGAGACCAAGCTGCTCTTTATAACCAGTGGTTACAAGAGTTGCCGCTGGTCCCCAGCTCCCCTTCTCCTTTGCCCTGCCCTGCCATATCCCTGCTAACTTCCCTCTTCGGTGTCCTTGGCTCACTGTCCACTTCCTTCCTGCCCTCCTTTCTTCTGCCCCCGCCATCTACTGCATTAAATAAAAATAAATAAAATATAACAAAGCTTTTTAGAGAGTCAAGAAGTGAAAACACCCTTCCTCACCCTCCACCAACTGGACGGAAGCATTTGACATTGACCTTTTTAAACGGAAAATACTCAGAACAGGAACCTTCATGGCTATTGTAAGTCCAGCACACCTCATGCTGTGAGCCGTAACACCTTAAATTAGCCAACAACCCTCACTGCTATAGATGAAAAAAGCAGGTCAATCTAAAGTTAAACATTTATATTTGTGCCATCTAAGGAGATTTTTAAGAAACATTTGGAAAACTCAAAGTACTGAGCTACTCAGTAGCTGGAGACCGGGGCGAGGTCTCTTGACAGGTGACTCTGATGACTTAGAAAAGGAAACCATAGCAATTGGCAACAATTCAAGGGCTTTTAACTTTCAGCGGAAAACCAGAACCACTTTCCAAGAGGAGAAATGTTTATAAAATATTCTCTTCCGAGTCAAATGTGCAATTTCCTCACCCTCCTTAAAACATTAAACTTTCAATGGAAAGAATTAAGTCAAAAGTCCGTGAATTGTTGCCAATTGCTACGGTTTCCTTTTCTAAGTCATCAGAGCCACCTGTCAGGAGACCTTGGCCTCCAGGCCGGGGCAGGCTTTTCCAACTGTCTCAAATAATCATTATCGTAAAGACGGGTTCATATTACACCCGTTTAAAAAAAAAAAAAAGGCTTAAAACTCTGATGATACTGAACATTATTTCAACAGTTTTATCCGACACATTATAAGCTCAAATGCTGAGACAAATTATAAGGGGTTTGAATCAAGCTCGTGATGTATGACAGCACTTCCCTCAAACCAGCCCTTCTCCCCTTCCACCTGAAGCTAGCCCTAGCCCTCTTTTAAATCCAAGAAAATTCTCCACCCTACGAAACTCTGGCGTTTTCTCGGGTCCGTTTACACTTTATTCACACCAGAAATGCTGAATCATGACTCCGAGGTTGTAAAAGTATTTCGATTGGGACGCCAGGCTCCCCAGAGGATCACAAGTATCTGCATTCCTTTCCTTTGCACCCTTCGAAGTCTAACCCGGGGCCCTTTCCGCACACTGGAGAGGTTCTGGGAGCGTGCAGGTCCAGAAAGAGCCACTGCTCGCTCTCCTGCTTCTCCCCAAAACTCACGCAGCCCTGGCAGCTCAAGGCTCCTGCCTCGCCTCTTCGGAACGCGACCCCTTAAAGCACTAACAACACACTCCCCAACTGCAACGCTGCAAAACACCTCCAAGAAATCCCCAACTTGGAAGCATTACCACCCCAGCCACCGGTTCGGGGCTCCGCGAGCCCGCACGGGTCTCGCTTGATCACGTTCCGGCAGGGGTGGGGGATGCGGAAACAGCGCCTCCAACGCCCCTCCCGGCCCTCGCCAGCGGAGAGCTCAGACTCTTGAGAACTCGATCCCAACTCACAAGCCCGCGCCTCCCGGACCGCCTGGGAGCCCAGAGAAGCGGGACCGAGGTCCACGGAGCAGCGCCGCGCGGACAGCCCGGAGAGGAGGGAGGCGCTGAGGGGAAGGGGTAGCAAAAGAAGAAACGCCCCCCGAGCTTGTCCCGCAACTTCTCGCAACGCGGCGCGGCGAAGTGCAGAGCAACGGCGGCAGCGGCGAGCGCGCGACGAGGACTCACTTGAAGGTGAGGACGCAGAGCGGCCGGTAGGACTTGTGGCTGGTGTTCTCGGCCATGCCCTTGCCCCAGAAGTCGTTGGCGAAGATGCTCCAGCGGAGCGGGGTGCCGGGCCGCAAGTCGGGGTTGTTCACGATCGCCCACACGTCGTCGTGCACGAACTCGCCCTGCAGGGATCGGCCGTAGCACAAGCAGCTCGCCCCGGCTAGCAGCGCCGCGGCACCGGCCGGCGCGAGTCCGCAGTCCCGCCGCCGGGAGGGCGCGCGGTCCTCGCCGCCGCCGCCTCGGGCAGAGCTTGTCACCACCATTGCGCCGCCACCGCTGTCCTGGCCTCTGCCGGGCGTCTGGCATCCTCCCCGGCCGGGGCCCCGGAGGCGCGCGGCGGCTGCCTGGAGGTGGGCTCGGGCATGATGCGGCCACAGAACCTGCCGCCGGCGCCCCGCGCTGAGCCGCCGCCTGCACCTCCGAGTTGGCCCAGCTGCAAATAAACAGCAGTCCCCCCGCCTCCCCCGGCCCTCGCCACCTCCTCCGCCCCACTGCGCATGCCCCGCTCGCTCCAGGCTCCTCCGCCACCCCCCCCATCCCGCGACCGGGGCCGCCTCCCCGCGCACACCCCAGCTCCCGCTGCCCGCACCGGGCTCGCCGCGGTGGTCTGTCCCCGGGCGCTGCGTCCCCCGGCGGCGAGAGTTCGCGCGCAGGTGGAGCGGCGGTCCTGGCGCGCAGCTGCCCGGGTTCCCGCCCGCCGTGCCCCTAGGATTACCCCCGTCCTTTCTCTTCCACCCACTAACAAGGCTGAGGACCTCGTGCGGCAGACACCTCTGTCCCCGCAACCCTCCCTCAAAGGTAAAAGTGGCCGCTGCCTGCCGGGAAGTTCCAAGCTTTTCAGCACCCCGGACAACAGCAGCGGCGACGCCTGGGGACACGCTTTCCCGCCCTGCGCCCGCGCTCGCGTCCCGTCGCCCTCGCCCCATCACCTTCCCTGGCCTTTCTGGACCCGCACCCGGCGCTGCGTCCCCTGGTTCTGGCGTCGGGCGGAGGAGACCATGGGGGGACGGAGCTTCCCGAGCCCCTTCCCGAAAACCCCGAGAGAGGGTCTCGCTGGCCCTGGGCTTCCTGCCCGCCTAGCCCCGTTGGCCCAGAGGCGCCACTGGCTGTTTCCCTTTACCTTCCATTGGTCTACTCTGACTTAGAAAAAGTCCCAGGTTCGATTTTTGGTTTGAGTCCGGACGCTGAATTGGCTTCGGAAACATTTGTCCTCGTTTTATTTTTTTACTGAAACTCTTGAGATAATACAGGAGATGCCAAGCAAATTACTTTTTCTTCCCATCTAAGCTTACCACTTGGATCTGGGTATAACCAGGCTGTGGGAGTGTTTGTAACTGTTCCTCCTCAATCAAGAGATTAAATAAAATCATCATCATCATCATCTGCGTTAAGACCTCTGGCATTGACTCCCAATAGTCCTGTATTTCTGAAAGGTTTTCTTTTTAAAAAAATACTAATTATAATAAGTAAATAAGTTAGGTGAAGATTATTAGAAGTTCACCAGGTTTGAAAAATCTTTTAACTCTTTGAGGCCCCTTGTAAATTCCCATTGCTGTGTTATTGAAGTTACCTGGAATTTGACATAACCAGACTGGAAAACTTGGAATATAAAATTCACCATTTTATTACCACCCCTCCAAAATCCTTAAAAGTTTCATAGATCTAAAAAAAAAAAAAATAGTAAAACAAGACATTGTTCTCATACGGACTGAGCATTTGCATGACTTCTTTACTCCACTAATTTATATATTTTATTTTTAGTTTAAAGATATATCTGAACAGTTGAAAACCCAATGAATTAAGCCAAATGTATTCCAAGGCAGGATGCATTTCACTATTGCACTTTGTTTTTTGGTGACTTGAAAATTAGTGACTGAGAAATGTTTGCATCTTTGCATCAAAAAAAAGCTAGCCTCAGTAGCTTTAATATCCAGACTCCACACACACCTGAACATACCACAGAACACACATAGCCTTTCTTCTTTGGCTATTAATTTAATAAAAATATATGAAAGGTATACCTTAGGCTACAATGTGCTAAGTACTAGGCTGGATGACCAAAGCTGCTCGAAATCTGTATGTGTGTCTGTGTGTGTAAGGTTAATATAAAAGTCTCACTTTCTAAGTTAACAGCTGAGTAGGATAGTGAAATTGCCCTTGTCGAAATGATAGCATTTATAACAGGCCAATGTATCAATCTTTACCTATAATAAATAAAGGCTTTCTAGAGACAATGTCTTACTCCCAATGAGGGACTCTAGTAATGGATTTTTATAGACAATAGAAATTTTCTCCCTTAAATCACCTTTAACTCCCGTAGGAAGCGCAGCCCTGCCCACTCCCGTGTGTCTGAGCTGTTCTCTTCAGATGAAAACAGCGTCAGAGTTCTCTATGACCAGGGGAAGAAGAGAATGAGGACTCCAAAAAGAAATAGGAAGGGATATGCCAGCCTCGAAGTGGGATTCCAGATTTCTGAGCACAGACAGTTCATTATGCTTTCCTCTAAGTTCAGTGGCATCTCAGTTCTAGTTAGTTCAGATGATGAATTTTGGATTAATTTACTTGAAAATAGTGAGATACCTCAAGTCCTTTTAAGGACAAACCAGTACGTATTATTTGGACTATAAGACATACTTTTTCTGCCCCCACAAATTTGGGAGGAAATGGTGGTGCGTCTTATAGTCCAAATGTAGCTTTACATTTACATTAGTGAAATATTATGTTATTCATGTTATTAAATATTTTACCACATTTTTTGCTTCAAAAATTTTTTTCCTATTTTCCTCCTCTAAAACCTAGGTGCGTCTTATGGTCCAAAAACAATACAGTAAGTACGTACTTTCTGAAATTCTACACATTCTTTGTGGCTCCATCATTTCTGATTCAATACTGCTCTGAGTTACTGGAAAATACTGTAAAAGTGTTAATGTCAGCTTTATATTGCTACATCAGCCCATAATCCCTTCTGCTTTTCTCTGAAGGTATAAAGCATTCATCTTGACTAATCAAGGGGCCCCAAATGAAGTTAGATTTAATTCTTGTCACTTAGTTTCTGATTATTTTAAAGGATTTATAATTAAAACAATATTACCTCCTAAAATACCTTTTGTCCACTCAGAGCAATTTAAAACATAAATTATTACAGAAGTGCCTCTCTGAAGCTCATACAGATTTAGTCACTTGTGCAAATTAAAATGGATGAGATTCCTGAAAGAAATGAGGACACAACTAAAAATAAATCGAGGGCAAGTAAATATTTTAATAAAACAAATTTCAAGTTACCACACTATGCTTTTCAACTTTATATACCTTGTTCAGATACACCCTATATCAAGAAACAAATACAATGCTACAAAGGCAGAAGTTCAGGAAAATAGCTGATAACATAATTTACATTAAAAATAACTTTTGTTACCTAGTTACTTACCTATTATTGTTGAATAAAATACAGAAAACTAGAAAGAAGAACCAAAAAATTTAAATACACTCACCCTGCCACCCCACGGGATCTGCCGTAGGACAGCCAGTCCACACTCTAAGAAGCTGGCCCAGCACCCAGGGGACAGTGCGGGACAGTCGGCAGTGCCCTGCGGTCTGAGGGAGGGTGGGGCCCAGACCTGGGGCCAGGCTGGTGGCAGCAGCAACAGGAGAGAAGAGGGGCCCCTCAGAGGAGGTAAACTGGCTTCTCTTCCAACTCCAGAGCCAATCTCTGTGGTGTCTGCACAGAATGAAATAAAAGACTGTCAAAAACTGATTGTGATCTTGCTATTTCTGGACCACGGGCAATAAACCTGGTCAGCAAATCACTACAAGATGAAAGTATACACATATATGTTGCAAGAAAGCATATCACGTCTAACTAGATTTCTTCAAAGAGTTTAGAAACTCTGGTTTGGAAAACTGAGGCAACCTTGCAAAGCAATGTCCAGAGTCTTAGAAAATAAATGCTGACATGATTGTATCAAACAAAAAAACAATATTTATATATATATGAAATTTTGATTATATACATTTTAATTACATGCAAGTCAAAAAGGCACTACTAGGGTTTGTACAGCCTATACAGCCTATAGAAAATATCAGAGGAAACACTAAAATGCCATTGTGTAAACTTACCACTAAAATTAAATTCACACTTACACCGAACTGATTTGTAGTAAGTTACATTTTTTTAGAAAAACTATTCCATCAGTATCATCAGCTCTAGAAGCACTATGAAATAATGTATCACAACTGTACCCCAATGTTGTCACAATCCACTCTTAACAGCCCCAGTATCGGATAAGCAGAAAGATACTTCTCAAAATTAAAGAGTATCAAAAAAAAAAAAAAAAAAAGTCCTGGTCTGCAGCATTTCCTGACTTTCATTGCGTAAACATTCTTACCACAGTCAATTTCATGCCACCACTGTAATGCCACTTAACACAGAGACGGGAAGAGAGGCGCAGTGGCATTACCGTTCTACAGTATTTTCATCATATAGATGCGGGGGCTGTAAATTGGATTAAGAGCAAATGAATAGTACAATGCCATAAATAATTAGAAAATGATGAGTCTTGAGCATTTATTATCTTTGTTTAATCTAATTTATATAAGTTTATATGACTTATTTTTTATGATGGTTGTGTTTAACAATTAGCTTACAAAATTCCTGAAAATTTAACTGTTTTAGTGAACTACTTATGAGTTGACTCTAGCACACCATCAAATGAAATAAAATTTGGCCATTATTGCTATTATGTTTTTTTTTAATTTTATTGATTTTTTAGAGAGAAAGAGAAACATTGATCTGTTGTTCCACTTATTTATGCATTTATTGGTTGATTCTTGTGTGTGCCCTGACCAGGGATTGAACCCACAAGCTTTGCATATGGGGACAATGTTCTAACCAACTGAGCTACCCGGCTAGGGCCAGTATTATAATTTTGAATTCAAGTGATAAGTATGGGCAAAGGCAGGGGAGAGGCGTCATTATACTTTCATAGTGAAGAATTAACTGTAAGAGAGGTCTGGCCATTGCCCTTGGTGACTGGGAGATGATTATCTAAGCCCCTGGAATGTCCTGTGTGACAGAAGAGTCTTTGTTTGCTGGGGGCTTTGGCTACTGGACAGTCTGACAACGTGGCTTATGATGAGATCTCTTGGCTGTACAGTATCAGTTCTGACCTCTGAGAGAACCAGAGACTAAAGATATTAGCCTGACCTCTGGGAAGGCCTAATGACTAATGGTCAGCCCTGCAGGCAGTATGCCATGAGCCCCGGTAAAACCTCCGAACACCAAAGCCTCCTGTGAACTTCCCTGATTGGTAATACTCGGTGCATATTTTCATACATTAATACCAAGAAAGTGACATGTCCTGACTTCATGCAGAGGAGACAGTGAGAGCTGTGCGTGGTACTTCTGGACTCTGCCCTGCGTGCGTCTTTCCTTGGCTGTTTCTCATCTGCATCCTTCCCTGTGACGATCATATCTGTAACAACCGCTTTCAGCAAGCTCTGTGAATCCTTCTAGCAAATTGCATAAACTGAGGGTGGTTCTTGGAACATCCTAAATCTGCAACTGGTGTCAGAAGCGAGAACACTGTTGCGGAGATTGTGCTCAAACTCTCCTTAACACTATTTTCCGGCTGAAGACAAACAAAGGAACAAAACAAAACAAAAAATGGAGAGCTACCTCCTCCAAGAAGAATGGAAGAAACAACAGACACACCCAACGTTGTCATGTTAATGATTTTCCCTATGTAAAATCTTTGGGGAAGACCACAAACGTAAAACCAAACAAGAAAGAAAAGGAAGGAAGCAAGGAGAGGAAGAGAGAGACAGACAGACAGAGACAGACAGAGAGACAGAGAGAACCATAAAAACCTAGAGCCACTGCCTGGGAACTACTGGAAAGTTACTCCTGTGTGACTGTTGGTTTGTAGGTGATGAGGCTCGAAACTAAGGACTGTTTTAGAAAAGAGAGAATAAATAATGAGAAAAACTGAAAAGCCCAAGTGGTCTATATAAAACATTTATTACAGTCTTCAATGTTTGATGTTCCATGCCACACAGTAACATTTTGTTTTAATGTGTTTAATTTAATGTCACATTTATTTTTGTGTAATGAGATATAAAAATGATTTTGTTAAGGAACTCATCTACCCTGCTCTCTTTAGAAGCTCCAGCTACACAATTTTGGGGGCCTAATATAAAATGAAAATTATAAAATGTTCAAAAATTATTAAGAACTTCAAGACAGTGAGAGGAAAGAATGAAACTAGAAGGGAGCCCTTCCAAGAACCGGGTCCTGCTGCGAGCAGGGCCTTGAGCAACTGCTCAGGTTGTGCATCCACGAAGTAAGACCTGCTTCTGAGAGACGATCCTGTTCATGTAACTCTTCCAAGCTATTCGGGGTACTGTTTGCAAATCGTGGTCTGAAGACAGCCACAGCTAGTGGGCTCGGGCACAAGAGACCTAATGCAACACCTGCCATGAGCCAATGACGTCACTTGTAGCCTGGAATGTAAAGAAACTGGAGAACCTACTGTGCCAGTTTCTCTTTGCCAAGTAAAGATTGTATCTGGAGATAGATAGTTTCCCTTCAGAAATAAGAATCTCCCATCTTTTCTTCCTACGCTACTAACTCTTGTTTCTTGGCCTATTTTTCCGTATGTGAAGGGTACAAGTGAGTCTTTTCAGCCTACTGTAGCTTCCCCAAAAAATGAAAACTGTCTCTTAGATTTCATTCTTGGCCGTGTTTCCGTGAGTGAGACAGCTGGGCTTTTTTGCGGGGGTGGTGGTGCTTGTAAGTAATTTTGAGTCTTCTGTGCACATCTTGGAGAAGTGCTGTGGCCTTTCCAGGTAGAAGACAGAGGCAGATTTTTGCTTCACAACCTGTTTCACAGACTCTGTCCTTTCCATTTCCCACTTGTCCAGTGATTTCTTTCCTTCCCTCTTCCACACTGCGAGGTTAAGACAGCACTTTATCTGCCTTCCGTGAGAATGAGCGTTATGCCTACGTTCTAAGAAAGAGTGTCCTGTCGCACTGCCGTTGCCGACCTGTTTGTAATTATGGACATGCCCAAATGTTATTCTATTTTTTTCTTCATACTTAGCCCAAAATTCAGACAACAATCATGAAAAGGTGTTACCAGGAATTACCGTGATAGCAAACCCACAAAACATGACATAAATTCTCCTCCTCTCTATGTCTACAGAAAACTTGACTAATCAGCTCTGGTAATCTTGCCCATAAATTCCAGATGCTAAAATCTTTCTCAGCACAGCCCTTCAGGCTGCCACTCTCTGTTGATAGGCTGGCCTGGGAGTTGAAACCCCTCTTCTATCCCCGAGCAGGTGAAATATGGCTGCCAGGAGGCATGGGTACTAAAGCAACAATGTTTTCCATAAAAATAAATGCGAACATTACAAAAATGTTTCTCTTTCTCTCTCTGTCTGTCTGTCTCTCTCTATGTTTATATTTAGATGATAATATATATAATTTTACATGTTATCACTTCTATTTGAGCAAATGTATTTCTGATAAAATTTTAAGCAGATCTAAAAGATTACTTCTTTTGTATTTGGGGTATTTTTAGGAGGTTTCCATAGGAATTTTCACTATTCTGCAAATATATATATTATCAGATAAGTGAAAATTACCACACAAGTATTTTTGCCATATTAGAGTACTTATATGAATGAAATGCCTAGAAAATATTAAAAGCCCATTTAAAACGCTGTAAGTGCTGGTCATAAAGAAAGTCAATAATTCAGGCACAGATTAGTGCCCTGATTACTACTGCAGTTTCAGCCATAATTCATCAGCACTAAATCTAATCCTGAGTTTTCCATCTCCTCCAAAACTGAAAAGTACTCACTTGTTGATGAACAGAGGAAGAGAGTATTTAATCTGTGCCCCTTAGAAACAGCAGGATGCAGCACTGCAATCCAGCTTCTTGCTAGTTCCTGAACTAAGGGGTCTGACTTGCATCAAATGGTTTATAGTCAAGATGCTCACTGACAACCGCGCCTTCCTCTGCCAGACCACCTCTGGACCAGGTTCCGGTTTCCTCAACTGTGAAAGCATCTCAGAAAGCGATTGTGAAAATTCAGTGAGCAAAAGTCAAGAGCTTTGAAGAATGCCTGACACATATGAGTGTACCCAGTGACAGTTGGCTATGATAGAAGAAGAAGAAGAAGAAGAAGAAGAAGAAGAAGAAGAAGAAGAAGAAGAAGAATTATTATTTTCTTTCTTTGCTCTCAGTAATTTTTTGGCTACTTCTATTTCTCTCCATTACTGAAAAATAGAAAATCTATTTTACTATTAGATATCTGCTTCCCAATTCCTGATTGATTATTCATTTCCTCATTTATAATGACAGTTGTGGCTATCAGCCTACCCAGGATTTACTCTGGACAACGCTAGTCTGCTTTGCTTTCTGTTGCCTCGCTGTAGTAAGGGGGTCAAGTCATAACCCTTCTCCTTTCCGATGCCAGAGAACGCCTCCATCACCCGTGAGTCGCTGGCTATCCTGTTGTTTCTACTTTGACTGCTAGTGTCAGATTGCTTCTCAAGGAATGTTTAATAATTTTTCTTTCCAAAACTTTAACCTTTAACATTACATGACATAAGGTTTTAACAATCACTTCATAGGGAAAATTTTTATATTTCCCCATGGTTACAAAAGAAATTACTAGCAAAGTTATTTGGCTATTTTATCACTAATGTTAATCCCTTTCCTCGATCTGCTTTAAAAAAAAATTACATTTCCTTGTGAAGCAGAGTTTATGGTGAAATGAACTAGGAAAAATATAGAAAGGTGATGAAAAGACATTTTTCTAAAGATTTCTTTTCCCAGGATTTTCAGGGACATCTTGATTTTCTTTCCTTTAAAGTTGTATATCTTGGAGCTTAAGCTCCTAGGCTCTATTTGTTGTAACTCTAAGGTACAAGATAGCGGACTAATATTTCTGTAGTATTAGCTAACCCTGGGGAAAATAGGAATGTCGTGGGTATAAAAAAAGTGAGAGGGACTTTCCCACCCTGTAATGGAGCATTCGATGATTCCAGTCATGTCTGTCTGTCTGTCTGTCTGTCTATCTCACTCCCTCTGAGGATACATGGAAAACCAGATTAAACAACATTTGCCTTACAACATCAGATGATCAACAGTAGAGAAGTACCAGGGCAGGAAAAGATAAAGGGTTAGCTCGGTATCCGGGGCCGTTTTTGCCCACGGAATGAGTGAGAGGCTGAGCTGAGCATTGACACCCTTCAGGGAACAGGAAGGATAACACACTTGGAATCCAGAGCACCCTGGAAACCCACCCTGTGCATAGCAAGCAGACCCTGAAGAAGGCATCCGAGAAACAAAGAGGAGCTGGAAGTCCGCCACTACTTCTGACTCCAACCCAGTTCCCAGGGATTCTGATCACCTCAGGAAAGCTGAAAAACTTAGAAACAGAAACTGAAAGAGCTTATCACCAGAAGACCAGTGTGAGAAAATGCTTATGGATGGTCTTCCAACAGAATGCAATGATTTCAGATGAAAGCATTAAGATAGAGGAAGAATGCAATTTAAATGATAAATATGGTAACATGCAATTAAATCTAGTTGAAAACTACCTGCTTTCAAATCTATAGAGACAGAAAGCAGGCTACTGGTTGCCAGGGGCTGGAGAGAGGAGCAATGGGAGTGACTGCTAATGAGTCCAGGGTTTCTTCTGAGTCATTTACATGTTCTAAAATTAGATTGTGGTGATGTTGCATAATTCTAAGAGTACACGAAAATCCATTGAATTGTACACTTTAAAAGGGTGACTTTTGTGGTATGTACATTATCTCAATGAGGCTTTTCTAAGAAAAGGGAAAATGTGTAATGTCAGTAGCAGCATGTAACGGAAGAAGGGCGACACGGGCTGGAAGTGTTCTGGACCATGAAATTGTCTGGGAAGAGCACAAGTTAGGAATTAGTCATTAGGCTTTAAAATGATGTGTTATGAGCATTCTATAGGTGTGTCACGTCATGTCACACACACACACACACACACACACACACACACACACACACATTTTTGAAAAAGAAAGGCAACCAAGCCGAAAGGGTTAATACTCATAAACAGTGCACTTTTCTCAGCAGTTCTTTTTTAAAGACCCCCTAACAAAACAGTGCTGTAGTTTCCAAGCAAACAGAGAGTGGAAATATAAAACTTGTCCCTTATGTTTTCTTCCTAACATGGTGAGTTAACACAGCAGTGGAGTAAAGAATATGAATACTTGGTGGACACAATGAACACAAATCACCTCAGACAATGAAAATATGAAGTTTTAAATACTATAACTGACTTAAAAAAGAAAGGCCACAGCTTTATAAATATTTTTCTGTTTTATACATGCTGCACTATTGTAAACCCATTTCACTGGGCTTTAAATTACCCAAAGCAGGCCCAGTGCTGTTCAGTCCGCCCCAGACAGAGCTTAGCAGATCGCCCACACACAGTAACAAATCAGTTATCGGTTCATTGATGGAATGAATAACGCTGGAATGTATTCATAAGTGGAAAGCAGATAGGACTTCTGAAAGCTGGATGGTTAGGATTTCCTGGAGGCAGGAGGCAAATTCACTCTTTCCTTTTCCTACAATAATGTATATTATAAGCATGTTCCAAGCTTCAAAATAGAAAGTAACACATTTATAAAATGTTATAAACCTCTAAAATTGAATAAAGTCACACTCTGAAGGCATGCAACAGTTATCACTAGCTATAGGATTTGCTTTCTACATTGTTACTTCTGTTGAGTGATGCTAATCCTGATTTCTGATTCAGAAACATTTCCCACCTGCTTACCATTTGGAAGGCATCTCCCAAGGTCAATGCTCACCCTCCAGACAGCTTGTCTACAACGATTGCAAATCTTCCATGACCTCCAGAGAAGTCCACAATTTCTTACTCTGCAGTTTCTTGTCCCTAAGTTTTTCTTCTAACATTACTCAATACCTACAATTTAAGAGCATTTCTCTTCCCTCTTCCAGTGTGAATAGGGAACATTTTCAATACAAAGTTTTTGTTGTTTTCTTAACTACTGTTAAATGGTTCTATTTTTATAGAACAATGTTATTAGAATGTCATAATCAACTTGGTCTTTTTAAAATTCAATTCACCACTCTGTCGCCCCAGCTTCAGCTTGAGGAGTTTGAACTCAGTGGAAACTTCACAGTATCTAAATTACATCTCAGGAGAAACTAGCTGAGAAATTGCTTGGTCTGCCCATGGGGCTTGGCAAAGCGGAGGTCAGGCCTGGCTGGGTCAGTGATGGCAGCCGGTACGAGGCAGGAGAAAGAGGAACGGAGGAATTGAGACAGAGAATGGATCAGCAGCCAGAGGAAATGCCAGTGGTTATTCAAATACAAGAACCAGAAAATCTGAGTCCTGGAATGAAGCAGAGTTTTGGAGCCTGAGGGGAGCTGGGTGTTTGTTCAGACGGACAAGAGCAGAGGGGGCCCCAGTATCCACCGCCAGGACATGCCCCACCCTCCCTGGGTTGTGGTTGTGCCAGCCTTCGCTGACCTGCTTGCTCTGCACAGGGACTGTGGTTCTAGGACATGTCAAAGGTGCCCAGCACCTTCTGATCATCGATACGATACAGCTTAGGGAGAGACAGGGAAATGGTTCTAAGCAGGAAAGTCTGAACCAGAAACAAGTTATAAAGATGAGATTCATTCCACTGAGGAGTTTAGAATCAGATGGTTAGTATTAAAAAAATTGAGGAGAAATGCCCAACTTTAGTATTCTTTAGAAGCAATTGAGAAAGCAACAGCAGCACAATATCATCCATGGAAAATTAGCTTTGCCTACTGGTGAGGAAAGGGGTTCAGGAAAATGTAATAAGAGTTCATTAGAAAAGAGTAATGCTGTCAGATGTTTACTTTTTAATAATAGTTTCCTGTATTTTGATACAGTTTCATTTATTATAGTACAAAGTGTAAATAAGGTTATTTAAGATAGCATTATATGTAAATAATATTGATGTTGTATATTCCTACAGCCAAGATCAAAAAGGATCCCGTCCAGAGATGATATTTAAAATTCCCTATTTAACGATTTGTGAAGCCTGGGCCTTGGCCAACTCTGACCAGCCATGACAGAGCCCAGCTGTGCTCCTGAGCTGGCTTCTGGAAACTCCTCTGTGTGAGGCATTAACTCTTTATTGTTAGGGGGTTAGGAGAGGAGGTCCCGAGGGACAGGCCAGGGTAAGGCAGCAGAGAGACCCAACTTTCCCAATACCTTACCTGGTATTCTAATATTTTAATAGCGTGCTCCAGTTACAGCTCATGCGCTAACTCCGACCAGAGATCTGGAAGCACAGTGGTGCGATGCGCGACTTTATTGCCAGGCTGCCATGTGACCTTGAGCAGCTATAGAATCTGTAAAAAGCATTGCTAGGAGGATGGTCGGAGTTAATGTTTATAAAGTACTTAGAAAAGTGGCCCACAGTAAATGCACAATAACCAATATTATCTATGGATAGTGGTTATGTAGAAGAGAATAAAAAACAGAGCATAAAAATGACTGTAATTGACTATCAGTGCATCACATGGGCTAGGGAAAGGGTTGTGGCAATAATAAGTGCTGTAGGTTTGCCAACTCTACTCTAGTCCACCCCAAAACCAACCTTACAAGGTGCCTTGACAATACTACTTAAAACCAGCATCAGTATATTAGTGATTTAAAAAAAGGTGTGGGGGGAGGACTCTTACAAGACCCTTTGGTTAAGTCCCAATCTAAAATTCACTACCTGACACCAGTCACTGTATTTCAATACTGGCTCTCAACACTGACAGAGTCTTGTCAGGTCAATGTCCCCAACAAAATTTTGTTTGGGGTCACTCTCTGGAAAGCTTACCAATTCTATTTCTTTTCCTCTGTCTCATCTTTGTGTTCCCGAGAGTAGATTTGGGAGGTGAGATTTCCAAAACCGCCATCTCCTGGAAGCGGACAGTTGTCAAGTCTGAAGTCGGACGTGGCTGAACGCTGATTGGGGGCCGAGCAAAGAGGTGTGAAGGCAACGCCTGTGACTTACCTTGTCGACTCTAATGGGATCATCTCAGACCATGTTAACACCTCCCAGGCCAAATATCATCTGATGCGTGTTCTTATTATTAACCGAATTCTTATGCATGTCTTTCAAAATGGTATGAATTCACTAAAGATAACTTGGAAGGCAAGTGGCCCCTCTGATGAACTCCTAATATGATTAAAATTATTCATCTTAGAGATAACAGCAAAAAGGGCAAGACAGTTTCTTATATTCGATGCTGTGCCTTTTAATAGTGGAAAGAAGCATTTAACCAAAATTCTGACCTCTAAAAGGGTTTGCTATAGGATTTTTTTCCCCAACGCTAATGAAAAATGTGAAGGAAACTTAAAACCTTTCAGTTCCTCTAAAATCTTGCCATTCCCTACATCCGGCCCTAACTCCTTCCCTGCAACTACTGCCCCCCAGCTGCCTTCTGTTGCTCACTCTCCATCATTCTTTTCCTTTCTTCCCAAAGTCCCTGTCCTGACACATCATGTTGTTCTGCTTCCATCACCAAGTACAAGCTCTTCTAAAAATAAGTCCCCCCAAATAGGATGAGGAGCAGATAGATTTTAAGCAAAAGGATTTCCCTATGTCCCCAGAGAAAAGATGAAAATATACCAAGAATTTAAAATACTACTAGGAGCTAGGAATCCCAGTCTCCCTAAACTAAATCAACATGGACACAGTAGGTTCTTTAGATGCCAAAGTCTGGCTCTCAAATGTTGAGTGGAGGGTCCAGAAAAGGATCTAGATATTCCTGATTCCTTCAAACATAACAGGGACAATGGCAAACGTAAGATGTGGGGGCAAAGCTTTTTTACTGGGGCTGTCCATGTTGGATTTCCAGTAAAGACTGAGTTGATATCCATCTAACTTATGAGCACAAGAAGGGCACATCCATGGGAGATTTTGAAAATCATCTTTTCCATTCCTTCTGACAACATTCTGGGTAAATCCTCAGGCAGTTGCTTCTGGCATGACCCCCATTTTTGTGCACGGCCTAAAGCTGGAAATAGAGGATTGGATTTATAAGCAAGAGCTAGAATAGGAAATGACTTTCCTAATACACCACTGGATTTAACCAAACATTTTGTGATATTCTTAGAACAAAAGAGAAATGAGGTAATGACTTTGGAAATTAAGTAAGGTAGCGCCTGACTTTTTTCTTCAACTTACAAGAATTACCATTAACTATTAAGGGTAAATTCAGTGTCTCATAGCAAGGAGTGCTACAATGTTGATGATAAACCCTACTACTATGTCCACTCATTTCTCTCAAAACCCATCAAAGACCCCCGATGGCAGGTATCTTTAACTAACTTCAGGTGCCCCAGTCTTCATATTTTTGCACCCTACCCTCCAACCACATAAACACTGGACTTTTACCCAAAATAGCAAAATACCACAAAAATAATTACAGTACTGTCTCTGGATCTAGAGATTACACAGAAGTGGAAATAAATATTGGCACTATCTTTTCTGCAATTGTTATCCTCAGAGAGTCTTCTAACTTTCCCATGAATGCTACCCAACTCTGCAGGGCATACTCCTATCATGTTAAGCAATGCTGTACCCCTAACACCCTTCTACAGGACTATTTCTTCTGTGGGCACTAAGCCTTTACTTATTTGCCACACGCAAACCTGATTTATGACTATTGAGTAGTTTTTGGAGAATTTATATATTTCACCTCCTTCCTCTTTCTATGGGCCACATTTTGCTGAAGTGTGTGTCCAATAACTTACAAAATGGAGAATGAACTGTACTCTGGAGATTTACCAACTTTTTATGAATACCACCCTGTAAGTGGAGATGATCCAATTGGAAAATTTGTCAGAAATATAAATATATTATTTAACTTGGCCAAAATTATAAAAAGTAGTTCCACTGCAAAGCAGCATTGGACAACGTAATCCTTCAGTTCCCTCACAGTGCAGCTAGGTAGTGTCTGTGCCTTTGCTAAAAACTCACAATGCATCAGTCAGGTAGACCAACCCATCTCTAAACTGAAGGATGTGATGTCTGGATGTCCAACGTGAAACCCAAAGGAACGCTGAGAGAATTGTTCTTAGATGAGGTTCACTGCTTTAGGATTACCTCTTCAAGGCATTATGTAAAAGCTAACACTGTTCCTTCCCTTACTCTTCACCTGTGTTGCCCTCCCTTAGGACAGACTCCAGGATTTTAAGTGCTACCATGAAGCTTCTGTCATTTGATTAAAGAAGCAACAAAGCCAGATTCTGTTCTATCTCCAAAGCCTCATTTTGAGATGGCGGAATCATCTAGAGATGATGACAGCCATATAGATCCGCAGCAAGACTGCTTTTTGTGGCCAACCTCACCACTAGTCAGAGGATGGTTGAAAAGGGGGCTTCCAGACAGTAATGCCATCCCTATGAGTTATGCAACTGAAATCTCAGGATGCCTGGGGCTCACATAACACCTCATTCCTCATGCAGAACGTCATCTTGCCTGCATTAATTCTTGCCACAAAAGATATTGAAAGATGTTTTAAAAATAATAATTTCAAAAACATACTTTATACTTCTCAGAAATATAATTTTATTTTCTTCATGGTAAAAAACTAGAAATACTAGTTTCTCGGGATGAAGACAATCATCAGAAACCTTCTTAACAGGAATTAAGAAGAGCATTTAAATATCAAATTCAAGATACCCTCCTTGACACTAAATGAAACAGTGTCACTTGCCTAATTTAGAAATCTTATTTTAAAAAAAACAAATTTTCAGACACAATTATAACAATTTCAAATATCAGCATGAATTCTTTTTTTCCTGATACTCCTTTGACCTATATATGTTCATGTTTACCTTTCAGAGTAATTAAGAAATTTGCTATGGTTAAGAAATATTTCTGGGTAAAAAAATCCTATCAATGTACATTTAAAAAATAGAATAGCAAAGGAAGAGCAGCAAATTAACTGTGACAACCCGGAAAAGCAATGGCAGCGTAGTCAACCTTCACTCTTGTTTAGTTCCTTCCCAATGTTCACCTTGCTGCCATCCAAGCGGCTAGAACAACCGTCAAGGAGTGGTTCCTTGCTAATCAGCAGAGTGTTTGATACACACTGATGTAAAGCATACTCCAGAAGCATTTTGGGTAAAATCTGTCTCTTGGTAGAATTTCCATAAACAAATACAGAATAGCCATTTAAATTTGTATTTCAGATAAAAATCAAAATCAACTGGGCATCCTGTATTTTATCTGTTTTATCTGTTTACATTGTTTCTTGCTCTTGTAATGATTAATACAAGCCAGTGAATCAACAATTCATAACCTGTTAGGGGCTTTGTTAAGTACACTTAGCAAATACCTAAATTAAAAAGACATTAAACAAGTTAGCAGAGTTCCTTTCTTATCTTTCAGTTAAATTGTCGGTAACAAATGTTACTGAGTTGTTGTATGGATAAAAAGCAAGTGATTAATAAAAAACTTATTTGCGTGTGGAGAAACACCCAATCCCTCATCCCGTCAGTGAGGGCTGGAATGATTCTGGATTGCATATAATGGAAAATGCATTTCCAGAGATGAAAGACTGGCTTCTCTGAGAAAGGTTAACAGGAACTACTTTTTAATTTTTTTTTTTGGAAAATTCCCCATGCATTTGGCTCTGACACTATCCTCTGTGCATGCACATGCGCACACACACAAACTTTCTGTTTGTTTCTGTTGCAATAGACTTCTATGTTACTTTAATGTGAAATAAGAAATTGAAGGGTAGCATGCAGGCATGTTTACTCGGTGTTTACTTGGACTATGTCATTAACATTTCCAACTTGTTGAGTGGTTTCCCTGATTCTCAGAGGTCTTCACCCCACAAACGCTGATGGACAGGCTGCCAGAGCCTTCCAGGCTTCAGTTGGTATAATGTGAGCTCAGTGCCTGGAAACAATAAAACAGCAATTTTCTAAGAGATTTGCCTGCAAGAAAAGCCAGGAACATGAAAGCCTTTTTCGGTTTCCCACCCCAAGCCTCCTCTCTTCCCTCAGACCCAGGAGGGGCTGGGGAGGACTGTATCCCCTCAGGTTAACTGGGGGTGACAGGCACCGCAACCTCAGCAGCAGCAACCACACTGGCTCCGAGGGAAAGACCCCTGGGGTGGGAATCAGAAGAGCTGGGCTGCAGTGGAGACTTCCTGTCAGGAACAACAGAAGCCAAGGCTGCAGGGGTTAGGAGATGTCAGGTCTTGTCTTGTGAAAGCTTGGACAGAGCATCCAGTCATGATGTGACAGGCAGTGGTTCCAGCTCCTCCGCAGTTAAGTCCCGCAGAGCTGGTCCAGACCGTCTGAAATTCACCTCGAGCACCGTGCACACACTGCCTTCTCAGGGGGCTGCGCCTTGAAGCTGGGTTGCTTTATGTTGCAGAGAAAGAAGGGATGTGGCTCCTGGACTCAGTGTCCCGAAGACAGATTCGGCATAAGGAGGTCCGGTCGAAAGTGAGGTCGGGAGTCCCATAGGGTCTTTGTCCCTCAAGTCAGTTTTGTAACAGTAACCAATTAACCTTCACTCTGAAGAACCTCATACTCTGGGTCTCCCATCCAAATCCACAGTCCATTGGATACTTTCCGATCTAAAATGTATGGAATTATGACCATTGCTGTTTCTTATTTGGTAATTTAACAATCACGTTATACTTTACTTCCTGGTTCACCCAGCAATCCAAAACTATTCCAAATGTTAAATAATTATAAACTTAAAATAAGGTCTCTCAATGGCCTAGAAAATAATGCTGGCAAAAATCTCTTTTAATGGACTTTATGGCTCTCACCAGGAAACAACTATATTTTCAGGGTTTAAAATGCTAACGTGAGGTTAACTTACATGACATTGTATTGTGATAGAATGGCTGTGTCTTATTGCTGGGCAGGGGAGAGGACCATCATTAAAGATGGAAAAGCATTTATTAGTCCAGATAATAATTGAGCTCACTTTATCTCAAGGCAAAGTTAGGGAGCTCTGTTAAGCTGGAGAAGCAGAGGGGATGAGGGAAGAGGGCAGTCAGACCCTGAGGAGAGAGTTGGGTTCTTCTGAGATTGAAGGAATCAGCTGATTGCAACCAGGCCTCTTAAAATCAAGGATTTTCATGGCAGACACCTACATTCTTCAATCCTGCACAATGTCTCAGAGGGTCACGGGACAGTGAAGGGTACACATGGATAATAGGAAAGTGAACTCCAAGTGCTGCAGACTTAAAAGCCCCAGCAGGTCCTGTGCCCAAGGCATGAGTGACTGAAGCAGTGGATGCCACAGGCAGCAGGTCTTGTGACTGCAACACACGCTCACCTTAGAATGGAGGTGTGGGCCAGATGAGGACAACATTTAGTGATCCAAACTGTAGCACTATCCAATTTGCATGCCAGTGCTGGACCCGCACCTCTCCTTGGCTCAGTTATCACCCTCAAAGGAAAATAGTGTTGGACACCACCAACTTCTCATTGTTCAGAGCAATGATGGGAAGCCCATGTGGAGCCATCTTCCTAGCCCAAGCTAGAAGTCAGAGCACAGGCAGGCCAGCAGACAGAAGCAGAGTGGACGTCAGAGGCTCTGGCTTGGGGTCCAGAGCTGTGAGAAGCACATGAACACTAGCTCCCTGTTGTGAGGTATTTCCAGAGAGAAGCTCAGATTGTGCTGGCTTGGCCTCCAGTCTCCTGTCTAACCTTCTTCCCAGCTTCACCTCCAGGCCTCTGCTGTCAGCCGTGCGTTTCAGACTGATTGCTCCCATTAAATGAGTCAGATGGTGCTTTTCTGTTTAAAGGATGAGTGGGCATTTCCATAAGATGCATCTCGTTTTACTAACATCACTAATTTCTTTGCTTCTTGAATCTAATCAATCATTCCACTTCATCTGTGGATTTCATTAATGAGCCATTGACTCCCTCTTCCAGATCATTAGTGAAGATGTCAAATTCTGACTGGACCTAATGCCAATTCCCAAGGCTCGATGCTGGCTCCCGGAGAGCTCCCCAGAGAGCCATTTATCACTCTTGTACATGTGCCTTCACTACCCCAAACCAATTTTAATCTATTTTGCAAGAAACACTTAGGATGTTATAAAAATTAATGCTTTCCCAAGGAACTCCTAACTTTCATAGAATCAGATGTCCATATGCTACACCCATAAAACCCCAGCACCCCGCAAACCACACAGCGTGGGCTCATTTGTCCATTCATTTTTGTTTCTGGAAAAATAGAAGGACTATATGTTTCTGCTATATGCTTCTTATGCCTTTCCAGCATTGCACTTTTTTTTTTTATCAATTTGCCTTTTCTATTTGATAGAA
The DNA here is from genome assembly GCA_004027475.1 of Anoura caudifer. NCBI lineage: Eukaryota > Metazoa > Chordata > Mammalia > Chiroptera > Phyllostomidae > Anoura > Anoura caudifer. Next base: position 126,629 of record PVKU01000767.1, on the reverse strand, counting down.
GCTTCCGATTTTAGTCCATCTTTGTGGTTACTCTTAAGGTGTTTTATGAAAATTAGCATGCTTCTGGATGGCTTGTAGCTTCCATAAGTGGCTAAAATTTAGGTTTGGAGAAGGTGATGTTCTCAGTGGCTTGAACGCAGGTATTGCTTTCTGGGTTTTTCTGACCTTTCTTTACCTGCTTCTAGTGAAAATCAGGTTCTAGTATGTGAACTACAAATAAAAAAATCTAGTAGCTGTGGTTAAATTTGCTTTTATTTTTATCCCTAGGTTCCTGGTTATACAAAGTATTCAAGCTTCAACATCAACATTTCATTTTTTGTCTTGAAATTTCCTTCTGAAATTCAAGAAAAAAATAGCATTTTTCTTCTTTCTAGTAGAATACTTTTTTGATGAAAGAATATAAAATTTTATCTCTACTACCACTGTAAGTCCCAAAAAAATGCTTATGGAAGTACTTGAAAACTATAAAGTGAAATGTTTGTTTGTTGGAGTGGCAACACTGAAGATAACATTTTCTTTATCTTATTATAATTTTGTTTAGTATGATTAGCATAATATAATCTGTAATATACTCTTACATAGACAGGTATTAAGTGTTTTTTCAAAGCTGTGAAGAGGAGCAATGTTTAAAACCTTTGGGGGAATACTTTCTTTCTGCCTGGAGTCCAAGCTGAGAATGGAGCTCTCATTAGCCATGTGATGTGGCATTTCCTGCATAACACCATTAAACATTTTCCAGGAAACAGGGTCTCTGATATTATTCTTGAATTACTTTATGTCAAATATTGTAGCATGTAGGTTGTACCATATAATTCAAAAATTATTCTAGAAGGTGCAATGCCATTAGATCTTTGGGTATGTATTACTCTACATAATGAAATTCTTTGATTATGTACAGTAATGTAGTATAACATAGCATTGTGGAACAAATAAATAATGTAATATTCGAGCATTGACTTTGAAAAGAGTGTAAGTTCAAATCTTGGTCCTGCCACATACTAGCTGTATGATTTTAGGAATAGTTTTTAATCTCTTTGAGCCCTAGTTTTACCACATGAAAATATGATAAATGATACATACCAGTTGTAAGGATTGATTGAGTGTGTATAATAGGATTCTCCAAAGAAACAGAAACTATATATATATATATATATATATGAATGAGAGAGATTTAGTTTGAGGGATTGGCCCACATGATTGTGGAGGCTTAGCGAGTCCCATTCAGATAGGACAGGCCTGCAGGCTGGATACTCAGGGAAGAGATGCAGTTTGAATCCAAAGACAGCCCAGCAAAGGTCAACGTTAGTTCTGTTAAAGCCTCCAACGGATTAGATGAGGCCCACTTACATTATGGAGGGTAATTTGCTTTACTCAAAGACTATAGAGGTAAATGTCAGTTTCATCCAGAAAATACCATCATAAAAACAACCAGAAGACTATTGGAACAAATACCTAGGCCCTGTGGCCCAACCAAGTTGATATATTAATATGAACCTGCACAGTGAGACAGGGTTTGCAAACGGAAAAACAGACACTAATAAACATTGAATAAAGACTTACTATTTTACATCCCAGTGACCTAAGATAAGGATGAGTTGCTGGCTTTAAGAGAAGGTCTTTGCTGAAAGTTTCTGATAAGCCTCAGCTGATACATGGCTAAGGCAAGGTACAGTGATTGCCAAGTCACTATTTAAGACCAGAGCTGTTTATGACCCTGCATATTGGCCACTGTATTTCACACAAAGAGGAAAGATGCTGGAAGGATGTGGAATTACAAAGTCTCACATCACTAATGTAAAACAAAAGAGAAGACCTTTCAGATGATCCATGGGGATAAATGGCTGCACTCTCCTAGCTCTGGGGTAACACAAGGCCAGCACTGCAGTGAAATACAAGTTCATACTCTTCATTTTGTACTTTTCTCTTCCAAGCCATATACCAAGAGAAGAACCAGATATTCTAAAAGATATACCCCCAAAATAGTGCAAATAGAGAATAGAGATACTAGGGTAAAAATGCAAATGCACTGATTAATACTACAGGGAACATATTTTTAAGACATTAAAGTTTTGTACTAGTAAATTCAACAAATTTCATTCTGATGAAATTCATACTGATGTGGACCTTGCCTGGATCTGCTATGTTTCTGACTTAAAAGAGCTTAGCAAAGATATTTGCATCCTACACATGACTCCGCCACCACCACCAGAAAGTACAACCCTTCATAAAAGTAGAGACAGTGGCCAATAGTACACGGGCAATGGAAGTCAAAGATTACAGGTGTTATAAACGCAACGTTAACTTTAAAAAATTATAACTGAGCTCTAATGAAAAGTGTACTGAAATGAAGAGAGAATCAATGACTAGTTGGATATTTTGTTTTAGAAACATTTTCCTCTCTCTGCTGAGAAATATGTTAAGCCAACCTTCCTCTCTTGCAACACAGAGACAATAATATGACCTGCCCTACTTTCCGGAGGAGTTGTGCTTGTCACAGACAGCAAACATATGAAAGCACATTGAAAAACAAAATGATGTATGTGGAGTTATTATTTTTAGTATTCAAAAGAAAAGAAGAGAGACAGCGTGGGGAAATGGAAGGGGTAAGAGCTTGAGAATCAGCCAGCCTGGAGGTCAAATATCAATTCTGCTTCCCTCCACTTGTGTGACTACTAGAATTTCTCTTTGAGTAAAATATGTCAGGCTTTAGATGTTGAAGTTTCCATGTGTGTGTATACTTATGAGTATGTGTGTGAATGTGTATGCATGAATGTGTATGCATGAAGAATGTAGTGAAATTGCTGCACTAATTCTGTATTGAATGGAAACATACTATTTAACACAGGAGATGCTACAACACAAAAGATTGCCAGGACCAAGAATAAAAATACTTTTGTGGAAGGGAGTTACAATGACTCAGAGAAAGTGGGGAAAAGAATAAAGGAGAAAAGCCGGATGGGCTGAGTTTAGACTAGAAAAGAGACTACAGGAAGGCAACTCCAGTCCACAGCCTTGAGCTCCCAGCATCTCAGTAGGAGAAAGATCTCAGGGCAGAATGAAATCCCGTTAGGCAGAAGCATGATAGTCTCTTTTAAACAAATCTCAGAATTAGAAAAACAAACCAAAATAAAGCAGGAGGAACGTTTTAATGACTCTTGGGATTCACTTTGGAGTTGAAGAGTAGATGTGCTTGAGTCTAAACCCTGAGGTGTGCTTCCTGGGTGCCTGTTAGTAACTTGCTGTCTCTGGGCTCTAAGCCCACCCATCTATAACCAGCCTGGAGACGTTAGGTCTGGGACTCTGCAACCCACATCTGTTTTGCCAGCTGATTCTGGTAGGCTCTGTTTGCCAATGGAGGGCACTAGAAGGGGACTGGGAAGTTGAGGAGGAGGAAAGGATCACTCCTTTCTTTTGCTTCCTGTGGGCTTCCTGCCTGTTTTTCTGTTCCTGTATCACCCTCCAAATGTTTCTTCACCTTTGCACTGGCAGTTGCTTGTTGTAATTCCTATAACACTTGCAGATCCAGACTCATAATACCCTCTCACGACTCCTGCCCCAGACAGTCAGCCCCCACCCTCCTCACAGGTCTGGATGCCAGACCCCTTCTCTGAGCTTAGAGACACTGGACCCAACTCCACAGTGTAGAATGCACCCCGCTCAAGCGTGCTTACTTTCAACCTTGCTCCTCAACATCATACTGGAGGTCTTAACCATTGCAGTAAGGACAAAAGGAAATGATGGGGAAAAGAGAAGTAAAACTCTCTCTCTCCCTGCAGATAACATGATTATTTCTATAGAAATTCTTAAGAACTATAAAACAATTACTAGAACTAATAAATGAATTTGTCAGGGTCACAGGACTAAGGTTACTATAATAAAATCAAGTGTATTTTACATGCTACAGCAAACAACATAAAAACTGAATTTTAAAACTTCCATATATAATAGCATCAAAAGCCACAGAGCCCTGAAAAAATATGAATCTGAATCTAATTCCAGGAATTAGTATACACTTTTGATCTGGTAACAATATACGATGCTGTCTCTCTGATAGTTAGATCTCCCCTTATACCACACAACCTACTTGCAGAAATTTTACATCCATATCTACAACTTTAAGTACAGCTGTTTGGAGGTCTTTGTTTCTAACAGAGAAATCCTTAGAACAATGGTTACATGAAACTGGAGTCTGGAACCACAATCTGAGATCTTCATACCACTAAATTAACAGGCAAAGAAAGGACTTGTTCTGCTGAGTGCTTGATCCTAATCACCAAGAGTAAATTGAATTAATGCCAGACAATATGAACGGGGGGACTGACTATTCCTGGAACCGACCGGATTCTCTGTGATATGTCTTATTACCATCATTTCCAACAGTATTGTCAAAGTGAACTGAAAGCTACATCCACCGATAAAAGAAAGAGCCACTGAAGATTCAAGTCTTTTAGGAAGAACCCTGACCAGTTGAGGTCCTGGCTGATGGAAAAGGGAATGTGGAGTGTGTAATGGAGGAAGGAAATTATAAAAATCAGCCACAGCCTTGTGATGAGTTACAGAAATGAACACTGCAGCAGCTTCACATGGTTCCTCCTTTGTTTGATGCTGTGTGTATACCTACGTTGACTATTTTATTCTTCTCTTTTTCTCTTTCTTATTATTTAACATGTTTTATTGAAGGATAAAGCTACCATTTAATATTTAGGAAATGACATGTAGATGGCACTGGGATTGAAAGGGAAGTATAATTAACACACTCCAGAGGTGACTAGAAATTATTTACAGTATGGGTTTTCCCTGCCCCATGGGTGCCGGAAGTAGCCGTTGATATCTATTTATGTTTACATTATCTTTTCAAATTTTCATTTTAATGTATATCATGTATTATCAAAACAATACACATATAACTTATAAATAAATAAATGTATTTACACACACATTAGGAGTACATGCTATAGAAGTGTGATAAGGATACATGATCCCCAAAAGTTTGTGATCATGAAGTTAGAGCACAGTGATTTAGAAATCAGGAATATAGCTTTTCTCCCTATGTGTGGGCTACTCAGTTCTGCAAATATGGACATTATATTCCAAAGTCATGGGCCCCGCCCACTCATCTATTCAGTACCATCTTACCCACAGCACCAGGTCAGATACTGAAGGTGCCTTAGTGGAACACACCTTTCCTGCTTAAACAGTGAGTCCACATCATCGGCATGTAATCTGAAGGCAAGTGCTTACGTATCCTGAATAAATGCATCAGCAGAGGTCAGCACCATAGTTGGTAAGCTCCTAGAGGGCAGTGATCTAGTGTGCTGATAGTTAACTCTGACCCCCACACTCTATCTAGCAGACACATCTACAAATGACACTTCAGAGCTCCACCAGTATAGTGATGACTGATGTTCACAAAGCTCCTGAAGGGTGACACCCATACTCTGCCTTCTCAATCAAACCAGAAGACTTCAGGTTATTTACATTGCTCAGTTTTGTGTGTTCTTGGAACCATGTAGCCCTCTCTTAGAATCATTAACTTGAGTACTTCCTCTAGCCAGTCCTGACACATTTTCTGTATTTCTTTTATACAGAAGATGTATTGGTGCCATCATCCATCCAATTTTTCCACCCATGTCCTCACTCACTGCACACATATTTACTGAACTGGCAAAGCTTAAAGATGAAGAAAATATCAAAGTCCTCAATTCCATTTTCCATTAAATGAGGAATTTGAACTAGTGTGACCACTAAAATCTCTAAAAGAGTTAGAAATCTGCATCACATATTCAGCCTAGGCATCCTAAGTTGCGTTCAAATTGATCAGGTGAGACATACTCCAAAATAAAAAATAAATCTCAACTCCCTTCCACTCAACCCATTCCCCTCTTCCTGCCCAAGTCTCCTCTTAAAAATGTTACTGGGTCCTGCCCTGGCTGGTGTGGCTCAGTGGATTGAGTAACCGGCCTGTGAACCAAAGCATCACCAGTTTGATTCCCAGTCAGGGCACATGCCTGGGTTGCAGGTCAGGTCCCTAGTAGGGGGCGCATGAGAGGCAACCACACATTGATGTTTCTCTCTCTCTTTCTGTTTCCCTTCCAGTCTCTCTAAAAATAAATAAAAATCTAAAAAATAAAATAAAATAAAATATTACTGGATCCAAATCCTGAAATATTCTAATGATCATTGCCCATTAATAACCAGGACTCACAGACAATGAGAAGCTGCTTTGTCTCCACAGCTGACCAGCCACCTGGCACGGCATGTCTGAAAATGAAGGACCCCCTTTGTTCCTATAGACATAATTTTTCTCTCTTAAAAATAATTGCTATTTTTGACAGACTGCAACTTGAAAAGGCACTGCTCAGTAGGAAAGCTGTTAGGAAGGGAAACACTTCGTTTCTGGATAATTTAGACAACAGGGAGCAGAAATTTTAGGTGAACCAAAAAATGATTCAGATGACCCTAAATGATAGTGGAGCTTTTCTTATTGATAAGATGGATACATTTAACTCAGTGGCTTCCAAAATGCAAATACATCCACACATTTATCCTTCCAATTAGTAATCTTACGTCCAAGAAGCCACTCAGAAGTGGGACATGGCCCAACTCTTTCAAAAACATCTCACTTGCAAAAACTCCTTCTGTTTCACATTTATGAAATAAAGACTGTTACTATCTTTTTCATAGATCCATTAGTTTAATTAGTTTTCAGTCTCCCAGTCCACCAGTTTAATAGACTTCCCGACCTCCAGACCAGGTATGAAACCACTTAGGTCTGTCTACTCATCTAATACCAACACTGACACTGGTGAGTACTCACTTAAACGGACACAGGGATTAACCAGTACTTCCTTAAGCTTTTACTCATTGAAACACTGCAGCTGTCCATGTGAAGTTCTTTTATGAATATCCGTAGAAAGGATATGGAGTTTCTTCACCTGATCTAAGAATCAGGGAAGAAAAGATTGAGGAGAAAAGGCCAGCAATTACAGGGCAAAGCCATTTCAGCTACTATACTTACAGTGGATTAGCCTTCACAGTGCTTTTTTTTTCAAAGAGGAGGGTTGTTTTCTTTTATATTTGAGGGGAAAAAAAGACTATGAACAGGATAAAATTTTCATGGGTATTTATGTTTTATAGTTAAAATGGATTATGTTGTATTGAGACCCCTCAGCACCTCTAAACCTGCAGTGGGAGAGAGTTCTTTCAAACCTGATGGAAAATAAACAATTATGTGAGAATTGCCATCTGGATAGGCTTTGGTGACAACTTGCAAACTCCTCTTAGCATCCTCTAAAAGATACTTTAAATGCATTCAGATGGTTCTGAGTAAGTGTAGTGGGAGTTTAAAGGATTTCAGCAGTTCTTCCTCTCTCAGTCAGCAAGAATTTTTTGCTGAAGATCTCTAGTGCCTTTAGTACTTTGCAAACACTGGTGAATGAAAGCTCATCAGCACTACCCACAAGCAAGCTGCTTTCAGTAAACTTCCTTAGCTAGCCCCGAGCTATTTAAATAGCTCACTGTGAACACTGTCTGTGAAGGGGCAGAGATGGCCTTGATGGAGGTGGCTGGACTTTGGCAGGAAACCTGGGACAGAGTGATTCTGGCTTCAGTCACTGACCTGAAGAGTTCAAAGATTGGTTATGGATGTTTTCACCTGAACGGGAAAGCAGCCAATTGGCTTACGAGAAAGTTTTAGTTATTAGACATTTCTAAAACCAATAGTAAATGCAGTTCAGTTCACAAGACAAACCACTGAAAGCCACTGGTTTAAATCAGAATGCCCTGATTTAAAATACCAAGGAAGTTCTGAAGAAATACGTCCTTCTGTACACAGTTGGTAGGAGAGTAAATTGAAACAACCATTCTAGTAAAATAATTACTAAATAACTGGCTAAATAATTATTCTCCTGGGAATTTAAGAGTATAATGAGAAAAGCATGTGAATGTGTATTCGGAGAATTATTTATTGTATATTGTCATTGGAAGCAACCTGAATGCTCACATGAGGTGCTTTATGAAATAACTTCCGGTACGTATTTACAAGTGATTATTATCTAACTATTAAAAGTGGATGAGGTACATAGAACAAGATGTTCATAATATAGTTTTAGGTGACAAAAGTAAATCATGTAATTATATCTCTAGCACGAGTCCGTTTTTGAATAGATGGAAAAATAATTGAATGTGCTCTTCTTGGCCTCCACACTCCTGGTACCAATTTCTGCATGAGTCACAGTTCAAGAGAAACAGACTCAGCAAGATATAGCTATACCAATCTTGGTATCTATCTGTCTGTCCATCTACCTACCTACCTACCTATCTATAAATAAAGGGATTTATTACCAGGGGTTGGTTTATGTAGTTCCACAGGCTGCTTCAGCAGTCCCTGGAAGGCCATGTGCCTTCCCTGTCACTGGACATGTCAGTTTTCAGGACACACAGGAGGAGAAGCTCACAAGCAGCCTGGACTTCCTCAAGGATGAACTGAAACCTGTATCCGTTCTTACTGCCTCTGTCCTTGCTGAGCAGAAGCTGGGGCCTTTTGTCATGAAACTGAGCACCTCCACCTTCAGAGAAACTAAAGGAGGACTCAGGGGAAGGTGGAGCCTCTACAGGCCCAGCCGCTGCCTCACTCAGATGAGGCAAGTCCGCTGACCAGCAACAATGTGTGTCAGCTACAGTCTTGAAAGAATCTCACGTGTGACCTTCCCTGTCCAGAAATTACAAGAAAAACTTTTGGAGATGTGGTTCAGACTTGCCAAGTTGACACATGGCAAAACCATCCCGGGGGCCAAGTTGGAATGCAGCTCGGAATGGGAACCCAGTTGATGACTGTTCACTGAACCCCTGCTTCAAGCACGCGTGTTCACCCAGCCCTGGGTAGGGAGGCATTGCCCGCAGAGCTTAAATGGTTTTCTCTCTGCCCGTAGCAGGACTGAGTCTTCAGGAGCTAAAAATACCTGTAATGCTTGATAAGACTCCACTGTTTTTGGCTTAAAATAAAATCACAATAAAATAGTGTGTGATTGTCCCAAGTGCTTTACATATATTCATTTATTTAAATCTCACATCAAATTTATGCTAAAAATGAAGAAATTGAAACGCAAAGGGGCTAAGTAACTGGCCAGAAAGCAGATGTTAAAGGACAGAGTCAGGATTTCAACTGAGCACTCTGGTTCTAAGCCTCATGTGTTTGATCCTATCCTGTACTTGCTTCTCCTAGACACCTACACAGCTGAAGATTGGTGTCTCTCATCAAAATCCTGAGACACTGCAAAATCCTTAGAAATGTAATCAAGTATACCATATTTACTAAAAATAAAAAGCAGTTAATAGATTTTAAACAACTTATCCAGAGCAAAGTTGTGTTAGATTTCAAAATGGCTAAAATATAATTCTCATAGAAATATAAAATGAACACCTATTCAATATTTTATTTAATTCATCAATTAATGATGAAACCAGTATGATATTAAAACCAAGTCAAATGAGAAACTGACTTAGAGATATTTATATTCCCTACTGGACAAAATTCATTTGCATCACCATGAATACAGATATTTTACTATGGACAAGAAACATCTGCATTATCATCAGTTTTCTACATGAGTAAAACTATCACTGCAGATAGGGAACAGCTTGTCAAAGACAATCAAATTTCCACACCCTGAAATTCTACTAGACACTCCCACAGTCGCTTCATGGACACCTTGGTAATCTCTCTTGCCCATTTCCAAGGCTTGGCTAACTGTTCCTGACAAAGGAAATAAAATTTCTTTACTGAATTAAAATGAGCCATTCATAAAACATTATAGTTACTCCAATTATATTTTAACTTTGTCAAATTTCTTAAGGCTCTTTCTATTTAAAATCCCATGATTGTAACAGAATGGATATTCTCTGAGTTAAATATTATAAGAACAAGATAAAAGTAATTGTATTCTTATTTTCATTGGTTTTAGGGTTTATGGGGAATATTTCGACAACAAAGTTTTATCAGAAGAAATCATTTGAAAAAAAGGTGAGAAAAAGAAAAGTAAGTTAAAAATTAAGTGCAAGAAAGACATATGGGCCAAAGGGGTAAAAACAGACAGATGTTTAAAAAGGCATGTAGTGGGCTGTGTCCCGAGAAGACCTGTAATTATATGGATTTTGTCACTGAGTCTCAAAACCATCAATGCAATGCTGCCGATTCCTAAGTAGCTGAGCCAGGGGAGTTCAGTGCCTCATCTAGGGTCAGTGGGAAAGTAAACATTCTAAGATTCCAATTAGGCCACTTAAGAGGAATGCTTAGTTCTGTGTGATTACAAAAAAAGCAAAGAAGAACACGCTATGTTTGTTTAATAAGTTCCAGAAGAAAGAATCCTTCTACCAGGTTCCTTCTGAAATGACACCCCTGCCAGACTGAGAGACGGTGAGCAGACCCAACCCTGCTGGAAGCGGGCAGCCTCTCACAGGAGGCTGTGCAAACTGAGAAACCTGATTCTGCCTTGGACCCTGGTGAACGGGAAAAGCCTATTTAGAAGTGTTTACCCGAGTATAATCAGTGGTACCCTAAGCATATTATCACAGCCTTGGAATCGCCCAAGGAACAGTTTGATACTGAGACTATTCGATGATTCTTTTAAAAAGACTTTGAACTCTAGGTAAGATGATCATTAGACAAAGTATTAATCATTTAGAGTGCTATAATATGTCTCATTATATGGTGAGCAGGAACTGAAAAAATGGTTTAGCTCATAAATCCATTTAGCCTAATTTGTAGCAAAAAGCATCAGAATTTATTTCCACATTGCCATGTGGCAGTAGATAGGTACAAGTCTTCTGGCTGAGCACTGGGGCCAGTCCCCAAAACAGGGGCCACATCGTCAAGTTTCTTGACTTTTAGTTAAGCAGATACAATGAAAGGCCTATAACAAGGGGGCTCTGGTTTCAAATCTAGCACTGAGGAACTCTGTGAGCCTGAACAAGTCACTTCTCCAGGTGGTACCCATATTTCCAAATCTGTAAGGAAGGGAATTAGGTAAGATGATTCCTGAAGTCTTTTCCAGCTACCATATCAGTTCTGATTTATGAATATGAAATGATGTGTCCAGGGTGTTGTGGATTAATCAGGAAATTTTCAGTTGTGCACTTAGTAGTAGCAGGAATACAGGGACTAACAATGATTATGGTCCTACTCTGAGCCAAACACTGAACTTAACATTTTAAAGCATCTCTCATTTAAGCCTTAAAACAATTCTATGAAGCAGATTATGTAGGTAGGTTCACCTTACAGAGAAAGAAACTGAGGCATGGAGGGTTAAAATCCCCTCCATAGATTATACCGAGTGATGGGTCATATACCTAGTAGTGAGTTTTAAAGTGGAACTTAGAGGTAGGTAAAAATTTTGGGAAACAGTCACTGAAAGTCTGGAAAGTCATGTTCAGTGTGGAGAGGGAATACACAGCCCCTAAACGGGTTGCAAAACCAATTATTTCACCCATCTCCACTGCTCAGACAGTGCTCTAAGCCATCGTCCTCTCCCGCCAGGGCTCCCGCACTAGCTTCCAGCAGACAACCCCAATGGGACCTCTTGTCACACTTACCCCGGGGCAGTTCCACAGTGTAGCTGGAGTGATTTTTCCAAAAGGTGAGTCTGATGTTGTCAATTCTTTGATAAATATTTGCTAAATGAATACATGAAAATACAATGGGGTCCATCCATGCCTGAGAACTGACTGATGGTGACGCAGGGTGGAGGTGGTAGGGAGGGAGAGAGAGAGAGAGAGAGAGAGAGAGAGAGAGAGAGAGAGAGAGAATGGGGTTGAACAGTGGAGGCTGAGCCAGGAAATGGCGTGATAAACACTACTTGTGAGAAAAGTAGTTCCAGAAGCTGTGTGCAGAGCTCCCTGGTGGAGTGAGAGCAGCAGGATGGTGCTCCTTCAGAGGTGCGGCTGAGGAGCACGGCCAGGGTTGAGCTCTGGTGCTCTGAGGACCACAGATGAGGTGCAGCTTGACAGAGGGACTTGAGCTGAAATCATTCTCAGAGAAACAATCCAGGGATTTGGGCAAGAACTGAATGAAAGGAATGGGGAAATGAAAGACAAACCATCATTTCATGAGTCTTAGGGACCATCATCAGCGGGGGAACAGATAGGTCTTGGTGTATTATTTCTTTAGCATCTTAACTATCAGAATTTCAAAGGAAACCTACTTGTGGCAAGCCCCAATTTTATTAAGCTCTTCTACATTTATGATGTTTCTAATATAACCCAAATTTTTAACCTAGAAATCCTTTCTAGCAAACAAAAGAAATTTTAAAAAGAAAATTTCCAGAGCTCATTAATGATATAAAGTTTTAAAGAATCTAACCTACGTTTAATTATTTCAGTAACCCCAGGCTATATCCATTATTTTACCTTCATGTTATGCATACACTAAGGGTATAAATCTTTGCTTTTTTTAATTCTCATAATATATTTATGCCTATAAGAATTAGCACTTCATTGTAACTTTAAACTGCTGAATTATATGAGAGTTTTGGGAGAAGTACTTCTAATACATGGAACATATTCTCTTTTTTAAACTTATTTATTGATTTTAGAAAGGGGGGGAGAGGGGGGGAGACAGAGAGAGAGAGAGAGAGAGAGAGATTTGTTGTTCCACTTATTTAGGCATTCACTGGTTGACTCTAGTATGTGCCCCGACTGGGGGTGGAACCCGCAACCTTGGTGTATTGGCACAACTCTCTAATGAACTGAGCTACCCGGCCAGGGCTGGAGCACATTCTTTTAATTCCCAATTTACTGGGCCCAGAAAGGAAATGCATGGTGTTTTGCTCACTATGGCTATCTATTTTAGGGCAGGAGACAGCTCAGAAAAACAAATATCTCTTGCATCTCATATCTGACTAGGCAAATCTACATTTTCCAATATGGATTATTTTTGGTCCAGTGAGTTTTGCTTCAGTTCTTTTTCTGCTATGTCTATTTCCACAATATGATTAATAACTGAACTTTCCTGGTCTTCCCCACTGTTGCCTTGGGAATTTAAGGTGCTGGTTTATTAATTCACTGTAAGGGCAACACTGTGATGAAATCCTCAGTGCACAGGTTGCTGCTAAAATGCACACATATTCTCATGAACTGTTTTAATCCTTTTATTGATAATACGTAGAACGTTTCTATATGGTGCACACGCTCTTTCCCCATACTGTTGAGATAAAAATATTGTTTGTGAGGAGTATCCGATTTACAGCACAAATTAAGCCCTCTCTCTAGATTGAAGACACTGGAGTGGCAGAATATGATCCTCTTTCTGACACACAGTTTCAGTTCTCAGAGGGGCCACTCTAAAAATGAGAATAATTTTTACAAGGAAAAAATATTAACTGGAACATCAATCATAAAATAGTCATTTGTACAGTGAATATGGACAGCAAATTGTTTCAAATTTCCAACCCAAGAAAACATGAGACATTTCTCCTCCAAATTCTCTTACAACCTGCTGAAGTTTCCTCTGAATCTTAAAGCACAGCTGCTTGTGGAAAGCTCTGACTTAACAGAGTTAGCATTATTCAAAAGCCATTCTTGCTCTTCAGAACTACAGACCTGTGCAATGGGACAACCCTGTCACCCTGAAATGAAAATCCATTTCTTTCTGGTTTTCGAGACCTGTGAAAATGGCAGTTTGATCCAGCTTCAGTGGGCTTTGGGGAGAGGAGTCAGGGGCAGGTGTTGCGGTCCAACAGACCTGACTTCTAATCCTGGCTCAAAAACTTGTTGGATCAGCAAGGCCCACTTTCTCCCTCCAATATTATGATCAAATACACAAAACTATTTTTTAATTTATTTCAACCAGCCAGTTTCTTTCTCATGTCCAGGCTGGCAGACATGTTTTTCAATGTATTTGCCTAGAGTACTTTTTCTGCTCCCTTTTAGCTGAGCTAGTACCACTTGCTCTTTGAGTCTCAGCTTAAAGGTCACTATTTCTTCAGCAAGACTTTCTCTGCCCATGAGACTAGAGCCCCCGATATATAAATATATATATTCCCATAGCACCCTGGAACATACCTGCTCCCAGTATGATACCAAGCATTATACTGTACTGGAACTAATTTCTATGGTGTTTTCCTTCCCCTTGAGGCAGGGACTGTCTAACACCACGGCCTATGTGGGGGTGCGTGCTCAGTAAATATCACTTGGGTAAATGGATGAATGAAAGGTTGTATAATCTAAACCTGGCTACTCACCACTTTGCGGCTTTGTGTGGGGTTTTCCAAGAATTAAAAGTGATAACATACATAGAGTGCATAGCTCCAAAAATTTTGAGCACAATAAACGGGAGCTGAGCTGTCTTTATCAGGGTAGTTCACACCCTCTGTGCCCTGGTGTGGAAGATAATAGCAAGTCTCAGAAGCTTTTGGAGACAAAGGCCATCTCAGAATGCCCCAGCTCAGAATCCGAAGTGCACTTTTTTCCAGGAAATGCCAAGCTCGGCAACCATGGCAACCAATAAAAACAAATGTTGCTGCACCAGTTTTTTAGGAATACTTTCTAATGTTGTCTTTAGTATAGAATCCCACTTTTCAATTAATAATATGAGGAAACACTAACCTAAGTCTAAGGTTCTATGTTTATTAGTATTGTGATACATTTTCTTGTCACATCCCCCAACCCAAGGCAAGTGACTAAAAGGCAGAGATTGTATTCTTCTTGTATTGACAGAACACTAGTCCAGACCCTTGCTTCAGGAAAGACTCAATACATCTTTGTTAAATAAAATTACAGAAATAATTTTGGCTTCCTGAGATAAACCTTCAGATTTTACTTGATTTCAGGCTGGTATTTCTAGCTGTCTACTGATCCACATGCTCTGTCATCTAGAATTCAGCATGTCAAAAACAAAGTATGTTATTTCCAACACCCCCAACTAGGCTGGCATCTCTTCCCTGCCATCCAGTATATTCCAGTGATATAATTGCTTTTATAGAAACCTTGAAATTATTTTTCAATATTCCTTTGGTGAAATAATAGAGCTTCTTTCTTTCTTTCTTTCTTTCTTTCTTTCTTTCTTTCTTTCTTTCTTTCTTTCTTTCTTTCATTCTTTCTTAGTTATACTTTCCTCAATTTTTCCTTTTTTAGGCTATTTTTTTTAATTTAATCTTTATATATTTTTTCCATTACCACTTAGTCCCCTTATATCCCCCTCCCCCAGCAATCACCACACTGTTGTCCATGTCCATGAGTCCTTTTTTCTTTTGGCTCAATCCTTGTACCCCTTCACCTCTCCCTTCCACTAGCTGTCACCTGCTCTCCCTCTATGAATCTGTGTCTGTTTTGCTTGTTAGTTCAGTTTGTTCATTAGATTCCACATATGATGAGGTCATATGGTATTTGTCATTCTCTGACTGGTTTATCTCGCTTAGATTAATGTTCTCCTGCCACAAAGGATAACAAGGCAGTGATGTCCACTTTCACCTCTCCTATTCAACATAGCACTAGAAGTCCTAGTCACCGAAATCAGACAAGAAGAAGAAATAAAAGGCATCCAAATTAGAAAGGAAGAAGTAAAACTGCCTTTATTTGCAGATGATATGATACTCTACATAGAGAACCCCAAAGGTACCACCAAGAAACTACTAGAACTGATAAGTGAAACCAGCAAAGTATCAGCATACAAAATTAATATTAAGAAATCAGTTGCATTTTTATATGCCAATAATGAACAGAAAGGGAAATTCAGAAAACAGTCCCATTATCAACTGCCTTAAAAAGAATAAAATATCTAGGAATAAACCTAATGAAGGATATAAATGATCTGTACATGTAAAATTATAAGACACTGAAGATAGAGTTTCTATATGAAATCTGTCACAAGATCAATAGTTTCCATGTATTGTTTCAGGGCCTCAGTTCAGAGCTCAATTGCCAACTTCCCAAATAAGCATTTCCATGACCACTTTCCTCACCAATGCAACTCCTAATCTTCCTGAATTCATGTTTGTGTCCTTCCTTTAATCAAGAACCTATTCTTTGCTAATGCATTCACAACAAACTCCTCCATCTATTTCTTGGGCTACTCATAGTCTGCCTCCAATAATTTCCTCATCTTCATCCACTATTTCCTCACTGCTCCAGGAAGGTCCATTTGGACCCTAATTGCATTCCCCCATGCTTCACATAAGCACATAAGCTCCGCTCATTTCTGTAATGCCTTCTTCCCTCCTCACTTAATTAAATCTTAAATCATTCTTGGAGGCCCAATTAAAGTCCTACCCCTTCTATAATCTCTTGAAATTCCACATAGTTCTTCCTTTCTCTGAACTTACATTGCAGTTATAAGTTAGCAATTAAATATTCTCTGGATTTTCTATACCATTTCATCTCACCTGCACTTACAAGTCCCCATATACATATGCCATTGGGCTGGGCACTAGATGTATGCAGTTGAATAAAACCAGTGAGACAAAGATCCCACTCTTAAGAAACACTAGCTTAGACAGATGCTATATTGTCTGCCTAGAGTAACACCCTCTTTCTTCTGGGAAATGCCCCATTACCTATTAAATAAATCAAACGGAGGCACTATTTTCTAATGGAGTCTCCTTTTTCATAGCCACTGCTGATTGTCAACGGGATGTGTTACAGATCCAAATTGGGATGGTCACAGTAAAAATTTTAAAATCTCTAACCACAGATAACTGGAACCAAGTGGAAACCTCACTCAAGTTTGAGCAATTGGAGTCCTTCTTCGAAGTTTTGAATCTCACCAAAGAGAGCAAGTTTCAGTCTATTCTGACCCTGATGTTGTGTGACATAATGCCATGTGTCACAAGCCATTAGCAGCCATGTTTGCCAGTGATGGAGACGGCAGGCAGACTGAAAGCTGCTATTTTCAGGATTGTATCCCCAGGATCAATTGCAGTTCTCAGTATGTAGTATTCGATGACTATTGAATGGATGATGCCTGATATTTACTGGCAGGCAGAATGCTACACCAGGCACTGTGATAAGGAAAGAGAAGAAATGGGATGGAGGTTAATAACAGCAACATATTTGATAATCATGTAGTGGCTGTTTTCTCCATTTTCTGATGAAGAAACAGAGCTCAGATGGCTAAGGAACTCACACACAGGTGGTAAGTGGAAGAGCCTGGAGGGCGGAGTCACACTCAGGTCTGTCTGGCTCCCAAGTCCATGCTTTCTCCACTGCACCATAGTTCGTGTCTTCTCAAAGCTTACAATTTGTTGGGAAGATAAAACATGCGAAGACTAATTGAGAATTGGTTTTGCCCTCCAGATGTTTACTTAAGTTTAGAGTAACTTGGATGGAAAGCAGCATGTCCTAGGACCTACCAACATTGCAGACTATAACTGGATCAGATTTGGGGTTAGATGGTTGGTTTTGTCCAAAAATGCAATTGTAAGCAGAAATAACTTCTGACTATAATACAAAAAGAAAGTAATGTAATATATCCCAACATCCATTGAGTTTGGCTGTTTCTGTGGTGTCCAGGAAAGCGGTAAGGAAGAGGTGCTCCTTATAGCTAAGGTTTCTGTAAAAACTGTTACCGCATTCCTCTCTGGAACACATTACATTTTTCCCCCCTCAGGTATTCAATTCTTATTGCATTGCCAACCTTTGTAGGTAGGATGCATGTATGTCTAACTTTGTCTCATTTACAAATTCAATTCAATTTACATTCAGATGATTTTCATGCTTTCCCTTTTCTGCTGAGGCTTAAGCTACAACATGTGGGAAAGGAAGGTGGATAGTGGCTTAAAGAGCATCGATGTGAGAGGAGAAGCAATTGCCTTAATACTAATGTCAGAGGGAAAGGGAGGGTGTGCTCAGGCTTTCATAAAGGAAGTATGGGTTAGGGGAATGAAAAAGGAGCTAGTCCACTTCCAGCTATGGTGTTTATGTCAATCAGGGAATAGAACCAACTCTAAGTATCATGCAGGAATGTGGTTAGCTCTTCATATAACCAAAAAGGGTAGAAAGGGAACTCTACAAAGGGGCAGGAGCGGGACAACCCCAGGAGTCTAACACAGCAATGATTGAACATCAGCTGCTTTTCTTTTTCTGCCTTTCCAATGGCCCAGCTTGGAACTATCATGCCCAGAAGCATCTCCCAGAGACCAGAGCTTACCCTGGTGCTCCTCTTCTACCTTTCCATGGATCTGAAAGTCCTGAGGACCCCCATGGCACTGTATTTCTCAGAGCCCCATAACTGTCCTAGTTCTGTGGAATAAGGATAAGAGTCTGAATTTTTCCTGTCTCCTGCAAGCAATGGGATACACTTATCCTATAAGTTATAGGTGGTCCATACAAAGACTAATCTTTAGTTCTCAATTCCACTCTCTTGCTAAGAAAACCTGTATGTGATGGCTTAGGAGAGAGTAATGTAGCTGTGTTCCAAGAGCAGATACAAGATGTGTGATGATTGTGCCGGGATGGGCTGAAGGCAAGTATCAAGTTTCTCTTTGCAGAAATCAGAGAAACTCTACCAAGCACAGTCATGTTTTCTTGGTGCTCAAATCCTTTGATCTCTCTGCAACAACTGCAATTGATGACGATTTTCTCTTTGAAACTGTTTTCTCTCTTGGCCCTATTCTATCTTTCTCCCACCTTTCTGACTGGGTCTTTTCTACTTACTCGTGAACTTATTATGTTCTAGATAAAGGAGAAAAATAATTTTTAATTATGACTTGAATATAGCTCTCAGCAGAAACAGTGAGTATTTCAATAGGAAGGCAGATATTGCTGTGGGGGTATAGAGGTTGGCTAATGTTCAGAGGTCTTTGCAAGCGGTGCTGGCATCCTACAGATTAGCACCTGGGTCTCCTTCCACCAGAAGGAGAGAGCAGAAAAGCTCCAATACCCCACAAAGATCATAGCAAGGCACAGAGGCAGGAGAAGACTGAGACCCTAGGCAAATTCTTGGAACAGGAAATAGAACCTAGGCAGGAAAGCAAGTATCTTCTGGTGCATGGAGGGTACTGGGTCTTAGACATGAAATGGGAGCCCAGGTCCTCCAGCTCCAGAATATGAGATTGGGTTGGAGAAGCTTAGGTACATTCTGCCTAAGAACCATCAGGTTAGAGAGGTGATCATTAGAAGGAAAATGGAGAGATTTGGATGAAGATAACATAAGAATTCTATAAAATATGAAGTTGACAGAAAGCCACACAGGACAGAGACTGATATAAGGCTCAAGCACTTGGGTGCAAGCAATTTTGGTTCCTGAGAGTCAGTCGTCCAATTACGGAATGTAGTATGGCTTAGCAACAGCCCTTGTGTTATGGACTTTGGAGTCTCAGTTCATGGTAAGCTCAACATAAATCATGGTTATGTTTTGACTTCCCCAAACTGTTGATTCAACCATAAATTGCATTAATGAAAGTAGAATATCATAAAGATTAAATGAGTATCTTAAAGATATGGTAGCAATTCTTCTCTATACTGGTTGAATCCTGCTCAGAGGATTGCATTCAATCTGATTCAAAGGAACATTAAAAAAAAAAACAAAACAAAAAAAAAAACAATACCCTGAGCCCTGGCTGGTGTAGCTCAGTGGATTGAGTGCAAGCCTGTGAACCAAAGGATATGGTTCGATTCCCAGTCATGGCACATACCTGGGTTGCAGGCAAGTTCCCAGCAGGGGACACACGAGAGGCAACCATACATTGATGTTTGTCTCCCTCTCTCCTTCCCTTCCCCTCTAAAGATAAATAAATAAAATCTTAAAAAAAAAAAAACAAAAAACCCAAGCCCTGAGACATTCAAACAGCTAACAAGGAGAATGAGGTTTCTTAAAACAACATTTTAAGAGAAACAGTTAAAGAAATGGAGGCTTTTAATCAAAAAAGAGAAGATACAAAGATAACAATAGCTGCCTTCAAATATTTCAGGGGTTGTATAGAAAAAGAATTAAATTTCTTTTGTGTTGCCTAATCTGTAAGTAAGTAAGAAATGTGTGAAATTCTCAGGGAGATAGATTACACTACACTGTCAGAAAGAACTTTCAAAGGAGCATAAATATCCAAACAGAAAATGAATTGTTCGAGAGAACAGCCATTTATATCACTAGTGCTATTCTACATAAATTTCTGGGTATATTAGAACTCTTCTTGTTGTGACAGAAAACCAATTCAGGCTAACTCAAGCAAAAAAGAAAACTTACAAACTTAATTGTAGAAAACATCTCTTGAAATCCTATCATATATGAGGCACTGTTCTAAGTATTGAGAATGTAATAGTTAACAACACATGCAAATACAATGATCTCATAAAGTGTACATTCTAGTGAGGAAACAGATAGTAAAGATATAGGCTGCCATATATATATAACTATATATTTATAACTATATATATATATATATATATATCATACATTTTAGTCAATGCCCAAAAGCACCCAGATGAGAGGGCAAGTGGAGTTCAAATCAGAACTCCAAGCCCTGAATCTCAGTGGGCCACATTGTTAGCCTGGAGGAAAGGTCACTGTTTTGTAATCTGTAGCAAGGCAACAAATGTCTTTTAAGACAAAAGAATAAAATATAGTGCTGTGAAGAAAGCTACAACATGAGGCATCATGGATGGCGTCTGAGTAAAGACCCAAAGGAAGAGAAGTCAGAAAGGTAAGAGGCAGGGAGAGCCAATGAGACAGAGTCCTGTGGACCAGTGCAGACTTTGCTGTGACTTAGTCCCTGAGTAAACCAGGAGACAGTGGAGGAGTGGCGTGATCCAAGTTACATTTTGAGAATATCGTCCTGGCTGCTGGGCTGAGAATGGAGTGGAGAGAAGTGATGTGGAAGCAGCACATCCGGGTCATTGGCTGCAGCAGTAACTCAGGGAGATGGTTGTGGACTGGAGCGCGGCGGCAGCACAGTCATGACAAGTGGTTAGACTCTGGAAAGATTTTGAAAATAAGCTAATGGGATGTGCTGATAGATTAAATGTGGAACTCATTTAATTAGGAAGACCAAGAATAAGGCAGACGTTAGGCATAGCTCAGTCCTGGAGTTGAAACAGTGAAGTTGGGGCTCTGACTCTCTTCATTTTTCAGATGGCTCATTACCCATGGAAGACAAGGTGCTCATGTAAAACCCTACACTCATCTGCCACCAGCTTAAAGAGAACATCGTCCCCCATGGCCATGCCAGAGGACCTTATGTCTAACCCTGGGTCAACAACTATGGCCAAGTTATGGACATATCTTATGGCCAAGGATATATGTCCACAACCTGCAAGAGTAAGAGGAAGGGTGGGGATGGGCAGCGTCAGTCCAATCAATCTTCAAATGACACCTAAATTTCCCAACTAGTCAAGAGCTGAGCCAATAGTGAGAGTAGAATATGGAAAAGTCTTTGTGGATAGTCAAGAAGGTGCACTTAGGTTATGCCTGGTATGGAATGAAGAGAAATTAATCTATAATTCCTTCAGAAACTATTTCTTATTAATAGGAGATTTTTATAGAAAGAATGTTTTGAGAGCATATTAGTTTTTTGCTTCAGCAACAAAGTACCCAAACTTAATGGCTTAAAATCACATAAACATATCATTTTATAGTTCTGGAGATCAGAAGTCTGACACAGTCTCTCTGGGTTAAAATCAAGGTGTCGGCAAGGTTGTGTTCCTTCTAGAGGCTGTGGAGGAGAACCCATTACCTTACCTTTTCCAGCTTCTAGAAGTTGCTTACATTCCTTGGCTCATGGTCCCTTCCTCCATCTTCAAAGCCAGTGGTTAGCATTTTAAAACCTCTCTCTCTCTCTCTCTCTCTCTCTCTCTCTCTCTCTCTCTCTCTCTCTCTCTCTCTCATATTGGCCTCACTCAGGTAATCTCCCCACCTCAAAATCTTAACCCAATCAAATTCACAAGGTGCTCTTTGCCATGTAAGGTTAACATGTTCATAAGTTCTGGGAGTTAGGATAAGTACACCCCTGAGGGACATTATTCTGCCCAACACAGCCTGCCATGCATTTTGGGAGGGCCCAACCCCAAGAATTCATCAGCAATACTGTGGATTCTACACTTTGGGTTAGCTCCTTTCCACCCCAATCCCTGCTCAGAAGTGGCTGTTGGACCTTTAGCTCTACCATTGCAGATAATACATACATACATACATACACACATACAAATAAGTAAATAACTATGATTATAAGTTCTGTTGCTATGTATTTAGCAGCTTTGTTTTTTACCTTGTTTTTTTTTTTTTTTTTTTTTGCATGGATTCCCACAATAAACCCCCATAATTGATAGCCTATGTCTCTCTTCCTGGCAATCTGGAAGAACCTGACATAAGAGTAAGATAATAGAATCTACCCAGTTAAGACATTAAATGAGACACTTGCATCAGACCACAAACAGTGCAGCTCATTCCCTTAAAAGTTTACTGCTACTTTCCCAGAAACTCCCTCACCAGTGGCTTGACTCTGTGACCTAAAGAGAATTCCCATATGACCATATGGATGCACCATGCCTGCTTAGGACACTTGATTTTTAGGGTAAAAACCCTGCTACACTGTGAACAGAATTAGAACAGAAGGGAAGCCAATAAAATTAAAGAAGATAGGAGTTTTGTATATGAAGAAGAGGAAGAAAAGGAACATTTAAGACCACAGTAACTTCTACTTTGTGTGGGCATGTGTGTCCTTAGGTAGGTTTTCAAAAAGATAGAATCTAAAGCCTCTGTGATCCAGTGAGGCCATGGAAGTAAAATGATGGGGCTGGAATGAGGCCAGTAGAATTTGTAATCCCACCCTCTTAAGCCAAAACAATACTGACAGGCATGAAATTGCTATTTATGAGGTTATAAGTCCTAAAAGCATATATTGTATAAACAAAGAAAAATACCACCCACAGAGCTAATTCTTTTCCATGTTTGAATATAGGCTGAGAGGCTCTGGGGTAAGAAAGTCAATCTTTTTTGGCTTTCAAGTTAGCTGTATTTAACATTTGGCCAATGTTCAATAACCACATATTTTATACAGTGTTATAAATTTTTTTGAGCCATGGACCCTTTTGAATATTTCATGAAAACTACTGACCCTCTCCTCTGAAAAATGAACATACAGGCACCATTTTGCATAAAATTTCAAGAAGCTTAACATGGTATCTGAACCATCATGGACTCAAATAAAACACAACCAAAACTCTAGGACATGAAAAGTTAAGAAATATGCTGTGGGCTATTCAAGAGGCCAGTGATTCCACAGATACTGCTTTTTATGACTCTTTCAATGTTTTTTTCATTTCCCAAGCTGCTCATACACAATTATGGATCGTTGTGTAATTTGTGCATTTAAGAGAGGTTTTCTAAAAAGATAGCACTGGAAGTGCCTGGCTATATAAATAATTCACAGAATGCTTCCCTTTTTTCAGGTTTCTTTTTTTAAAAAATTAGAAGTATACATTTTTTTACATTCAATATTATTTTGTATTCATCCCAGGTATCCAGCATCATGGTCAGTCACACTTTACAGAATGCTTCTTGAGAGGACATGCTAGGTGGGGGTCAAGTTAACAGTGCCTTCTTTGCCATCCTAGTGAGGAAGCTGCCTCAATGTAGTTCTTCCTCTTTGCTCCATTGTAATAAAAACATTGAAGTTTAGATATTTGACATCACCCATTTCAACACTTCTCAGATTTTCATGCATCAGAACCCCATGGAAGGCTTGCTTAAATGCAGGTGTTAAAGCCCTGTCCCCATAATTTGCGATTCAGTAAGTATGGGGTGTGGCCCAAGAACTTGTATTTAACAAGCTCTCAGATGGCCCTGATGCTGCAAGTCCCGGGAGTCTATTAAGCACCGATTTCTTCTATTTTAGAGATGAGGACTGACACCTGCTCAGATATCCGCTGCCTGTCTTCATTTCTACCCTGAAGGTGGACAGACCCACTGATCCTTTGCTGCCTGCCTCCTGAAACCACTAGCAGCAGTGAAGGAAATTAGGCTGGCAAACACATCAAGTTCATTCCTGCCCCAGGAACTTGTACTTGCTGCTCCTTATAGCGAAAAAAATTCTCTGCATATTGTCACATGATTTTGTGTCTCACTTTATAAACATCTGTGCTCAAATTCTCTACACATCACCTTTCCTGACCAGTCTGTAACAGGAGATCTCCTCACTCTATCTGCTTAGACCACATTAATTTTATTCCCAGACTTCACCTGAAACCGAGTCACGTGTTCATTGGTTCCCTGTCTGTGGGCATGGCTCCAGGAGGCCAGCTCCTTATTTCACCTCTGTGACTCTGGCTTCTGGAACTGGGCCTGGAATCTAATGGGCTCTCAGTAAATATAAATGTTTATTTTTCACCTTCCCCAGTAAATATTTTTTAATTAATAATAAATGTGGCTTTTATAGCATAAACTTTATTCTGTCTTGTGTGTTTATAACCTTCCTTGAAATTATAACATTTTCTATAATACTGGTATTTTCCTGACTTCTATTTCAGCAGTTAAGATTGTAACAATGAAGTTGGGTAACAATGTTTAGACATAAGAGAAGTGGAAAAGGATTTATTTTAATTTATCAAAGAATTAATTTCAAGTAATTAATTAGTTTAATTTATCTTAGTGCAATGCAAATACTGCTTATCATACATTATGATTGAGAGAGTTCAGTAGTCAAAAAGGGAAAGCCAAAAATGAGAGGGGGTATCTCTCTAGAGAACTAGGGGAAACTGGTATTCCACTTGATCATTTCCATTCATTTTTGGATAAATATATATTTATGGATGCCCCGCTACATGTCAAGTATGGTTCTAAAATGTGGAGGGGGGATCATTTCCCTCAGGGAGCTTTCATAGTAGAAAAAGAAGACTGGAGGAAAAAATACAATATGAATGTATTATGTGGTATATTTGAAGGTAAAAAAGGTTTGGGAGGAAAGCATGGAAGGAGGGATAAGGAGTGTGTGTGTGTACAAGCAATTTTAAATAGGATGGTCAGGAAATACCTCACTGAGAAGGTCACATTGAGAGAAGACTTGACTCACAGAAAGGGAGAAGCTACATGAATATCTCAGAGAAGAGTATTATGGGTTGAGAGTAGAATGTGCAAAGGCCCTGAGACAGAACCATGTTAAGGGAACATCAAAGAGGCCAGAATGAATGGGGCAGGCTGGAAAAGAAGGCTACAAGTAGGAGATGAATCTGGAGAGGGTGAGGATTGAAGAGTCCTTACATAGGACCTTGTAGGCACTATAAGGATGCATAGCCACATTTGTTCTGGAGTTAAAACTCAGTTGTGATCTGCCTAAAATTGTGATGTTAACCACATCCCATAGCTGCTATGTTGAGAAGAGTATTTGTCTCATATTCAGGCTCTGTATTCCTCAAATAGAAAATCTGAGTTCAGAAACTTAAAAATACCTTCATTTCAAATCTCTCTCTAAACTTTGCTCCAATACATTTGTTATTAAAAATACTTACTGCTCATCTACTATTTTTAATGCAGAGGACAAAGAAGTACAAACAACTATTTATCAAGGGCCTTTTGTGTGCCCGCAGGTGGGGTGCCAGGCACTTTACCTCTGCTATCTCTGTGCTAACTCTGTGCCCTCCTATGGCTTTGGGTTAGCAGGGAATATCAACAATGTGCATCAGTAAGAGCAAAGACTCTATAGAAGGATCCCTGAGCATACAGGTAAAGTACCACTGGCTTCGTAAAGCAGAACAGGTCACTTCTGATAGGGGCTCCATTGGGCAATACTGAGCAAAAGCACTGAGCCATGGGTCCTGGTACCAGCAGGCAGTAACTGGTCTCAGAGAAGCAGTGCAGAGGCAAGTGTGGGGACACAGGGAGGAGGCCAGGAGAGTTGCCTGGACCCAGATGCTGACAAGGTCTTATGGTTAGGAGTGGGCAGAAGGAGCCACTAAAGACATCCAAGAAGGGACAGCTCCGCAAAGCCACACATATCTGCAAGGGTTGAGGGTGGGGGGCAGTGGTTGGGGAGGTGGACAAAGCTCCTTGTAAGGGAAGGCAGAGGGAGAAGAAAGGCTGGAGATGCGGTTTATGGGGAACTCTATTCTGAAATGAACTTGTGTGGGGACAAAGCATTTCAAGCTAACTTCTAAGGATAAGCTAACTTTTAAGTTTCATCTACCCCAAGTGGGAATTTTTACATTGGCATGAAGGCTGTGATTAGGGGAAAATTCCTCAGGGCAGACAATTACATCAGCATATTTTTCTGATTTCTATTTGAAATGGTACAAGTGTTCCCAGAGGCCTGGTGACAGAGACGACTTCTATAAATATATTGAAGTCAAACAATCTGCACACCACTGCCAGCCGGCTGAAGACTCCCACCCCTTTCCAGATTTATCCAATTTTTAAAGGCGGTTACATTTAGAAATGTTAAACTTGCAGCTAATCAGTCTAAGGAAAAAGATTATTCCCATAATGTTGCAAAGGAGCATTTCCTTCAGCCCTCGTTCCTTCAGCATTCCAGTCTGGGAGACCTGTTCACGTCACCAAGGAGGTGCAGGAAATCACAAAGCAGGGGAAGGCACAGGCAGAGGGGCGGTGCCGGGCAATGGAGGGAGGGCCAGGTCTGCCGTCAGAGAGACCCAGGTACAAATCCAAGACCAATCCTGACCCTTTCCAGGGGGGTACACACATACCGCATACACACACTAATGCCCGCATACATAGATTTATTCCTATATCTACGTATGTGCATTAAAAACCATGAGCTCATACTTACATCTATAATTCTAACCCTACTCCACAGGGCCTTACTTTTTATTAATTTATAACTTCTTTCTCTGACAGAAAAACTTGGCTCTTATGATCCACAATACATTTGCTTATTCTTTTAGCTCTCATGCACGCATAAGTAGTTTCTGAATTGCTAGCCCAAGCTTCTTCGAGAAACCAATTTACCAGACAAGTACAATATTTGTGTATACTTCCAGTTCTTTTGGTTTTTAGTTCCATGGTAAACAGTCAAAATACCATTTTCCAAAGTTGCTTAAGTTAGTATTTTTCCCCAGCCCCTTCAGTACGGTCATGTTATTCATTTGTAACACAGTTAAGTTTGATTTTTTTACTGTTTGTATTCCATTTTGGGTTCATTTTATCCTTGAATTTTGATTACTTGTGTATTCTTTTGAGTAAGTGAAGCAGCATCACGGTTCTAGGAGTCAGAGCTGCGTAGAAACTCATAACCAGAAAGTTGTCCCCCTCGCTCCCATTCCCCCAGTCTTTGCCTGCACTCTTTCTTGTTCTCTCTGCATCACCTCATTAGTCTTAGGTTTATCCTCCCTGAATGTCTGCTGTATAAATGAACAATTACATGTATAAATTTCTTACATCCACCTTTGTTCTTACATAAAGAATAGCATACTAGACTGCTGTTTGTACTTTGGTCAATTGATTTTTGGCACATTACCAGGGTAATTCAGTAGGAAAGCACTAATCTTTTCAATAAATCAAGCTAGAACATCTAGATACCCATTTGGAAAATAAAAATGACTCTTGCCCTTTACCATACCATGTCATGACCTCACCCCACACACAAAAGTCAACTTAAAGTGGATCATGAATCTAAATATTAAAATGAAAACTATAAAACATCTAGAAGAAAGTACATCTCACTGGCTGGTGTGGCTCAGTGGACTGAGTGCCGGCCTGCAAACCAAAGGGTCCCCAGTTCCATTCCCAGTCAGGGCACATGCCGAGTTGTGGGCCAGGTTCCCCAGTTGGGGGTGTGCAAGAGGCAATCATATATTGATGTTTCTCTCCCTTTTGTCCTCCCTCCCCTCCCTTCTCTCTAACAATAAATAAATAAAATATTTAAAAAAGAAAGTATATGGGAAAATACACATAGCAAACAAACAAGTAAAAAAAATCACCCTAAATATCCTGAAGAAGCTACCAATCTTGGCCATGTTTTATTTGCATTGGGATTTAAAGGAAGCCAATAAATAACGATCCTTTCCTAACTGGGGTTCAGAACCAATTGCAAATTAGATAGAGGAGTCAGGCAGATGGAAGCTATAAAGACATGAAAATATTGTTGTAACATATTATTTGTAAAGTTGATATTGGAGAACATGGCTTGGACCTGCTAGGTAAATGGACTTGTTACTCCCTGCTCACAGCCCATCCGGTGAAAATGTCTGCTGTTAAGGGAAGAATCTCATTGTGGAAGAAAAGATGGGTGGAAAGGGAAAACAGAGAAATGGAAGCATGAGAAAGATTCAATATGTTGGCTCTGAAATGTATGGACTGCATGCAGAGCCCAGAGAGAAGTCTCCAGAAACTGAGGGTGGCCCCAGCTCTGCCACCCCGAGGACAAGTGAACTGGCCAATGGAAACTTCAGTAAAACCTCCAGTGAGAGATCACTGCTTAGACGTTTATGTGGCTGAAACCCAGGGCAATAAAATCAAACACAACTTGGAAAGGATTTTGTTTTTAAGACTCATTTAACTGAAGGTTATTAGTGCTTATAAATAAAATAATGAAGAAATACTATATTGTGTGAAAATAAAAGTGGTTTAAGATTGAAAAATACTGGGTGATCTTTCCAACTTTGCTACTTGCTCTGGCTGTAAGAACATAATAAGCTAGTCCCCTCTCAGAGTCCACATCTTAAAACAGGAATTACCCTATGTGCCTAAGCACAAGATTGCTTCAGTGATTTAATGGAATAACACATGTCAAAATGCTTGGGAAAATGGAA
Source organism: Anoura caudifer (assembly GCA_004027475.1). Classification (NCBI taxonomy): domain Eukaryota; kingdom Metazoa; phylum Chordata; class Mammalia; order Chiroptera; family Phyllostomidae; genus Anoura; species Anoura caudifer. Next base: position 97,949 of record PVKU01000767.1, on the reverse strand, counting down.
AATGCTGTTTAAAATTTCATTTTCATTAATATTATTAAAGATAATACCTCATCATCATTAAGATTCTGTGGCATGGTGTTTTTACATATATCTCAGCTTTTCATTGATTCTTGGGTACCATTTATCACATTTAGAAAGCAATTTTGTAAATGAGACATACTTTCTCTTTTTCCTGGTGACTGACCATGGTATCTACAGAGAACTATATTTCAAATGTACAGCTGATATGAATATATATATTCACATCATGTGAATAGTACCTAAAAAAAATGAATGTATCTTAAGGAGGAAAATACTGACACATCCAAGGTCAGAATGAAATGCAGCAAAAAATCAGAATAGCTCCCTTAACTCCTACCTGTGAATGTTTTGTAAACACATTAATAAGCTTGTAAGGTGTGTTTGCAAGTCTTTTTTCTCAAGGTCCAAAGAACATTTTCAGTTATACACAGGGATTAAAAATTCCTAATCTGCCAATTTTGACATGCAAAACTGACACACAGAGAGGCTGAGCTCAGTATAGCTAACCCTGTTTCACCAATGGTCCAGAAGAGAGTTTCTGCTTATTATTATTGTCAAAGATTATTAAGTTATAGAAGGAGCACACTAAAGTTTAGAACTAGAATTTCAAATTACGTACGTCAATGACAGAAAATGCAGGGATAAAATTTGCTTCTTTTCAACAAGTTGACTTTGAGGCTGGGAGGGAGAAGATTATATAAAACAGTACAACTTAAGGTGTGTGGGTGCTGAGGCTCCAGGAGCAAGCAGCTGACTAAGAGAGCACCATCAAGTTCAAGAACAAAAAATCACAGAGTAGGTTACCAACTCTTTCACTCCCCCTGGTCATGATGGGCCTTTTCTAGAACACTCTTATGATTCTTGACTTCACAAATAAGGATACAGCTTGGAAAGATAGAGTGTTGAGAATTAAAATTATGACGGAATGATTAAAAGGAGTACTGGGACTCAGTCTAAAGTAGACAGCAATAGAAGATAATGGAAAATTAATTCTCTTCATGGGAATAAAGAGCTCTTATCCAAATAGTGTCTGTGGGTTTTCATGGGAAAATCCTGACAGAGAATGGTTTAAACATTTATAATGTATCCAGAGACTTTTTAAATATATTTTATTGATTATGCTATTACAGTTGTCCCATTTTCCCCCAGCATTCCCCTCCATACCCCCTCCCACTCACATTCCCCGCTTTAATTCATGTCCATGTGTCATAAGTTCTTTAGCTTCTACATTTCCCACACTATTCTTGCCTCCCCCTATTTTCTACCCACTGTCAATGCTACCTATTCTCTGTACCTTTTACCCCCTCTCCTCCTCCCACTCCCCTGTTGCTAACCCTCCATGTGATCTCCATTTCTGTGGTTCTGTTTCTGTTCTATTGTTTGCTTAGTTTGTTTTTGTTTTTGTTTTAGGTGTGGTTGTTAACAATTGTGAGTTTGCTCTCATTTTACTATGCATGTTTTTTATCTTCTTTTTCTTAGATAAGTCCCTTTAGCATTTCATATAATAAGGGTTTGGTGATGATAAACTGCTTTAACTTGGCCTTATCTGAGAAGCACTTTATTTTCCCTTCCATTCTAAATGACAGCTTTGCTGGATAGAACAATCTTGGATGTAGGTCCTTGCCTTTCAAGACTTGGAATACTACCTTCCAGCCCCTTCTTGCCTGTAAGGTCTCTTTTGAGAAATCAGCTGACAGTCTGATGGGAACTCCTTGGTATGTGACTGTCTCCTTATCTCTTGCTGCTTCTAGAATTCTCTCCTCCATTTTAATCTTGGCTAATGTAATTATGATGTGCCTTGGTGTGTTTATCCTTGGGTCCAACTTCTTTGAGACTCTCTGAGCTTCCTGGACTTCCTGGAAGTCTATTTCCTTTGCCAGATTGGGGAAGTTCTCCTTTATTATTTGTTCAAATAAGTTTTCCACTTGTTGCTCTTCTTCTTCCCCTTCTGGTACCCCTATAATTCGATGTTGGAATGTTTAAGGATGTCCTGGAGATTCTTAAGCCTCTCCTCATTTTCTGGAATTCTTGTTTCTTCCTTGCTTTCTGTTTGGTTGTTTCTTTCTTCCTTCTGGTCCACTCCACTGATTTGAGTCCCAGTTTTCTTCCCATCACTGTTGGTTCCCTGTACATTTTCCTTTATTTCACCTAGCATAGCCTTCATTTGTTCATCTAATTTGCAACCAAATTCAACCAATTCTGTGAGCATCCTGATTACCAGTGTTTTGAACTGTGCATCTGATAGGCTGGCTCTCTCTTTGTCGCTTAATTGTATTTTTTCTGGAGCTTTCATCAGTTCTTCCATTTGGGCCAATTTTTTTTTGTCTTGTCCTGCCTGTTATGTAGTGAGGGGCGGAGCCTTAGGTGTTCACCAGAGCAGGTCAACCAAGTTACTGGGTTGTGATGCTGTGTGTGGGGGTGGGGTTAGAGAGTGAACAGTAGTGCTTGCTCTGCTCTGTCAGAATTCAGCCCCTTCTGCCACTTCCCCCAAGCAAACGGGGCCCTTTTGGTTCTGATTCCCATGTGAGTGGGTTTGTGTACATCCTGGGACCCTGTGGATCTTTCCAATGAACTCTCCTGTAAGGGTGGTAGTTTCTCCTGACAGGTGCTTTCAATAGGTGTTTTGAGGCTTTATTTCCCTGCACTGGAGCCTCGCTCCCCAGTTTCACCTGGTTTATCTGCGTGCGAATGTGGGACCACCTCTCAGCCAGCCACCTTGCACACCTGGAGTCTGCAAGCCACAGCTTTGCTGTTTTGGTTTTTTTTTTTGCCACGACCCCTCTCTGCCTGCTCGCCCAACTCCACCCCTTCTACCGGTCTGGATGAATTTGTCTATTTTAACTTGTTGGTTGTCAAACTTCCATACAGTTCAATTTTTCTGTCAGTTCTGATTGGTTTTTTGTTTCTAAATTTTTGTTGTCCTTATTTTGGTTGTGTGAGGAGGTACAGTGTGTCTACCTATGTACACCTCCATCTTGGCCAGAAGTCTAAAGTATCTAGAGCTTTTTGACCCCTTTCTTAAAGGTACTCACCATTTGTCCAAGCAGGTGGCGAGTTCAGTCCTGTATTAGCTACACTGGACTGGTAGTGTAGCTGGCAGTTAACACTGGCAGTGTTAACTACAATACACAGGTGCTGGGTGCAGATTGAGCATGCTGCTATGGAAAGAAAAGAGGGCATCTAACCCAGGGAATGTGCTACCTTAGCCAGATTTTGAAAAGATGCATGAGCCAGGGAAGGTCATTCCAGGCAGAGAGAATAACATGAAGGCTTCATGACATGGTGTGTTTGTAAAAATAAAAAATAGCTCAAACGTACAGGTTTACAGAATATAAGACAAAGATAAAGCTAAACTAGTTGGTTTAGTTGAGTATTAATTTGTATGACATGTGCTATTCATGTTTGTACATTATCTTGGATAATCCTGTAATAACCCATGTGGGGTAGTTTTGTTAACCAAGGTTAATATACAAACCCTGAACTCTCAATGGCTCAGCACAACAAAAGCCTATTTTCTATCACATAAGGTCCCGTGTAGGCCAAGCAGCTTACTCATATCTAACAGCCATGACATCTGAAACCTGCAGCCCATCAGGTCACCAGAGCAGAGGAAAAGAAATATGAAAGACAGTCTGGTTCCTAACTATTCGCAATCACTTCTGCACACAGGTTGTGGACCAGAACTTGTCACCTATCCCCAACTTCACTGCAAGTGAGGCTGGGAAATGTGGAGAAGCACATAATTATTTGGTGAGCACTCTCTGTCCCTGCTCTGGGAAAGTACTTGTCTGAGTTATTTATCACTGCACAACAGTGACCACAAACCTAGCGGCTTAAAACAGCACACAGAACTCGCAGTAGGTCAGGAGTCCAGGCACAGCTTAGCTGGATTCTCTCTGTTGCAGAGTCTCAAGAGATGGTAATCAAGGTGCTGGCTGGGGCTGAGATCTCATCTGAGGCTTGAATAAGGGAGGGCCTGTCTCCAAGCTTGCATGGTTGTTGGCAGTAGTCAGTTTCTTATGGGCTGTTGGACAGAGGTCTATTGGAATCCCCTTTAGCTATTTACTATATGGGCCTTCCTAACAGGGCAATTTCTCTCTAAGAGAGCAAGGGATTGGGCCCCTCAGCAAAACCAGTGCTGCAATCTTAATTAATCATGGAGGTGACACCCTGTCATCTTTGCCATATTTTATTGGTTACAACCATAGGGGTAGGATGGTAATTGCTCCAAATGGGCAGGGGATTTTACAAGACATTCCAAATGCTTGTATCAGTAAGCCTTCAAGGTAGCCCCCGTGGTTGTCCCTATTTATAGGAAAATAAAGTGAAAAGGAGTAAATTAACTTGCCCAGGTCATAGAGCTGACAAGTGGCAGGTCCCGGATTCAGGACAAGCAGTCTGTGTCCAGAGCCTACTAACTGCCATATCGAACAGCCTCAGAAGATGATCTCAGTCCAAAACCTATGACTTTGGACTCCTCAGTCCCAGATGCACTTCAGAGAGCAAAAAGGCTAATTCATTCCTATGGTTCATTCATTTGTCCCCTAATATTTATTGAGCTACTGCTCTGTACCAGGTGCTGTATCATTTAGCACTCATACTTTTTAATCCCCTCGATCAACTTAGTAAGCACATTAATAAGAGGTATTATTGCCTCTAATTTATTTTTAAAAACCATTTCAGCATCTCTCACTGGTTATAAAGTGAATGTTTCTTAAATTCTAAATGAATTTACCTGACTCGAATGCGTTTACAACAAGATTGGTCAAATTAAAGGGTGTTCCCAGCCCATGTCCTCTGTCCAGGGCATGTGTTCCTTTGGCACTTTCCTCTTTAATTCTAAATACTTCTGTTGGAGTACCACCTATCAAGAAACTGCAAAATGCATTCAAATACAACAACAGTAACAGCAAAATGATGGCTCAGCAGCTTCTACACCAAAAAAAAAAAAAGAGTACATTTCTCTACCATCAAATTGTAGAGGGACAGATGCCAAACTTTTATAGGTTTTTAGTTCAAATCAGTTTCTCTTCTCTCTGCTTGCCAAACACAAGGCATATTTTCTAAACCCCAATGAAAACCTTATTGTTACAAGCATCAGCCAACTCCCGAAGCCACCCTGAAATCACTGCAGTCCCTGCAGTTTCTGTTCCCTGCACACCCTTCCCAGATTAATCTTATGACAGCACCTCATTATCATCACCTCCATGAGCACTTATAGCACCTTCTGGACCACGGATAAGGCACTAGGCACATCAGTGAGGCTACAAACCTTTAAAGGACAGAGACAAGGAAGCTCAAGTCTATGTTATCATTACTAGAGCCTGATTCTCAGTAGGAACTTAATATATACTCTTAACTTGACTGCTCTTCATCCAGTCATTCTACATGGGATAGGACCAAAATGACAACAGGCAAGTGCTCCCAGCTTTTCTCTCTTCCAAATAAAGTAGGCTCTGTTTGGCCGCTGCTCACTTCCTGCTTCTCCAACACCCCTCGAGAAGGATTTACAGAGTGGTCCTATGTTTGTAGTGAGCCAGAATTGAGATCCAGGTTGAGGGATAAATGCCCCATTCCTGTGAAACATTAATGAGAGGGAACGTGAACATTTTTCCCCCATAGGCCCTGGAGTTTGGGGAGCTGACACTTGCAGAGTGTGAAGTGATGCGATAATGATGAAGGGCTAAATAATGATAAAGGGCTCAGGGTAGAGGTGGGAAGAGCAAGAGAAAGGGATACATAGGAGGGGTCATAGAGGATGAAGGAAAGAAGGCAAGTGACAGGCCCTGGGAGATGTCAGATATTAAATCATAAGTGAGGAAGAAAATTTTGGCAAGGGTTACCTTTGAGTTGTACCTTATACAAGAAACACAAATGAAGGTTTGAATTATTATTGTACTTTTCTTCCTTGAATATGGTGTCTCTGCTGAATTACCTATGTGGATTGTGGTTATGATGCAGTGACTTTTGCAACAGCATTTATTAAACTTGCCTGGTGATCTCAAACATTATTATGTAGGATGGGGAATAAAATAAGTGACAGTAGTAGAGACACATAATTTACCTAAATAGAGACACATTAGTTTATAGCTTATAAAATTGTTCATTATTTTTAAAAAATTTTAATAGTATATTTTATTGTATTTTTCCCATTACCATTTATCCCCATTATACTCTCTTCCACCTCCACTCACCTCCCTCCCCTCTACAATTACTGCACTGTTGCCCAAGTCTATGAGTTCTTTCTCACTTTTTTCTTTTTTGCTCAATCCCTTTACTCCCCCACTCCAAGAGTTGTCAGCCTGCTCTCTACCTTTGAGTCTGTCTCTATTTTGCCTGTTAGTTCAGTTTGTTCATTATATTCCACATATGAGTGAAATCATATGGTATTTGTCTTTCTCTGACTGGCTTATTTCACTCAGCTTAATGCTCCCCAGGTCATCCATACTGTCTTAAAGGGTATTTTCTTCTTTATCACAGTCAAGTATCATTCCACTGTGTAAATGTACCATAGCTGTTTTATCTACTCATCTACTGATGGGCACCTGGGCTGCTTCCAAATCTTGGCAATAATAAATAGCACTGCAACAAACATAGTGGTGCATATATTCTTTTGAATTAGTGTTTCAGGTTTCCTCAGATAAATTAACAGAAGTGAAATCACTGGGTCATAAGGAAGTTTTATTTTTAATTTTTTGAGATAACTCCATACTACTTTCCACAGTGGCTGCACCAATCTGCATTCTCACCTACACTGCAAAAGGGTTCCCTTTTGTCCATATCCTCACCAGTATTTGTTGATTTATTGATGATGGCCATTCTGACAGTTATGAAGTGATATCTCATTGTGGTTGTAACTTACATTTCTCTGATGATTAGTGATGTGGAGCATCTTTTTTTTCATAAGTCTATTGGTCATCTGTGTGTCCTCTTTGGACAAGTGTCTATTGATGGGTGGGGGGAAGGGGTGGAGAGGTATGTAGCTCTCTGGTCACATGGAGATTGTCTCTGTGTTAGAGATAAGGAATCTGAAGCCCAGAGAAGACTTGACAGTGGCTGTCATCTTCTAAGTAGCAGGGTTAGAAATAGACCCCATGTTGGGGAGCATCAAAGCTTGTCCTCTTTCTGTTTTCTCATATTCTCTCTAGTTTGGAAGGAAAATGGAACACCAGACAGACACCCTGATCCACAGATCTAATTTCTGATGTATAAGGTGGTTTTAAGATTACTAAAAAGGGAGGAGGTGCTCAGGTTACCACTGTGATCAGGGCTGTGATGTAGGGACATGTCAGCTGCATGGTATCGCCTCCTTCTTGGCTCTGTGGTCGCTCTCGGTTTCACATACCTTACCACATGGTCAGAGAGAGCAGACCTCCAGCTTTGGGATATACTCAGCATCCCTGCGCATTCTAGGGATTCCTTCTTTCTAAGAAAGAAGATCTGACTGAGTCAGTTTGTCACTATTCCATCTGGAGCATTCTGTGGGCCAGAGTTTGACCAAAGTCTGGCAGAGATTCATGGCCTTCCTCGTGGTGACTGGTTTAGGCAACAGTCCCTGGTCAATCAGTGGTGACCAGGGCACCAGGGTTGGTTTCCGTCTCTGAACTTGGCTCAAACTGTAGTAACTTTGTGCTTAAAGAGCTCCTGGAGCTGTTTTCTTCAGAAGAAAGCTTGGACTGTGTCATGTGATGGCTAATGGACATTTCTCCAGGGGCCATGCCAAGGAGATACAGAGAAGGAAAGACTGTGACTCAGGCTGGTGGGCACCCAGGAGCCCCGCCACCATGCTATACTTGATGAAAAAATAAATGTGCCATCTTAGTGCCTACCTAAGCACAACAGAGACTCATTACCTCTGCTCTCTTACATTTTTGCCTTCTAAGCAGGACTATTTTTAGTCTTATTTCCATTTCTCTGTCCCTCTGTTTTGTGATTTAAATGTGTTGATGCAGATTCCATCTAATAAGGAAGAGAGGTGTTTATATTATTTGATTTTAAATGAGTGTAGTTGCAATAGAAAAGCAGCATGGATATATGTATCATGTATCATTAAAGAATGACAAATGTCCCTGAAAATAAAAATGTTTAGAAACTTACCCCATTTACTTCACCAGTGCATTATTTTATTTGCTATATTTTAAGGTTACATAACAGAACATGAAGGAATCTAGTCTGTACCTCAAAGTTTGATTGCTTTCAAAAAATTTTAAATTAATGCAGTACAAACAAATGAACAGTCATTAATACATTCAGGGTAATTTAATATAATTCAGTTCAATTAAATATCATTTCAGTAAAGAGGGATTAAAGGCTCCACAGCTGCACTCTAAGTATAGCAATTAATGTAGTTGAAATTCAGGAATCTAAAAGCTACTCCATGACATTTCACTAAATCAAAGGATCTAAGAGCAGTTGTTGAATCATTACTGGATTAACAGGATTGTTGATGTTGCATAACTGAAATCATAGGTCTTAATCCCTATAATAAAGTCAAGCATTACAACTGTGTGAAGCAGAACAAGATCCCAGGGCTGTGAGATCCATGCCCGAGCACTTGCCTGCAGTCCTATTGACACCCCCTACAGCGGTCCAAGGAATGTGTTAATAAGACATCCGCCATGGATGTCACAGTTGTTAGAGGCCAGACTTAGAAGCAGAAAGTGAGTGGACAACCACCCAACTGTGGTTTGAGGGATTCCGGAAGGAGTCTCTTGACCAAAATAATACCCTCTGCCCTCTATCAAAATCTGTCTGAAATTCAGCCACAGGGGATTTAGTTTTTTGGGGTGTTAAGGGTTTTTCGGACTTCCTCACATTTCTGTCACTGAAGAGCCTGGTTAGTTTTTTCTTCAGGGCATAAAAGACTTGCAATTCTGATGGTCGTCTCTCACTAAATGGATGGCGATTCAGCTGAACATAAGCAATTCAATGATTTCAGTGTGGATAACCGAGAGATGTGATGATGTGAACAATCCAGGTAGGTATACCTTTACTACATTCATATGACACCGAAAAAAGACTCACTAGCTAAATGTAAGAGCTATTTCATTTAGCAAGATTGAAATGAATAACATCGTACTTTTTAACATTAAAATATCTTATCAGTTGCCATTTGACTTATTGTCAGCTTCCAAAATTAAAATGAAAATTTTTTCACCTTTCAGTTTAAGATTGCACAGCTCTGAAATTGTATTTCTGAACCAAATTTTAAGTAATGCTTTTTGTCTAAGGGAGATTTTTTTCCTGGCTGCCTTGAAGCTCAGAACACAGTCTCCTCTATCACCTTGTCTTCCTTTTCACAGGCTTCATGGTAGAGTTCCTGTGTATTCTCTCTGTCTCTGCTCCCTTGACTTCTTTCACCATGATTCATCTAAGAAAATCACCAAGAAATTGTGGCAATCATGCACCCAGTTGGGTCCTGTGAAAGTGTTCGCCCATTCATTCTCAGTATTCAATTTAGCCATGCCCTCGCAACTCCTGCTGCCCTAGTCTGCTCCCAACGCCCCTAGGAAACAGTTCACAAAAATGAGCACAAGTCAGTCACAATATCTGCCTCAAACCTTAAGCCACATTCATTTTTCACATCATTTTTTTAAGGATTGAAAACAGATTTTCAAGAGAATTCAATGGCAGGCTTTTTTTTTTTTTTTCAGTGCCAGCTTAACTCTAACTTTTGTCTCAACTTCTCTTGGAAACTACACAGAGAAAAAGAGATTTTTTAAAAAACATAATATTTGTTTACAGTGAAGCCAGGAGACAAAGAAACCTGGCTAACTGCATTTACATTTAAAAACTGCCAAGAACAGCTGAGGCCAGCAAAACTCTAGGTGGGGGGCGTTGGGGAGCACCCGGCAAGAATGGGAAGATGGGAAGTACAGAGGGGTTAATGTGATGCATCTCAGCAATCTCCAAAGATTTAGCCCTTCAGAAGGGGAATGTCCCACTCCCGTAAGGGAATTGCTGCAGGTAGGTGTTAGATCAAAGAGCTTTGAAGTTCTCGAAAAGGATAAGAAGCAAGGTGTAGGAGCTGCCCACGCAATCCAGAGTTGGCATATCTTAAAGTATCAACAAAACACACCCTCAAAAAGTATGAGGATCACCTTGGGAAGAAGGTTCTGTCTCCTGATGGCAGTAACTGGTGAAGGAACTGGAGGAGCATAGGGCTGGTTAGAGAAGCCACCTTGAACCAGGTAAGTTTAGGGAGGTACAGAGACATGGCTTCACAAGAGTGTTGCATTTACATAGCAGCAGAGGAGGAAAAGTGCTTGAGTTTCTAAGCCAGCAAAGCTGCCTTGGCCCTTACTCCTCCTTGTCTACCTTCTGCCTCTAACATCTTGCAAGAGGTGGTTTAGGACAATACAACAATAATACATTTTTTAAAAGAAATGTGTAGCAGTCATCCAAAAATACTCTAAGAAAATATGTGGAAAAGAACAGCAGACATTGCTACAGACAAAGAGGGTTTTCAGGGCAAGTGACTATAGAGCAGACAAAACTTATAACTAAGCCATCTATCATTAATGTGAAAAAGATTAAATGAATCCCAAATATGAAAGCCAAGATAGGTAAACTCCGTGAAGAGAGGAACAGACAACAAAAAGTAATGGTAGAACTCAGGGAAAAATGCAAGACAGAAAGTTATAAACATTTAAAAAACAAATTAGAAAGGGCACAAGAGAGACTTGACAACAGTGAGACCATAATAAAGGATATAAAGGATAGAAATGGGGAAAACAACAAAATAGAAGAGAAATAAAGACACAGGGTTCACAACAAATCCCACTGTGGAAGTGAAGAATTGAAGCGAAGTGTAGCCCTTGCATGCTTAAGTGGCACTTCAAGGGAAAAACCTAAAAGAAAGCAGTGATCAAATATTTTAACAAATAATTACTGAAAATTCAGGGCACACAACATTCAACACTGAGTCACACTTTAGTGAAGTTGCTGTCTTTAGAGATAGAGAACAAATTTCGGGGAAATCCTTTAAAAATGTAAAACAGAATCCTTGTGTATTCAGAAACCAGACAATAGAACAAACTCACTTCTAAGCAAGGTCGAAGCAGGATGGCACCAGGCTTCTGTCCAGAAACATTCTGCACTGAAAGACTGAAGAAAGACCTACAGCACACTAAAGGGAAGAACGTGAGTCAAGAATTTCATAGTCGGCCAAATATCACTTAGAGTAGAAAGGGAAATAATTTTATTTTACCTTGATGTTATCTTTAGAGAATTAGATTAATCAGAGCTCTTTTTATCATCTCATCAAAGTTCAACACCTTGTCTTATTTTATGTATGTGTTAATGCATGCATGTATATATGTGTGTAGATGGGTTATGAATGTATTGTGCATATGTGTGCCTATGTACATGAGGGGTTATTTATGTAATAACATATAAATCCAATGAACCAACTGTAAGAACTCTAACACTATAGTTACTTCCACCTGCTTATAGATTCCTCCACCACGCCCTATCTCTGCCTCCATAGACCAGAGGAAAGAAGTAGCCTATGTCATCTGTGTGTGTGTGCCTGTTCCTAGTGTATATAGTTTCATTTGCTTTTAACCTTGTGCAAAAGTTATTTTGCTGTATATGATCTTTTGAGACTTCAAATCTAATACCCCATGGATCATTAAGGAGTACAATTTTTTATATGCCTTTGTACTAGTCACACAGAAACCACACCTGTTCCTGGAACAGAGGAATTCGAAATAAAGCACTATGGCTGGGTATAAAGCTGTTTTCCACGGAAGGATACAAAGAGTACTCTCAGGTATCCTGCAGGTAGGAACTGTGGAAAGAACCTATCATCTCCTATGCCTTAGAAAACAAAGGGAAGTAAGGAACAAACCTGGAAAAGGAGCCCTAATGGTGCTGAAACTTTGACCTTAGGAGAGGAAATGCTGCTCGGTTGATGACAGTGTGACGCAGGCCTCCTCGGTGGCCGCCTCTGGTGAGGTAGTGTTACCTGCCTGTTTCTGCAAGTGATGGAGAAGCTATACAGTGAATTCAGCTGCTCTTCTAAGAATGAATTGCCGCTGCTGCTGTGAAGAAAGGTTGCTGGGGGCGGGCGGGGGTGGGGGGACAGGTCACAGGGACAGAAAACAGGAAGCCAACAGGAGGAGCAAGTCCCTTATTCCTCCTCCAGCACCGAAATCCTCTCTAGTGCCCCTATTAATACAGAGAGCTGGCACAGCATGAGTGTGAGTCGCCAATATCACAAAGCAGATTATACATAAGTAAATTTTGAGCTAAGGGACAATATCTTAATCACTGGCACAGCTATTAATTAAAAATTATGCCAAGTAAGCAAAGATTTCTAAAATGTTATATAGAAAAATTATACCTGTTAGAATAGATGAAATATGGAATATTGCTGATTGGTTCATTGCTGTTGGATTTAGCTATAGATCATTCATTCTGATGGCTATATAATATTGAATTCTGGAAATATACCAGTTTATGTATTCTTGTGTTGAAATGCTTTTAGATCATTTCCAGGTTTTGCTTTTGCAAATACTATTATGAATACTTTTGCACATGTGTTGCAATTTATTTGTCAAGATTTTTTTCTTGGATACATATGTTGGCATGGAATTGCTGGCTTATAATAGAGTTTGTAAATGTTGAACTTTAAAATATGTGACCTAACTATTTTTCACAGTATTTATACCAGTTTGCAATGTGACCTGTGATTAGTAGCTCCTGTTGTTAAGCCATTCTCTCTAGGACTTGTTATTATCATATAGGTTCGAACATGGGAATATTGTTCGTATGAACATACGACCCAGTGGAAAAATTACTCTTTTCAAGGAAACTACAAGAGAACACACTCCAGCCAATGAGTAGATGACGGGTAACTTTGCCAAAGGACCATTGTAAAAACTCCAGTTTCATGTATCTGATTGTCTACATGACCTCCTCCTTTGGAGGTCCAATAGATCTCTTGAACTCAGTATGTTCAAAAATGAATGGCTAGCCCAACCAAATCTGTTTCTCTGGTTGCCTTCCCATCTTAGTTAATGCCAACTTCATCTTTCTAATTGCTAAGACATAAGAAACCTTGGACTCACTTGAATATTCTTTTGTCTCACATTTCTTATTCAAATTATCAGCAAAACTTTTTTGATTTACATTCAAGATGAGGCACACATCCAGTAGCTCCTCATGGTCCCTACCATCCTACCACACTGGTCCAAGCCACGCTTACTTGCCCCTCGATTTATGGTCACAGCACAAACAATCTCCCTGATTCTGCCTTTCTCTCCCCTCAGTCTTTTTCTCCACTCAGCCATTGCAGTGATCCCTGAAATAGGTAAGCCAGATCCTGTTACTCCTCTGCACGAAATCCTGTGATGGATCCCTATCTAACTGAGAGTAAATGTGAACATTTTTATATCTCAAAATACACTTGTATAATCTCTTACAGGGTCTCATGACAGATGGCTCCTCATTCATTTTCAAGCCCATCTACTACTTTACTATTTGTTCATCCCACTCCAGTCACATGGCCTCCCTGCTCTTTCTCAAATAATCTTTGCACCGATTGTTCACTCTGCCAGGAACACCCTTTTCTCAGCTGTCTGAATAACTTGGTTTCTCCTTCAGTTTTATTTAAATGTCATTTTCCCGATGGGCTTCTCTGTCTACCTTGATCAAAATTGCAAACTGCCCCATTCAGTGGCATTTCCTGGTCACCTTTATATATTTTAGTGTTCTTTTCTACCTATTATACAAATATTATACTCCTTCACATCTAAGAAACCATCAATTACAAGAAATGATATAATTTTACATGCCACTAAGACATTAATCAAATGAAAAATTGTTGCCAATAAGACTGACCCATTCATTGCCTTCTTATTGCTTCAAAAGTATTTTATATTCAAGGAAAAAGCAATTTTAGACTTATATAGACATTGTTTTTTATTATATATCACTATTGTATAAACCCTAGAAAAATACAAGCAAAATAAGTTGTTTGCTATTCCTAAAACTTCATCATATTCAGACTTCAACACATAATATCATCCACACGGTGTTCTCCACTCACTATATTTTGTGCCATCAGGAGCTTTGGAGATTCAGCATTTCTGAAGAGTACACTGCTCTCTACAGGATTTTGTCCCAAACTACTGATTTCACAAGTTTTGGTGCATGTGAACAGGCAATAACAGCCACATTTTGATTGACACAAGGCACAAACAAACCTCTGAGGTGTTAAAATGTGCAAAATATATATCTTCAAATAAATTAATTATGGTATTTTAGTTACTTGTTTATTGCCTGACTCTTTTTCATGAGCTGGTAAGCTTGAGAAGGGCAAGATTTTAGTCTCTTTTGTTTTCCGTTGTAGCCCCAGGGCCTACTGCAATCCCTGGCACACAGCAGTTGATTTATTCTGCTTCAAACCATTAAATTAGAATAATGGATCATAATTTCTAGGCTCTGTGAGATTATGCTGAATAGATGAACTCTCCCTGCCTTAGGTTAACTTTTTTTTTTAAAGCTGTCAATAAGTTAAGCCTCTTTCTTTAGACTTCTATAGGATTCTAAATCTCAGAGAGATGTTTCCCATTCATAAATTTCTAACAAGAGTAGAAAATGTTATAATAAAGTTAGCTGATAGATGAATGTACTATACTCTGAAATTGTACACTTGGTAACATTCTATCTGAGAACACACTGTTGCCTGAATGGGGGATCAAAAACATTTATAAACAGAAACCATCATTTACCACATCTGGGAAAAGGGGGAATATTGTTCATATAAATCACTGGAAATTTTCTTGTATCAGAATGAATCAAACCCAAATGACCTGGTGTGATGTCCTCTGATTTTATCTTATTGCCATACCACCACCTACTCGAATGGCCCCTATTCCACAAAGAATATAGGGAGATCATTTCTACCCTTATTCCTTCACTTGCTGCCTCTAACATCTTGATACATTCAATCAGCATTTATTGAGAACCTGTAGGTGCTGGGTGCATAAGAAGTTAGGGAGGAAAGGAAACAGAGCACAGATAAAACCAGCGTGCCTGCAGGGAAGATCACGTCAAATGCCAGTTAAGTGTCCAGTTAATGAAACCAGCTCCTTCTGCAAATGGTATTGACTACATGGCACCTAATCTAGTACATTTAAAAGCTTAATTTTAAACTTAAAAATGCAAAATTTTTCACTTTCTAGTGTAATTACAAAACAGTAATAGTAACTTTATTTTGATATTTTTACTAAATTAAGCTTTTAAAACTTTCAATTTTTTGGTAATTGTGTCATTGCTTTTAATTTAAATTTTTAGAGTCCACCTGAAATTTAAATCACATATATTCCATTGATTTCTGTTATCTGTGAGCAGACTTCTGTGAGCAGAATTAGGAGAATGAGCTTCCAAAGGTATAAAAGCAGTTTGCTTGTTACTCCCTAGGATGTTACCCTCAACCCTTCTTAGAGAAAAAGAAACCCTGTGGCAGCTCCCGCATGCTCATCGTGTACAAAACTCTCCCGTAGTTTTACCCTTCAGTTTCTTTTCAAAAAGACTGAGGTGCAGTAAGGAATGGAGGATGAAGTCAACTACATGCTTATACCCTTCAGGGAAATAAAAATTACCACTCTCTTGGCTGTATTCTGTAGCTACTGAGAAAAGTAAATAGGAAGTTGAAGACCCAGAAATCAGCCAGTACTGACTAAATACAGAGTGTGCCCAGGCCAATGCTGAATATTGGAGTAGAGGGTGAAGTGGGGGAGAGAAGATTTTATTCACCTATCTGTCTAGTCAGTCTATCTTTCTACGTCTTGAAGATATATACAAATACATCTGTGTGTATACTTCAGTACTTTACTATTGAATTCCCAGCGTCAGTACAATTTTCCAGTCCCTATATATCCAATGTGATAAGTGATTATTTAGCATAGCACATACAATCATTTAAATATTATGCCTGATTTTAGAGCCAGAACATGCAGAACTTTGGAAACTGTTATAAAAAGGATTTGGACATTGTTCCTGGTCTCCTAATGGTGTGTTTATGATTTTCACCGTGACATCTTTGTTTCCACTCTTTTCTTTCTTCATCTTTTTCTTATTTTACGTCTAAAGTGTAAATGCTCAGAATGTATCAGATTACAAAACTTTCCATCTCTGAAGGTCTAAGTAAGTGTTTAATAAATTTGAGAAACTAGGCCCTGGCTGGTGTAGCTCAGTGGATTGAGCACAGGCTGTGAATAAAAAGGTTGCTGGTTCGATTCCCAGTCAGGGCACATGCCTGGGTTGTGTGCCAGGTCCCCAGCGGGGGGCTCATGAGAGACAACCACAGATTGATGTTTCTCTCACTATCTTTCTCCATCCCTTCCCTTCTCTCTAAAAATAAATAAATAAAATCTTTAAAAAAACTACATTAAAAATAAATAAATAAGTTTGAGAAAGTAGCTGTCTATTGTTAATACAAATTAAGCTTGCAAATAGTGGAGTAAGTTGAAGAAAAGAGGTAACAAAGATATAGTAGAAATAAGAGGAGAAAGAGATGATGATGAACTCTGAATCTTACCAAAAATAGTATTAATAGCATTCATAATGGCATGGTGTCTCAGAGATATGCTTCCTTTTATCAACAAGCATGAACATAACAAGAATTAGATATAAAGTTTTACAGAGTAACAAAAAATACAGGGTGGGGAAAAAGTAGGCTTACAGATGTTCATATGGAAAATAGCACAATAATTACTAAGTAATACTACAAGAATAAACTGCATTTTGCATACTCATAACTGTAAACCTACTTTTGCCCCATCCTGTATATGCTAGTAGAAATAATTTCTTAAGATTCTGGGGACAAGAAAGCTGCCTTCCTCTGCCCTGAGCTGGTAACAGAATCTGAAGGCAGCCCCTGAAGGTTGACGTCAGGATGGTGGTCCCTTTGCTACTCACCCACAGTACACATGGGCACAGGGTAGAATATGGCCAAGCTCACTGTCATATTCTTATTTAGTAACTTCTATACATTCTTCCTTAATAAATGAAGCTCTATGTCTGGTGATGTTCTATCATTTTTACACACTTCAAAAGAGAGAGAAAGTTAAGCAAAAGTACATTTACTCCAACATTTTCCCTTGTGCTTAGACCTTTTGTTGTTGTTTGGTAAGCAAATATTGAAATATCCAACACTTAAACTTTGCTGGAAGATAGTCATGGAGTCACATCCTTTCCCTTGGGATCGCATTTACAATCCTCAGGAGAAGTGCAGGAAATAGAGCTGGTATAAAGAATCGCCCTCTACAGCATTTTCTCATCTGTTCAGCTATTAAAGTATACAAGGTCATATGGAGTCTAATTGAAAGCATAATCCATTACTCTAATTTACCGGTTCTCTGCATGGCAGAATATAATTAATGGTGTCACCAAATAACTACCACAAAGTGACAGCTCAATAAAAGACTTGGGAAGTCAAAAGCCTGGTTATTATTTTACACGAACTGTCCCGTTTTTATATTTAAAGCCAGACATTTATGAAAATTAGATTTCAAGTTGAACATAAACATGAGGTGTTGAAAATAGAACCCAAGGGCAGAAAGGCGTATCAGTGTATTTACAGGAAACCAGGTTCACAGAATTCAGAGTAGATCTGTTCTGGTGCATTGAAGCTGGTGCCAAGGTTACCATTCCAGCTACCTCTGAGCCATGACCTCAGGGAAGGAGAAGTGGGGGTAGGGACTGAGGAGACGGTTCCCACAGTCCAGATGTAGCAATACTCTTGAATAATTCTGAGAAACAGTTTTGCAGTAATGAGTCCTCCACGCATGTTAAACTCACCTATTAAGGCACCATCTTTGCTCTGCCATCATAAACATTTGCAGTTATCAAATCCATTGTCTGTGGTAGTAGAACTGACCCCCATAGCAAAGAACAAAGGCATCGACTACTAAAAATGAGCACATTAACAAGCATTAACTTGACTTCCAGCCAAGATGGAGGTGTAGGTAGACACACTGGGCCTCCTCAAACAATCAAAATTAAAGACAACAAAGATTTAGAAACAAGAAAACAATGAGAACTGATAGAAAATTGAACTGTATGAAAGTCCAACAACCATTCATCCAGACCAGTAAGAGGGGCAGAGTTGTGGCAGGAAAAAGTGGACGTTGGAAGACCCCAGGCGTACAGGCAGCGGCTAGCGGACCCTGGGCATGGGGTGGCAACGGTACAGACCCAGTGAGGCTGAGCAAGGCAGCTGGCTGGCCAGGTGGTCCCACTTTCACGTGCAGATAATCCAGGCAAAGGGGAAGCGGTGGAAGGGACTGGAATCTGAGAGAGAGTGGAGCAAGCACCATTGTTGCCTCTTGGAGTGGACCAGAAGGAAGAAAGAAACAACCAAACAGAAAGCAAGGAAGAAACAAGAATTCCAAAAAATGAGGAGAGGCTTAGGAATCTCCAGGACATCTTTAAACGTCCCCACATCCAAGTTATAGGGGTACCAGAAGGGGAAGAAGAAGAGCAACAAGTGGAAAACTTATTTGAACAAATAATAAAGGAGAACTTCCCCAATCTGGCAAAGGAAATAGACTTCCAGGAAGTCCAGGAAGCTCAGAGAGTCCCAAAGAAGTTGGACCCAAGGATAAACACACCAAGGCACATCATAATTACATTAGCCAAGATTAAAATGGAGGAGAGAATTCTAGAAGCAGCAAGAGATAAGGAGACAGTCACTTATAAAGGAGTTCCCATCAGACTGTCAGCTGATTTCTCAAAAGAGACCTTCCAGGCAAGAAGGGGCTGGAAAGAGGTATTCCAAATCATGAAAGGCAAGGACCTACATCCAAGATTGCTCTATCCAACAAAGCTGTCATTTAGAATGGAAGGGAAGAAAAAATGCTTCTCAGATAAGGTCAAGTTAAAGGAGCTCATCATCACCAAGCCCTTATTATATGAAATGCTAAAGAGACTTATCTAAGAAAAAGAAGATGAAAAATAGGACAGTAAAAAGACAGCAAACTCACAGTTACTAACAACCACACCTAAAACAAAAGCAAACTGAGCAAACAGCTAGAACAGGAACAGAAACACAGAAATGGAGATCACATGGAGGGTTAGCAACAGGGGAGTGGGGGGAGGAGAGAGGGGAAAAGGTACAGAGAATAAGTAGCATAGACAGTGGGTAGAAAATAGACAGGGGGAGGGCAAGAATAGTGTGGGAAATGTAGAAGCTAAAGAACTTATGACACATGGACATGAACTAAAGGGGAGGAATGTGGGTGGGAAGGGTGTGCAGGGTGGAGGGGAATGATGGGGGAGAAATGGGACAACTGTAATAGCATAATCAATAAAGTATATTTAAAAAAAGAAGTATTAACTTGAGCTAATTCCTATATATGTTTGTTTTTTTTAATCACCCATAGTTCCAAACAGGGCTTTAAGGCCATATAAATGTAACCTATAAATTCAATCATGACTTCTCACTTATAGAAAGTTTTGTACTCTGAAAATGGAGATGACATAATAAAAAAAAAGTGGCAAAAGTGGAGGAGAAAAATAGTACCTGAGATGAAATGCCTCAGAGATATAAATCTGAATTAATTTCATGTCATAGTCATTTTTAAGCATAATAATTTGAAAATATCCAAGTTACACCATTATAGGAAAATTCAGCTATCACTTGCTCTTTGCAATCAACCTCTCACAGAATCTTAGTAAGAGAAGAACCTTGAAAATCTGTTTCTTTCTCAAATCTGAGGCTGAGTTTTCATCTCTCATGCTCCTACATGGGCAATACCTATCCTTTTATTATGACAGCTCAAGGTTTGTATGTCTTTATTTATGTTTCAAAGTGTCAGAGAGGTTACGTGACCCTAATTAAGAAGGACACAACTTCAAGAAATGTCAGCTATCATTCTGTAGTTCTGAAATAAGTACAATGAAAGATAACACTCCTATCTCACTTATCAAAATGGAAATCAGGCTAGTCATACATAGAATGTATAACTGGTTATTTGTTTTCTGTTCAGTTTCTTTTTCTAATGACCTATGTCACATGTCCTCCCTTCCAAAAAAGGTAATCTGACCTATTGTGTTTCTGATAATGACACCTGTGTTTCTCACAGATTTTTACCTTTCCATGAATTACTGAAGAAAATGTTGAAACTTGCAGAATTTTGTAAGATGTTGAAACTTACAGAATTTTGTAAGAATGCCACAGCTCATTAACACTGAATAGAACCTTGAAGTAGCTGATTTTAAGAAAATAAACAGCAATGATAGAGGCAGAAGCATACCAGAAAGCATTTGGACTTTTGCTTACTGCTGACTTCCATCCCAGGAAATGAAGGGCTCAGAATAACTAGGTGGTTTTCCTAAAATTCAGTTCTAGGAAGCAGAGTCTCACAGGCTGACCAAAGCACCCGCCCCTGGGATGATTCCTGCACCATGGGGACAGGGATATTTGCAGATTGTGGGAACTGTCTCCTCTGTCCCTGGCCCTACTTCACCTGCTCTGAGGTCATGGCACAGAGGTGGCTGGAATGGTAACCTTGGCACCAGCTCCAGTGCACCAGAACAGATCCACTCTGAACACTGAGAACCTGGTTTCCTCTAAGTAAATACAAATACAACGATATGTAGCAAAGGAGAATGAACTGTGGATTCTTCTTCACCACACAATAATTGCATGGGTTTGTATAGATACCATGACTTCTCTGGGCTTCTGTTAAACAGGAATGATAATGTTTAGTTTACAAATGAATGTAAGAGATTAAGTAGTTATGAGACATCTAACAAAGTGCTTGTTTTATGGTTGGTCTTCAATAAATTCCAGGTGCCCTTAGGTTGTCAGATAGACCAGTCTCGGCAATCAATCGTTAAGCTTGGCGTGCATAAAAAATCGCTCCTCCAAACTGTGAAAAGAACAAAACGCTCCTGCCTTGTCTCATCTCAAATTGGTGTCAGAAACAGAAAATAATAATTCACCTGGGTCCATCCATCTGGGAGCAAAGTACCACTTTGTTTCCTGTACCAGTTAGCATTGATTGCAAGCGAAAGAAACCAATTCTGGCTAACTTAAGTAGAAAAGAAATTTACTAGAAAGGCTTGAGATTTGCACCAGGAATTGAAAGGCAGGTAGGGATCTAGGCTTGGGGAATGTCAGGAAGTAAGACAGCTAGGCAGCAGGCACCAGTGTAGAAACTGCACCAAGGATGCCCTGGGTGGCAGGCACCTCTGCCCCTGCTGCCATCGAGCATGGTTGCCACGGGGCACTTGGTGCTGCCAGCACTCTGTAAGCCCTTCTCCCTCTTCTGCTGCTTGATCCCTGATGCTGCTGTCAAGAATAAATTCTAATGAGTCTTGAATTTTTGATACATTCCCTTGAGATTCAGATTTCTTGGTTTCAAAATGGCAAATGTCAACTACATCCCCTCAGTGGCTTTCACAGCAAAAATCAGCCAAGTTTTAAAATACCTCCTTAAAGGAGGTCTCTTTGGATGCAAAGAAAACTGCGGTCACAGCAGCCTCCTTTCTCAGAGTTCTCCCACTAGAACAACCACTTCTCTTCCTATGCAGATCCCAAGTTCAGACAGGCTGGACCTGAGAAGTGTCACCACTTTACCTGAGTACAGTGCTTCTCAAATGTGGTTGGGTAGCAGAGCACTCGAATGTCAAATCTCTGAGCAGATTTGCTTCAGGGTAGGCACAATGTATGTTTAGTTCAAAACCATGCCTTCAGTGCCTAAGTAGTGCTTAGCAGGGAGCGCAGACACAATAAGCATTTGTTGGACGATAGACTAAATTTGAAAAACAACATGACATTTTGCATGAGACACTATTGTACGGTCACACACCACGTAACAATGTTTCTGTCGATGATGGACTGCATATAAGCTGGTGGTGCCTTAAGAGTATAATGGAGCTGAAAAATTCCTTTTGCCTAGTAATGTTGTAGCTGTCATAACGTTGTTACTCAGCTGTTTGTGATGATGCTACTGCAAACAAAGCTACTGCACTGCCAGTCGCATAAAAGTATAGCACATACAATTACCCGCATTTTGCTGTGTATAATGTGCACCCACATTTTTGTGTGCATTACACATGGGATTATTATACCCCATGATTATACCCATGGTATGTAATCACTATACCCATGTATAATGCACATTCTTGTTTTTCCCTCAAAAATTTGGGCAAAATGTGCTCACTATACCCATCAAAATATGGTAATGTACAGTACATAATACTTGATAATGATAATGACTATGTTACTGCTTTGTGTATTTACCATACTATACTTTTTAATTATTGTGTTAGAGTATGTTTTCTACTTATAAAAAAAGTTTGTTGTAAAACAGCTTGCCACCTTACGGCAGCAGCAGCCTCATACTTTTTGTGTTTTACTGGGTCTCTAAGTTGCACCATTTTCTCTTGTGCTTGATTTAATCTCCTGTTGTTTTGCACAGAAACATAATGTAGAGACTTCCAGCCCAGTAGCAATGGGCAATACACTCTATAGCCTAGGTGTGTAGTAGTCTATACCATCTAGTTTTGTGTAAGTGCACTCTGTGATGATAGGACAATAATGAAATTTCCTACCAATGCATTTCTCAGAATGTATCTCTGTTCTTAAGCAGTGCATGAGTTTATACAATTGTAGAAGATTTATTAAACAAGTACAACTCCTTGTAGATGAATTCTAGTACTATCTTCCAATGTCCCTTTAGGCACATATTTATCCCTTTTCATTGGATAAAATCTCTAGTAGGTTCATTAACTGTCCAGGTCACTCTTACATAGTAGTAAATATCACTTTAAACCATAAGTTGTGAAACATGATCTTGAGTCAGAAATTAGAACATCTGGTCCAAAATATTAATCAGTACTTCAGCCTTTATTTAAAGGCAAGGCATCCCATCTTTCCACAGCCTATATTACAGCAGCCAAACAAAGGATCCCCCAGGGTGAGGAAGAACATGTGGCTGAAAGAGCAGTAGGGCCCTGGCTGGTGTGGCTCAGTGGATTGAGCGCTGGCTGAGAACCAAAGGGTCGCTGGTTCTATTCCTAGTCAGGGCACATGCCTGGGTTGTGGGCCAGGTCCCCAGTGGGAGCCACATGAAAGGCAACCACACATTGATGTTTCTCTCCCTCTCTTTCTCCCTCCCTTCCCCTCTCTCTAAAAATAAATAAACCTTTAAAAAAAGAAATTTTATATAAAAAAAAAAAAGTGGAAGAAAGAGCAGTAGAGAAAGAGGGCCACCTTTGGCAATGGCTGGTTGAGTGTATCCAGTATTCTTGGTGGAAAAATGAGACATGTACCCTTTTTAGGTGTGGACACACCTCTGTTCATCGAATTGTTTCTGCTTTCAGAAATGATGTGCTGCCTCTTAAGAACGATGGGTTTTAAGGTGAACCACAGCCCAATTAAATGGCTGGCCAGCTGGGGAGTGGCCTAGAGCACCAACCAATATGCAGTCTAAAACCTGTTGTTTTCCTCTGATTTTCAAACACAACTCCTTATTTAACTACTGAAATAAAAGTTGCCCCTGCTCCTACTGAGCTAGACAATGCCTCAAGTAGAAATAAACTTGTCTTGCTGGCATATGTCAGTATTAAATATAGAAAAAAATGACTAAAAATGAGCAAAAGGGAAACAATTTCCTAGGTTTGTTTCCACTAGCTTTCTGGTCTCTATTAAAGAAACAGACTTGAATTTCTCATATGATTCCTGGAAGGCTGGTACAAAAACTCCAGAAATACCTAAATCTATGGTAACAATGGAGGGAACTTGGTACTGAATTAGATGCTTATCCAGTCATTTTCCATTCGGGAAAATACATTTTCCTGAAAATATATTTTTTGTAAATATGAAATATTTTCCATTTATCTATTAACTGTGATCATTGATGGTCCCTGTAAAAAACAACTTCTCCAGGTCAAAGATTAACAGTGAACAGTAAGAATCACTACCATATAAAATGAAACAGAGGAAGGGAGAGTATGTTCTCATCCACTTCCAGGAATACAAGCTCCTTGCAAGATCTTGTACAGTGCCTTGGGCCATGTGCTGCTGAGAATCTTAGGTGGGTGATCCAGCTGATTACTTTCCCTCAGCAAGACTTATCCTGACTTATTTTTTATCTTTGCTTCCAAAGTACAATAATGATGTAAATAAGAATCTTCTCTCATAGCATATGAAGATGTACAGATGGTACAAAGTTAATATAATATAAATGATTAAAATGAGGAATAATCAAAATAATGCCAATTCCTTATATTTTGATAGTTTGATATATATTAAGTTTAAAAACAGCATTTAGGTACCAACCAGTTCATAATCTCAACCACGCTACTTGTGAATCTGGCACATGCACTCCAGCTTCCAAGTTACTCTGGCTGACCCACCGCTGGGCCTCAGTGCCAGTCAACACGTAAACCTGCAGCATCCTCCTCTGGTCCTCACTGAGCTGGGCCATTACCAGCTGATGGCAATAAGCATTTCGATTCTGCACAACTGTCCCATTTGGGGTGCCATAAATACAAAAGGGTCCTGGCTGGTGTGGCTCAGTAGACTGAATGCTGGCCTGCAAACCAAAGGATTGCCAGTTCAATTCCCAGTCAGGGCACAAGCCTGGGTTGCAGACCAGGTCCCCAGTGAGGGGTGTATGAGAGGCAACCACACATTGATGTTTCTCTCCTTCTCTTTCTTCCTCCTTTTCCCGCTATCTAAAAAATAAATAAATAAAATCTTTAAAAAAGACACAAGGAAAATAAAGTGAAGTGACAATTCTTATATGAGAGAGTAACTCGTGATATAATCACGAGTTGCAGTAAAAGTGTCTTAGGCAGTAAGACAGAAAAATACAGCCTTGCTACAAACAGCAATCATCGACACTCATTCAAACAACGAACATATTTCTGTGCACTCTCTTAATACTTAACTCTGGAGGATAGCAAAGGAAATTTAACAAATTGCAAGTCTCTGGGTTGCATAATTCTATGACTTTTGTGTCCTTCAGTGTCCACTCTTTCATTAATTATGGGTGCTTCCCGAAATCCAGATGTTGGGAGGCACGTCTACTTCTCCTATCCTCTGTCTCTGAAAGTCTCACACTTCCTGCAGCTGCAGCTCACTCCTACACCAAGAACTTTCAGAGCTGGCACCTTTAAGTTAATCCTTCCAAGTCTCCTGTTCTCTTTGGATAATCTGCCTCAGACTCAGCAGATCTAAATCCAGGTTTAACATTTTCCTAAAAAAAACCCTCTTTCCCCCATTTCTACCACTAGTTCTACCATTTTCCCCCTCAATCAGTCTAAACTTTTGGCATCTTCAATAATGCCCTCTCCACAATCTTTTAGTTTGATTTTTAAAATGTCTTTCTCCTTTATGCTTCTTCCCATCAACTGTGAATCCAACACCAAAGCAGGCCCTAATTAGCTCATTCCTAAATTAATGAAGTAACTGCCTAAAGCTTAGCTTCTGAGTCCACCCCCCACCCATGGCTCCTCTTGCATGTAATTGCTTGATAACTGATTCGGACATTGGCTAGCAGTGTCCACGTCATTATGGATGAAATAAAACATACACACAGACTACTGAGTCTGGTGGAGGAAATAGGACAACAGCGTGGCTTTTCTCTCAAGGGGAGCAAAAGCGCGGCCTCTGCCATGACAGGCCTTTATTCTAATATCTCCTCACATTACAAGATGGTTCTCCTTCATTATCCCCAGGTTACAACAAAGGAGCCAATGCCCCTCATTACATCACAGAAGAAGGATATTAGCAAATGAAAAGGCAAAAGTGGTTGAGCCAGTTACACTGGGCCCAAGGTTTAGCACTTGCAGGATGAGGGGCTTTTAGCAAAGAGCAAGCCTCCAAACAGCCTAGGTATATTGCAAATCTAATTACCCACAAGAGAACCTATCTGTGGGCGTGGGTCCTGTGCATCTCTGAGTGGGAGCTGGGCCCACGCCACACAGAAGGGTCTGTGACAGATAACATTTTTGGTAGCACTCTCAGTTGCATGAGCTCACTACCCTTAAAGAAGAACTTCTACAATACTTTCTCAATCATAAGATTATCTTGGTTCAGAATTGAAGTCCACTACAATCTGTCCCCAGAATACTCTTCCCAACCAATTCCATTTTATTCTTTACAAGAACCCGTCCTTGGCTGACTACCTAAGAAGCACCTGAGGTATATTTTAAAATACATATATTTTCAGGCCATTCCTAAGACCTAAATCTTCCTAGGGTATTTTGATGTTTAAATTCTATTTTACAACATTCACTCCTTAATCCCATATCCATATTTAAGCTTTGTTTTCCTCATGCTCTGGAATATTTTTCCTTTTGTTCTGTCCTTTGAAGACCAGAGTAAGCCTGCTTTGTTTCCTCCACTTCCCCTAATCATCTAAGCCATAAAAATCTGTCTCAGCTTTTGAGTTATCATACATATTCTATTACTCATTTGGCATTTATGTACAACACTATGCTAAGCTTTCTTTTCTTTTTTGAAGCTCATTTTCTTTTTCCTTCTTTTTCACCTCCTCCTTTTTCTTTCTCTACCTCCTCCTCCTTTTCAACAAACAAAACATAGGATACAATAAGAATTTTTGTGTAACCACATGGTTTCTCTTTTACATGTATCTTTTCTTGGGTTTTCGGCTGCTGTTTTAGAGTAGTAAGTTTTCTCATGACTCTCATATCTCCCACGGTGTCCTGCTCAGAGTGGGTATTCAGTAAGTGTGTGGAAATGACTCCACAGGGAGGTTGTTTTGTGAAATACTTTGGAGAGAGTAGAAAAGAGAGCCTCTAACAGGAAGGACGTAGACCAAACAAACAGATGGATTCTGGAAGAAACAGTGGAGCGAGGAAAAAAGCTTTGAAACATCACTCATGTTCCCAGAGAAATAAGAGTGGATATTGTATCCATGAAACAAGAGAAGAAAATATAAAGAGATTATCAAAAAAACAAGAAAATTTTGGGTTTTAAAAATATACTAGCAAAAATTAAAAGTTCTGTATAATAACTGGAAGAACAATTTGAGGAAAATCTCCAAGAAATAATGACAACAGCATGAAGGTGGAAATATGGAATATGCATATTAGAATATAAAACATACTGGTCAAGGTAAGCATATAGTCAAACTCAAAATGCTTCAATATTGTAACATGGTGGCATGGCAATCACTTAATGCTGGTATAAAAGTTAAAGGGCAGAAGTATTGAAAATAGCTATAGCTAAAACAATTTGTTAATGGATACACAATATGAAAAGATGTAAATGAAAGAAAAAGAAACAAAAGGCATTCAAATTATAAAGAGGTAAAGTTGTCTCTGTTTGCAGATGACATGATCTTATATGTAGCAAACCCTGAGACCCCACCGAACTGTTAGAACTAATCAAGAAATTCAGCAAAGTTGCAGGATACAAAATTAACATACAAAATCAGTTGCATTTATGTACACTAACAATGAACCATCTGAAAAAGAAATAAAGAAAACAATCCTATGTACAACAGTATCAAAAACAATACAATACTTAGGAATAAATTTAGCCAAAAAGGTGAAATATCTATATGCTGAGAAGGATAAGCCACTGATGAAAGAAACTGTAGAAAACACAAATAAGTGAAAAGACAGCTCATTCGTGTTCATGGGGTGAAAGAGTTAATATTGTTAAAATGTCCATACAACCCCAAACCATCTACAGGTTCAGTGCAATCCCTATCAAAATTCCAACGGCATTTTTCACACAAATAGAAAATATAATCTTAAAATACATATAAAACCACAAAAGGCCCTGAATGGCGAAAGCGATCTTCAGAAAGAGCAAAGTCGGAGGCAACACATGTCCTGATTTCAAACTATATTATAAAGCTCTAGTAGTCAGGTCAGCACAGTGGTCGCATTGAAAGCAAACGCACAGACCAATGGAACAGAATCAAGAGCTCATACATGAACCCACTCACATATGGTAAACTATTGTTTGAAAAGGGAGCTAAGAATACTCAATGGATAAATGATATTTTCTTTCATCAATGGTATTGGGAAAATTGGATATAGACATAAAAATTGTGAAACTGGACCTCTATCTCACACTACTCACAAAAATGAATGACTTCAATGTAAGACCTGAAGCTGTAAACTTCTAGAATAAAACAGGGGAAAATAACTCCTTCACATTGGTGCCAAATAGTTGCATATTTGGCCACTGAAAACTCGTTCAAAACAGACCCTTTCATGATATTTTCCATCAATTTATTGAATATTCCTTTATTGAAATTTTCTGGTATAATAAAATATTTCAGGCCTATCTTACACCAACTCTTCTCCAGTCTGAAATCACCCACCTTTAATCTTCTAATATCATTCCCTCTCAGGGAGCCCTGAGAGGGAATGATATTAGAGATTAAGATCTGAGAAACAGATTATTATAAAAAACTTCCAAGAAAACAGTTCTAATAAATGGTTGGAGTGAGAGCAAAATTTTATAAGAATAAAAAAAAAAAAAAGCAGGTGATGTTTCCCAAGTGAATGGTGAAGGCAATAAGAGCTATCAGTACCAAAGAGAACATTTGATTAGAAATGGGTTCTCCATGACAGCTTATGGAGAAGGAATTTAAGCTATGCCTACATAATTGGAAGAACTTAGATCAGTGCCTCGTAAGCAGCATAGATTATTTTTTGAATGTCACTGTTCCCAGCCCCCACAGAGTTCATTCTAGTGTTCCCTGTACCCATATTTGTAACTCCCTTTCCCAAGAGTGAACAAGGCATATTTTCTATTGTCAAGGCATAGTGGTTTGATATAAATCCAGAAGATTTGTCCCATTAAGCAGATTTTTTAAATCTTTTCTATCTATACTTAGTTTTTATTCACCTGACAAATGGTGTTTTTCAAGTGTCCCATTGTAGCGCATGCATTCTGCATCTTTTCCTGAATCTCCAGTCAGCATCTGCGGTATTACTGTAATTTAGCCCAGCGGTGAGTGGTAATACAGACCATTCAACCAACTTTATGTGGAGCATTTGTCTTACATATTCTTAGCTAAAGGAATCATAGCTTCGCTTGCCAACCTAAAGGAAAATCAAAACAAACAAAGTCCATTTGTTTGCTCTATCCATTTCAATCCCATATTAATAAACAACAATTATTTACTTTTCTGTCTTTGGACTAATTATTTACTTTTCTGTCTTAACTAATTGTTCAATTAACTAACATTTCCTCTTAAAGGCAAAAGTTCTCCACATATGTTTGAAAATTATTTATCTAAAGATTGTAACAAAAAATGATGTAAACCAAATTAATCTCCTATTCAAACAATAAAGCAATCATTTAATTTTTGATTCTTTCAACTTATTGTCCATGTGTACATATTTTTTCATAAAGGTAAATATATTCAATATTCTTTATTTTTCAATGAAAAACATTTTACCTTCTTCACTATATGGACTTTCTGATCATTTTAGACTGTATAATATTATAGTATGCAATTACCAAATATTCCAGACAATTTTCTTCTTATTAGATCTTGTCTCTGCTGTAAACAATTTACAATGAAAATCTTTCTATATAAAACTGGAAAAACAATTATCACCTTATACTAAAGCTCCTAGAATAAAGGCCAATATACTAGAGCTTGATTGTATTTGAAATTAAGAAAGGCTACAAAGTTAATGAGCTAAAATTCCAACTCCTAAAGTTATAAGAACAATAGAATTAATCCAAATAAGTTAAAAATGAAGATGAGAACAGAAATTATTAAAATAGAAAAAGTTACACAATATAATCAAACAACTAAAAGCTAGTTTTTTGAGTCAAGATTAATAAAGACTAATACCCTCTGCACAAATAATTTTAAAATGCAAAGTAATACCAAAGAAGCATTATTAGGAATGAAATCAGAGACACAACTATAGGTTATATCTAACCTATATGTAACAGTTTATAGCATAATATTTTGTTATAGAGTTATATACTATTTCCTTCCAAAATAATCATATATTTAAGGAGAAACATATATGATTTTAAAAATACTTTGAGCCCTGGCTGGTATAGCTTAGTGGGTTGAGCACAGGCTGTGAACCACAGGGTCACCAGTTTGATTCCCAGTCAGGGCACATGTCTGGGTTGCAGCCGTGTCCCCAGTAGGGGTGCATATGAGAGGCAACCACACATTGATGTTTCTCTCCTTCTCTTTCTCCTTCCCTTCCCCTCTCTCTAAAAATAAATAAATAAAATATTTAAGAAAATGAACCACTTTGAAACCTAAGAGGAGAAACAATATTTATAGTAATACTTGTCACATGCCTAAAATAAGTTTAAATATTTCCAGAAAGAATTAGAAGTGCCAAGCTGCTTGATATTTCCTAGGGGCAAAGACATTCACCTATGACTTTAGAGATTTCTTTTGATATATTGGGTTAATGGAAAAGCTTGTATTAGAGTGGAATTTAGTTTACTTCCTAACAGGGCTCTATTAATATAAGCCCTGCTCAATTAATATCTCTTTTCCTCACATCATGCTAAAATTTCTATAAAGACTGTAGACCCTCTCTCTACTTCTAGTTCTGTAGACTTGCATGTACCTCCTCTTGATAGCATTCCCCAAATGACTCATTCCTGGAGGATTTGCCATTTTTGAAATATCTTACTCCATAAAGAGTAGAGGCTCTAACTCTATAGCTTTCTGAGCTTTTAAATATTTGAACATAAATGACTCAGAAATGGAATTCTATCTCCCACTTGGAAGTGGGGAGAAATGTGTGATGGTAAACTAGGAGCTAAGTCAAGCATAAGTCAGGCTAAAAGATTCCTCCCCCCACCCCCATAATCTTTGCTTGCATTTTACATGTTCTGACATGGAGATGTATTGGGTTGCCCAAAGAGTTTGTGTGGTTTTTCCGTAAAATAAGAGATACATATTCACCAATAACTTTATTGATTTGGATATTTTGAGTATGTCAGCCATCTCCTGCATGGTATAACATTGATTATTCTCAATCAACATCTCTATTTGATCACTATCAACTTCAACTGGTCTACCTGACCGTGGAGCATTGTCCAGTGAGAAATCTCCAGCACAAAACTTCACAAACCTCTTTTGACACATTCAATCAGTCACAGAACCTTCTCCATACACTGCACAATTCTTTTTTTTTTTTGCATTTCAGTTGCAATTTTACCTTTTTTGAAATGAAGCATAATATGCCAAAAATGTCACTAGTTTTCTTCCATCCTCAGTATTAAAATGTACATAAAAATTCACAAATTTTGATTTTTTAAAGATATGCACACTGATATGATAACAGTCAAAATACAATCTAACAAAATTGTTTCAAATGAAGTTGAAGACAACTAAGTGCTACAAGAGCCATCTTATGGGAAAAAAAAGAAAGAACTTTTCAGCCAACCCAATAAATCTCTCAGCACCAGGGTTACAGGCACAAGTTCCAAAATATGTTACCCTGATCTCACATGAGAATCCCCATTGGTCTTGCCCCCACCAATGTCAGATTTAAGCTCTCCATCCCTTTGTTCTCTCCCAAAGGGACCAGCTTTGTCTCATGGGACTAGGTACAGGTGCTGCTGTATCTGACCTTTTTTCTTGAATTTCCTGCAATTGCTTTTTTTCCTTGGCATTCCAGTTTGGCAAGATTTTCCTCTAGTAATTTGCTATTTGAAACTGGTGGTGAGATTTTTCTCATGATGATCCTTTGCAGACACTAGTGCCCTTGAGAAATAAAAGAGTCATCAGCCTGCTGTCATAATGGAATGGGGAGAACTAAGAAAACACTAGCCAGTTCATGCCCTGAAGAACTCACCGTTAATGTTAAGTACATGACCAGCTGGAGAATGTGAAAGAAACGAGTTATTCCACAAGGTTAGACAGCAGAAGAGCAGATTTTTCAATTCTGCTTATGAAAGGTCTGAAGACATCAGCTGAACCTTCTGGAAGTAACAGCTGGGCTATCATTTTATAGTGTTCTCATTAAGTAGAGTCTTGGCTAGAGATTTGTATTATTGGGAGGACAGAAGGAGAGAGATAAAGTAAAAAAGAGGGGGGGATAGTTTTTAAAACTTCAAGAGTGATTATAAAAAAGTTTAAGTGTGTCATACCTACTAAGCAGAGTTATAATAATCTTCAACTTAAAGTATATACATATATATACCTTTTACAGAAGATAATTTAAGTAAAAATGTCATTTTTTAAATGAAAAGGACAGTGATAACAGTGTTAGATTTGCCCATCCCCAAGAATAGAGGCAGTATACACTTCCTGGACCCTTAATGCAGGAGAGAAGGTGCAGTGCTCTAGCCCCATCCATCCATCTCCTGCCCTGCTAAACACAGTCCCCACCCTGTTTGGGCCCAATCTGTTTCGGTCAATACTGCCTAACCAGCATCCTCAGGTCTGCCTGGTCCTCAGTCATCCCCATTCAGTCCCAACTACCAATTTTCTCCAGGCTCTTTCCAGTTGTAAATCCATTTTCCCCCTTATCTGGTGCATCCTCTTTTCAGTTCCCTGTCCTGCCAAGTCTCAGAGCCAAGGTCTTTAGTTTTCCTAAAACAGGAGTTCTCTCCATTGTGTGCTCTGCTTAAAGCTCACATATGGATCACAAATGTTTACTTTCTGTATTTCAATCATAGATTAAAAAAATATTTTCACTCCTCTTGGAGTGAAAGCACTTTGTGCAACTAAAGACTAACATTTACTGATGTTTGTGGTGTCCCAGTGGAGGGGCCACCTGCAAAGGGCCAGAACAGAGGCTGCCACGCAGTGAGCACTCAGTGTTCTGCTGTCATTATGGGTACCATTATTGCCATTATTTACGCAGTGCCTGGGCACTGCGTAAAAGCATCTGTTCCTTGTAGCATCGCTTGTCCAGGAAGTGAAAAGGAGGGTGGGGATGAACAAACAAAGAACTGCCCCTTGTTGTTGAGTGGAATCCTCAGGCTCTCTGTGTGTTCAAGCAAATTTTACAGATTTTTTAAATTAATAATTAAAAAACCCTCCTCTGATGAGGAGGGTTAATAAAATCCTGAATAAGTGAGAACTTGGGACTGCTACATTTCATTATTTGTTTTCAACCCAAACACTTGTCTTACAAGTACCTCTGATATTTATTAATGTTTACACAGACGTACAGTTAACTGGGAGTTTTCAATACGTGCTTCTACTGCAGCTGGTCATCAAATTGTGTTTCCAAGAAGTTTCCCCGAATTAAAGGCTCTAGTCTGAGGCCTTGGAATCTCTTTCTCTGGTCAGGACTCTCTCTTCTGACTTTTTACTCAAAATCCAGGCTGATTGTGGCAATACTTAGTTCCCCAAATTTCCCCTTCATTTTTTCTCCCTCAAAATGTCCTAACGGAAATCATGACAGATTCAGAACCTTTGATTTAGTGTCTCTATTCCCTATATCCTAAACTATTAAATCTTGTAGCCTCTAGGTAATATTATTACTGTCATAAGACATTTTTGTAAATATAGCTTATGATATAGCCAAATTGACTCTACCATTTGTTCACAGAAAATGTTAGTGTTGCTTTTTGGATCCACTATTCAACAACCCCACCCCAAAGTGTAAAAACATTTTCTTTTACTACTAAATATTTTGAGCTAGAGACATGCATGCTCCCCAGCACCCTCACCTCACCTCCTGGCCTCACCTCCCCTTAAAGAATCATTCTATCTGGCATTTTTACCCTCTTCCCACAGCCTGCAGCCCACTCTAGGCCTCATCCTGTCTCAGGGAAGGAGTGAGGCTATGGAATAAAGCAAGTCAGCCTGTTGTACAAGTAAGTACCCAGCAGTGAATGTAGGAATAAGTCCCATCCACTAATGTCATCAACAGGGCCACATAAGGTGCAGTGTACTTGGCCTATAGGTTTACTATCATTAAGACCAGAGTTCGGGTCATTGGGTGATGAAGTTTCTGCTCAGATGTTCTCTCTTAGATCAAGGCCTGCTAGTCGCAGGACAATACCCACATCACCCCTGCCCAGTCCCAGCACCATAGATTACCTCCTGGTCTGGGTATTTTGTTGTGTTGCATTCTTTAGAATGGTCCCATTTTTGCACAATAAAAAGTTCCCTTAGCCCTATGTTGATCATAGCTACAGGAAGAGGCTGACATTCTAACCACTGCCCTGCCACTTAATCTGTTTACTTTCTCTGGACACAAACTGAAGAGCGGAGAGGCCGAGAGGGATGAAGCCTGAGAATAGCTCCGTTGAACCAGAGTAGACCTGCTTCAAGCTCTCCTCATGTCTCCAGTTCATCAGTGTAAAGGGCAAAGTCCCCATAGTCACTTTCAGGGACATACATGATCTGGCCCCTGTGACCTGCCCTTCACTTGCTCTGCCTCAGCCTCATAGCACTTTCCTGAAATGCAAAGCCTTTCCACTTGCTCTCTGCTTGGTCTGGAAAGTTGTTCTCCTAGATTGCCCTGTGGCTTGCTCCCTCTTGGACTTTGGGTCTTTACTCAAATGTACTTTTTAATGAGGCCTTCCCTAACCACCCTAATTTATAACTGTAACCTCTGCCTCCAGCACTCCTCATTCCCTTCCCTGTTTTGTGTTTCTCTGCAGCATTCATTTTTGTGTTTCTGTCTGTCTGTTTGCATACACACACACACGTATGTATGTATGTATGTATGTATGTATTAATCAATGGGTCCTCTTCTAGTAAATAAAAGCCCCATGAAGGTAGCATTTTTTTCATTGTTGTATTCTTAGTACCTGACAAGTACCTGACACTTAGGGTACTTTTCATAAATATTAGTTGGATAAATAGATAAATGAGTGAATTATGATGAATCTTGGCTTTTATTAGGTATAAGCAATATGGTTTCCTTATTTTTAGTTTTCCTGGACAGGGAGATTCATCAAAGGTAGCTTTTACTCTCAAACAAACGCTTGTTTTCCAGTAAGAACAAGTGTTCTGTACATAAGAAATATGAAAATATTTGAAGTAACACTTTAGGAAACGCTTATGTTAAGCTGTAAAGAAATGGAGCTACACTAGGTCTAACACACGGTTTCTCAGCTTCAGTCATATTGCTGTTTAGGGGCTGGATAAGTTTCTGTCATCCTGTGTGAGTTAGGATGTTTAGCAGCATCCATGACCTCTATGCCCTAAACTCTAGTAGCACTCCCAAGTTGTGACAACCAAAGACATCCCCAAACATTGCCAAATGTTCCCTGGGGGACAAAAATCCCCTTCATTGAGAACAACTGCTCCAACAGGACTTTAGTTCAATAAAACAGATTTTAATTGGTGTTAAATCATAGCTCCCATAAGTGCAGATAGTTCTCTCTGTGACCAGGTGAAACCATAACACCCAGTTTGCAGACACAGTAAAAACTAAACAAGACAAGGGAGTCAGGATATTCAGCATCCAGTTAACAGGAAACAAATATGGTACTAACTTCACTTTTTAGAAATCTCTCTTTTTTGTTTTAACATAATTCAAAGTGAAAATAACCTATTGTTTTCAATTATTTGAGAGAAGAAAGATATAAGAAAAAAACAGAAATGCTCACTCCATAAAAAAAGTATTTCTTGTACCCCAATGTGCTGGAGTCTCTGCTCGATCATAAATTCTTCATGGTTCTAAATACATTTTAAAAAACAGAAATATTGTCATGTCACAAAGCTAGATGCTGACAGGTTTGTGGAAAGCACTCTCTTCACACACAGGATTTGAATAATGAGTGCAACACTCATCATCCCAGCCACTGCTAGCTCACGAAATGCCCAATTTTCTTTCCTATTATTTTCTGAAGTCCAGGCACAGCCTAAGTTGCTGATTCCAAAGTGGAAGAAACTGAAATGTGTAATTTCCCTGCAGGGTTAAGCTTGTGGATGAAAAGAGGTTGGTGATGCCGAAAGGGAATCCAGGTGATCTCAATTATTGTGCATCATTTCCCACTGGCTTTGACCTGTGTGAAAACTGTGGTCTTCAGCTCTTTTCACTATGAATGAAGCTGGTAATAAAATTTTTTTATTACCATTGAATCTTAGAGCAGTTGCCTAACCTAGCTCAGCATTCAAGGCAGGCATGCCTTTTACAACATCACTGCTGTGGTTGTCTAGTCTATGTGCAAATATCTCCATGTCCAGAGGCTCATTGCCCCTCAGGAAGCCTGTCTCACTGGCAGAGAGTTTTAATTACTAGACTATCTCTCAGCCAAAATTTGCTGCTTAGTCTAGAGCAACACACAATAAATGTTTCATGCCATCTGAAAGGTCTTCAAATGTCTGAAATGAATTATCGCTTCCTCTTAAATTTTTCTTTTTAGCTAAAAATAAATATAGATATCATATTGAATGTAACATCCATGAGGATTTTCTTTAAATATTTTGTTTGTTTTGCAGTAAAGAATTTCTCCTAGTAATTTTCAATTTTAATAGCATAATCACAATAAATGTGTTAACTCAGATTACAGACAAAGGCTAATGGTTGCTGTCAATTGAAATATGGATTCTATTTACATATTAGTAACATATTTTAATGTTCTTTATTTTTTAATTATCAAAAATGGATGCAGTAAGTAAACAAATTAAGTCCATCACTTTCACATAAACGAAGCAAATGAGAAAATATTCTCTTAAAAGTAACTGATGAACTTCTGGTCAAGATGGAGGCATAGGAAGACATGCTTTGCCTCCTCATGCAACCATAGAAAGAATTACAACTAGATCTCAAAACAAATAATAGCTAGAACTTTCAGAAAATTGAGCTATGTCGAAGTGTGACAACTAAGGATATAATGAAGCCACATTCACCCAGATGGGCAGGAGGGGTGGAGTCACAGAGATGTGCAGAGAGGCACAGAGATGCCATGTGGCACAGAGAGGGGGTGGAGACAGTGGAGGAAAAACAGCCAATCCTACATTCACTTATTGTGGATAACAACTAGGGAGGGATACCTTGGGAGCAAGCTATCCTAGCCCCAGGCCAGACTGCATAGCCCAAAGTTCCAGAGCAGGGAAGATAAATCCCCATAACTTCTGGCTGTAAAAACCAGTTGGGGTGATGGAAAAAACTGCCAGATTTTCAGGAGGTGCAACTTAAAGGGCCCACATGGACTTAGGATGCATGCAGACCCACCCACTCTGGGATTCACCACCAGGGCAACAGATGAAAGGGCATCAGTTACATACGGGGAGTGGGTGAAGTGACTATAATGGAGTGAGTGCCAGGCAAACCTCCAAAAAGTCAGTCAGCAGCATTGTCCCCTCTCTGAGCCCTCCCCCTTACCCTGAACAGCCACAAAGCAGTAAAGCAAGTTTCCCCACCCTGGTAATTACCTAAGACACTGCCCCAAAAAATTTACAGGTGCCTTTTCTACAATAGACCACAGTACTAACACAGGAAGTCAAAGTAGCTCTACCTAATACTCAGAAACAAATGCAGGGAGGCTGCCAAATTGAGAAGACAAAGAAAAATGGCACAAAGGAAAAACAGAACAAAACCCCAGAAAAAGAGTTAAATAAAACAAAGATAACCAACCTATCAGCTGCAGAGTTCAAAAAACTGGTGATCAGGATGCTCAAAGAACTCATTGAGTATGGCAACAACATAAAGGAAGATATGAAATTTACATGAAGTGAAATCAAGAAAAATCTACAGGGAGCCATCAGTGGAGGGGAGGAAGCCAGGATTCAAATCAACAATTTGGAACATAAAGAAGAAATAAACATTCAACCAAAATAGCAAGAAGAAAAAGGGATTTAAAAAACAAGGATAGTATAAGGACCCTCTGGAACATCTCCAAACGTACCAACATCTAAATCATAGGTATGCCAGAAGGAGAAGAGGAAGAGCAAGAAATTGGAATCTTATTTTTTAAAAAATGAATGAAAACTTCCTGAATTTGGTGAAGGAAATAGACGTACAAGTCCAGGAAGCACAGAGTCCCAAACAAGTAGGATGCAAAGAGGACCACACCACGACACATCATAATTACAATGCCAAAGGTTAAAGATAAATAGAGAATCTCAAAAGCAATAAGAGAAAAGCAGAGTTATCTACAAAGGAGTTCCTATAAGCATATCAGCTGATTTCTCAAAAGAAACTGCAGGCAAGAAGAGACTGGCAAGAAGTATTCAAAGTCATGAAACACAAGGACCTACATCCAAGATTACTCTATCCAGCAAAGCTATCATTTAGAATGGAGGGGCAAATAAAGTGTTTCCCAGACAAGGTAAAGCTAAAGGAATTCATCATCACTAAGACATTATTACATAAAATGTTAAAGGGACTTATTTAAGAAAAAGAAGAAGATCAAAACTATGAACATTAAAAGGGCAACAAATTCATAACTATTAACAACTAAATATAAAAAAATAGACTAAGCAAACAACCAGAACAGGAACAGAATCATAGATATGAAGATCATTTGGAGGGTTATCAGCTTAAAGGGGGAAGGGGGAAAATGAAGGAAAAGGTGAAGGGATTAAGAAGCATAAGTGGGGCCCTGGCTGGTGTAGCTCAGCAGATTGAGCATGGGCCTGTGAACTGAGAGGTTGCTGGTTCAATTCCCAGTCAGGGCACATGTCTGTCTCTCCCTCTCTTTCTCCTTTCCTTCTCCTGTGTCTAAAAATAAATAAATAAAATCTTTAAAAAAAGAAGCATAAGTGGTAGGTACAAAATAGATAGGGGGAGGTTAAGAATAGTATGGGAAATGGAGAGGTCAAAGAACTTACATGTACGGCTCATGGACATGAACTAAGGGTGTGGGGGGGATTGCTGGAAGGAAAGGAAGTACTGAGCAGAGGGGGGCCGAGGAGGAAAAATTGGGACAACTGCAATAGCATAATCAATAAAATATATTTTTTAAAAAGTAACTAACTGTTAAAATAGATTATGGAGTGTGTATTTTTGGATTAACTATTATTGAACTGGGGTAGGAGTAAGGCACAGGATGTTAGCCACTTACTGTGTGACTTTGGACAAATTACTTATTTTAAGTTGATTCATCTCTAAGATGGGGATAACAGTCGTACCTGTCTTATAAAATTGTTATGAAGATTAAATTAATTAATATATGTAAAAGCCTCAGAACAGTGCCTGATAACACAGTAAATGCTCAGCATACTTTATTATTAATAGTCTAATATTCTAATCCTCATATATCTGTACTTTATATAATTATCATTAATACCTTTGTTTTAATGCAGTTAGAAATATATATGTGTGTATATATATTTATGTATAAAGAAAACTATGCTGTCAGTTATAGAAGATAACTTAAGAAGGTGGGCATCAAAAAGATTTTTCAGGTAAGAAATATTCAGGTAATTTCTGTTTTTAAGTCTGCTATGGTTTTCTGTGTTGAAGGTTCACGTTTAAATCCATTTCTCTAAATGTGTTTGTACTTGCTTTTTGATAACATTTTTAAGTAACTCAGTACTTAATTTTATGAGAGAGAGAGAAACAGAGAGACGGAGAGAGAGGCCAGTCCTGTTTATATTATATATATAAGATTATCTATTTGTAATTTATAATTGTTCTACTTCAATATTAGTTATTATTTTTAATCTCTTACTATGTCTAATATATTTTTTATTTTTAAGAGATTTTATTTATTTATTTTTAGAGAGAGGGGAAGGGAGAGAGAGAAAGAAACATCACTGTGTGAGAAATACGTTGATCTGCTGCCTCTTGAGCACCTCCAACCAGAGACCTGGCCTGCAACCCAGGTATGTGCCCTGACTTGCCTGGGTCATTGGTTGGGAATCAAACCAGCAACCTTTAGTTTGCAGTATGATGCCATCCCTCTGAGCCACACCAGTCAAGACTTACTGTGTCTAAATTACAAATTAAACTTTATCATAGATACAAATGTATAGGAAAAAGCATAGTATACACAGGACTTAGTACTGTCTGAGATTTCAGGCACCCACCAGGGTCTTGGAAGTATACCCTGCAAATAAGTGGAGACTACTGTAACTCATGGTTTTTAATAAAAAAATTGGCTAAGTGTGCCAAATCATGACCCAGAGTCACAGTGCTGAATGATTTCACATGCATTAAGGAGAGGAGCACACTTGTAGGGGAAAAAAAATCCATTGACTGCATATTTAATGAAAAGGAAGTTGTGAAACTATAAAAATCCTAGAAGAAAACATAGGCAGTACAATTCAGAATTCAGACATCACTCTTAACAATATTTTTGCCTATATATCTCCTCGGGCAAGAGAAACAAAAGAAAAAAATAAATGGGTCTACATCAAACTGAAAAGCTCTTGCACAGCAAAAGAAACCATCAACAAAATGAAAAGGCAACCCATGGAATGGGAGAACATGTTCATCAATGATACATCTGTTAAGGGATTAATTTCCAAAATGTATAAGAACTTCTACAATTTAAAACCAAGAAGAAAAAGAGCCCGATTAAAAATAGGCAAAGGACCTGAGTAGACACATACAGATGGCCAACAGACATATAAAAAAATATTGAATGTCACTAATCATTACAAAGATGAAAATTAAAACCACAATGAGACATTACCTTACACCTGTCAAAATAGCCATCACAAACAAATCAACAACAAAGAAACTGCTGGCAAGAATGTGAAGAAAGGGAAACTCTCAAGCACTGTTGGTGGGAATGCAGACGATGAAGGCACTGTGGGAAACAGTATGGAGTTTCCAGAAAAAATTAAAAATGAAACTAGCTTTTGACCCAGCAATCCCACTTCTGGAAACATATCCAAAGGAACACAACACACTAATTCAAAAGAATATATGCACCCCTGTGTTCACTGTGGTATTATTTATACCACAGTGGAGCTAAGATCTGGAAACAGCCTATGTGCCCATCAGCAGATGAGTGGATTAAAAAGCTGTAGTACACTTATGCAATGGAATACTTTTTATTGCCATAAAAAGAGGGAATAAAAAGAGGCAAATCTTGGGAAATGAAGAAGCCAAAGAACTTATATGTATGACCCATGGACATGAATTAAGGTAGGGGAATGATGGTTGGAGGGGTACAGAGTGGAAAGGAATAAAGAGGAGAAAAAATGGGAAACTGTAGTAGCATTATCAATAAAATATATTAAAAATAAAAAATAAAATAAAAATATTTATCATGAAATGAAGAAAACAGGAAAAAAAAGAGGGAAATCTTACCTTTTGCAAAAGTATGGATGGACCTGGAGATTATTATACTAAGTGAAATAAGCCATTCAGAGAAAGATAGATACCAAATGATCTCACTTATATGTGGAATCTAATAAATAAAATAATTAAATAAATAAAATAATTAAACAAATAAAATAATAGAAACAGAGCATAGATATATAGAACAGACTGAGAGCTGTCAGAAGGGAGAGGGTTGGGGGACTGAGTGAAAAAAGGTGAAGGGATTAAGCAAATACATATATATAACATTGTATCTCAAATATATATATATATATATATATATATGATGCATGGACACAGCAAATAGCAAGGTGATTACCAGAGGAAAGGAGGGTGGAAGAAGTGAAAGCAGGCAAAGGGGAAATGAATGGGGATGGACAGATACTTCACTTTGGGGGATGGACATACAATGCGGTCCGTGGGCAGATGATGTTTTATTAAGCTGTACACTTGAAACTTGTGTGGTTTTATTAATCAATGTCATCCCAAAATTCAATTTAAAGATATTGCATGTAAATTCTAATTGAAAAAAGGTAATGGGCAATGGTAATCTTTTCAAGTATGCCATTTTAGAATGCAGGTTGACTGGCAGGTGACAAGAAGCAAATCTATATAGGGATATACAGCAGCAGGCAGGGGAAAGACTAGGGAACTTCACAAGGATACAGACACAAAGAGAAAGGGAAAGAATATTGTTGGTGGTATAAATAGAGCAGCGAGTAGCCTGCTTTGGGGTTTGCTTGTGTGTGTGTCACTAAAGTCAAAGGGGAGAAAACCAGTCATTCTCTTGAATCCTATTCTGGTTTTTGTAAATGTGTAAATTTTGTTAGTTTATTAATGTGTCTAACTCCTGATTTAGATTATGTTGTGAACTGGTTGGTCAGCAAACAGAAATACACAATTTTAAATGCAAATTAAACAAACTTCTCAGGCAAGTCAATATTAAATTGAACATACAACTTTATATTCTTGAAAACAATAGAGCTTCAAATTTATCAAAAAGTAAAAACCATCATGTGTATTTCAAGTTGGAAAAATAATTAAAATAGAATTTCACTTCAGGGCACACACTCTACTGGGCAATGAGAATGGTGTTATGTTTTTGCCATAAACCTAAAATTTTTCTTTTCATCATTTATAAGTATTCATTATGTGCCAAGAGTATGTTGTTCTGCCCAGATCATAAAACGCAGGATTCTTTCCCAAATAGTGTTGTTTTAAATAAACTACAGTAAGAGAATTTTATGGAGTCCCTAGTCTATAAGGGCATTCTATCAACTATAAGGTAGGGTAGACATGGTTAAACAATGCATTTTGAGTTAGGAAAAAAATATATGTAGATGTCATCTATTGTCATCTAGTGTCCACACTGAGCCTATGTCTAGATTTAGATAGTTTCTGCATCACTGCAGTGGAATATTTCCTCACCACGGATACATAAGAGCTTGTATAAATGATGTGAAAAGAAGTCCACTGTTCAATAAATCACCAATATTGCTTCCTGTAGCCTGGGGAGTTTTCCTTAGAGATGTGACTGTAAGAACTGGGCAGATTTTACTAAGATGAACTTGGAGCACTGGAGAAGTCATGCTCCAGAGGTACAGTCTGGCTGTCATCATTTTGAACTTCCTGCCAAGCTCAGTGAATTTTATCTGTGGTGCATTAGTTGGGCTACTGCCATTTGTTTGATAGATAGACCCGATCAGCATTACCTAATCTCAACAGAACAGGTTTTCCTTAATCTCCCTTGCCTGTGTCAACTCAGAAACCCAGTTGCTGTGTAAGTCTGAGTTCACCAGACAATTCTTTATTCCATCCTAATTCATTTCTTCATCTGCCTTAAGTTACTTCTTTAAAAGATTAAAACAAGAAAAATACATTAGATTTTTAAAAAATTAACACTATAATCTCCACTGAGGGAGAGTTAGAGAAGGAAAAGAACTAATGTTTATTGAGCATATGCTATATGCCAGGCACCATGATGCACTCTTTAAATATTTGGCATGGATGTCAATATTTAGCATGCAAAAAATCTCCAATTCATATCCACATTTATTTATTTCAGATTTAGTTAGTAAAGGCCTTGAGTGGCTGGAAGATACAGAGAGATGGAAAGAACATCACTTCCATCCTTACCATGGGAAAATGCCGGACAAACTGCAAATTGACTTCTCTTGAACCTATCAGATGACTGAGGTCAAAGGGCAAACAAACAACCTAAGAGACAGATGCTTGCAGGGAGAAACAGGACCTGAGCATTTGCTTATGTGGATCAGATACTACCAAATGCCATATAAAACAGTGGGAAGATGAAACCAAAAATGTTACATTGTTCAAGGTCAAGTGCAAGCTAGCTGGGAGAATATAAAGCCCCTGGGGTCCATGGACGTGGAGGAAGGTGTTCCATATGCTTGCTGGATTTCCCTCCAGGAACCCCACTAAGCTCTAAGGTGACCAAATGACCTGTCATGGTTTACCTGGAACTGGAGGGGACGCTGGGATGTAAGATTTTCCAATGTATAACCAGGACAAGGTGGTAACCTCACTAGGATTTCAGAGAAAAGATATGGAGAAATGTGAGAAAGCATCTGTATGCTGCTGTCTGGGTGAGAACAGCAGCACTGTCCATATGAACCCCTGCCAACTAGGAGAAGGGAACAGAGGCGCCACCAAATTTGTCCTCCAAGACAAGGGTCCCCAACCTCCAGGCTGCAGACCTGTACTGGTCCGGACCTATTAGGAATGCGGCTGCACTGCAGGCGGCGAGCTTGAAGGCAATGCACTTGAATCATCCTGAAACCATCCCCCCAGCCCCCAACCCCCAGTCTGTGGAAAAATTGCCCTCCACGAAACCGGTCCCTGTGCCCAAAAAGTTGGGGACAGCTGCTCCAAGACACATCTCCCTTTTCTCCTGAGCCAGTATTGTGTGTAGAATAAATATGAGCTTTACAAAAACACCCTTACAAACATACTCAGGGGAAGTACTTTTCCCTGAAAGGATTAAAATCGATACCCTCACAAGGTGACCTCCTAAAAGAATGTGAAGGCAAACACTAGTGCAATTGCTATCTCACCCAAAGGAATTCTACTTCCTTCTGCCCTCAAATAGTCAAAGAGCACGGCTTTCCATCTGAAACTTCTCTTCCCTGTACTGGGTTACTCAGCTAGATTTCAAGTAGAAATGCAAATTCTGAATTTCGAACTAGAGTCAAAGGAATTCAGATCATATGGAGATCAAACAATGACACCTCGAGCTTTCTCAGCCCCAAAGGGCCATCTTACCTCTCTGGTTCAGTGGCAAATGTCCTTGATATTTATCTTTCCTTTCACTCATGACTCTGAATTTCAAGGAGGAATTAAGATTCCACTCAAAAATATGAGCAGAAATCACTATAGAAGGAAAATAAATGACATGTAACATATTTAAAATCAATTTATGGTTTTTATTGTTGTGTGCTATGTACACACAGTGCATTTATCCTAAATAATAGTGTTATCTACACATTGAAGCTTAATTTCATAAAGTTCCTCTTCCATTTAAGTTACTAACTTAGAAGTTCCTGAACTAAGCCTGACCATTCTTCATCTCTACAGACATTATAAGTTTAGAAGGAAAAGAAGATAAAATATTTAGTCACCTGTAATTAAAAATGCAGATGACATAGAAAAGGTTCCTTATAGGTTCCCAGTGAGTCCTATACCCCACTGGGCACATCTCTTTCAACTGTGTGT
Source organism: Anoura caudifer (assembly GCA_004027475.1). Taxonomy (NCBI): domain Eukaryota; kingdom Metazoa; phylum Chordata; class Mammalia; order Chiroptera; family Phyllostomidae; genus Anoura; species Anoura caudifer. The sequence continues at coordinate 53,060 of PVKU01000767.1, read as the reverse complement.
TCAGTGACATCTCACTGGCAGCTTGGAGTCATTACACTATGGAAATTAGCAAATGCTACACCCAGAAATAGGAGCATGTAAATATTACTTAACAGATAATCTCTAATAACACATGCTTCCTGCCTAGAAGGACAGGGGTGGCATTTCAAAGTCATGAAGGAGGTATAGAGAGGCAGAAGGACTTGAGGTGCCACTACTGGAAAAATTGTTTAGCACTAGAACAACCATTCTAGTGCTAAACCCGTTTCTAGAAGTGTTTTTCATCCTAGCTAATGACAAGTCATAACTTATCTCCCATAAACCTTTTTGCCCAACACAGAACAGCTCTAATAAATTAAGGACAGTAGTGGGTTCATTGTGGCCCCAAAAGATATGTCCACATCCAAATCCCTGGAATCTTCGAATGTGCCCTTATAGAAAATGGGGTCTTTGCAGATGCAATTGGTTAAGGAATTTAGGATGAAATAATTCCATTGGATTACTTCATGAGCCCTAAATCCAATGACAAGTATCCTTGTAAGAGAGAGAAAAGAAGACATGAACAGTTCATGTGACAACGGAGGCAGAGATTGAAGCCATGTGATCACAAGCCAGAGAAGATGACAAGACATGCAAGGAGTTGAGCCATCAGAACACAGAATAGACTAGGAAGACTTCTCCCCAGAGTCTACAGAGGGAAGGGCCCTGCTTTATTTCAGTGGCTGGTCCCCAGACTCTGTGAGCACACATTTCAGTTGTCCTAAGCCACCTGTTTGTAGTAATTTGTTATGGCAGCCACAGGAAACTAGGACAAAGACCCATGGGGAGTTAAGATTTATCCTAATTATTTCTTTAGACATATAATATCAAGATCCATAATTCAAAAGATACAACAGACATGCACCCTCTTTTATCCTCTACTTTTGCACTTATTTCCTCTACAAAATAGCACTGACACTCCTCTGTCATCAATATGGCCATTTCGTGAGCCACCCACTTCCCAAATCTGCACTCTACTCCGTCTCCACATAGAGCTGACGTGAATCATTGAATCTGGCGCTCTCCCCATCCACCCCCTACTCTCAGCAAATGTTAGTTCTTTTCCAATCTGGGGTTTTCTTAGCAGCTAACAGGGTATGATCTGTATCAAAATGTGGCAACATATGCAAGAGAGAAACAGCACTTTAAAGAGGAAATGCCAAACATTATCAAATAAAAGCTAAATAAAAAGTGGTATGTGAGCCAGCAGCCACAGGACTACAGCCATGACAGGTGACTTTGAAAAAGGAAAAAAAATAAAATAAACAAAAGATACAAACAAAAAAAAACCCCACTTTCTCTGTTTTGCATACAGTGGCAGCTTTTTACTTCTCCAGACTTGTCTCAGGGCATTTTCACCCTCATCTTCTCTACTTTCGGGCATGGTAACTGTTTGTCCTCCTGGGTACCTCCGGCTAAGAGTTAGTTTAGATTAACTTGGCCATTCAGATAATGGCATGAGTAGCTGTGAAATGCTGTTCACCCTTTGACCCACAAATTCTACTAGGAATCTGTCTTAAGAGGATTATCCCACATCCATTTTTAAGATGTCACATTCATGAAGTATTCAGTTCCACCAAAAAGGTAAGGGAATCTAAACAATCGGCAACTGGGAAATTATTAAATGATTCTCTAATATGTGAATTTGATAACTGTATACTAAGCATCCACGAAGCTGATATTTACCATCTAGTAACATAAAAGACATGTGCAATATTTTTATGTAATATAATAAGTGAATAGAACAGGGCATATATTTATAGAAAAATTAGTATGTATGTGTGCATATAGAGAGAATATTAGTTTTATATTGCCCCGAGACCAATAGCACAAATTAAGCAATTTAAAACAGCACTCGTGTATGATCTCAGAGTTCTCACAAGTCTCAGGTCACAAGTCTGAGGCTCAGCTAGGTTTTCTGCTTCGGGTCTCATGAGATCAAACTCAACATGTTGGCTGTGTAGGTTCTTCCTTAGAGGATCTGGGGAGGAATTTGCTTACAAGCTCATTTGGATTGTTGCCAGAATCCAGTTCCTTGCATCTATAGCACTGATGTTTCCATTTCCTCGCTCTCCGCAGAGTGTCCACATTCCTTCTCACATGACCCATCTTCAAAACAGCAATGGTGCATCATGTTTCAAATCTCTGACTTTGCCTCCTACCTTCCCCTTCTGCCTTTTGAAGGGCTTAGGCAACTAGATCGGGCTCATCCAGGGTCTCTGCATTTTAAGGTCAAGTGACTTGGGACTTTAATTAAATCTGCAAAATCCCTTCACAGCAGCAGTACCCAGATTTGTGTTTCTTTTTTTTTTTTTTGTATCTTTTTTTTTTTTTACTGATCTGTCCCCTAAAGCAAGGGACATAAAGGAAAGAATAAACAAATGGGATCTCATCAAAATAAAAAGCTTCCGTACAACTAAAGAAAACAGTATTAAAATAAAAAGAGAACCTACTGTATGGGAAAACATATTTGCCAATAATACCTCAGACAAGGGTTTAATCTCCAAATATATAAAGAACTTACATGACTCCACTCTAAGAAGACAAGCAACCCAATTAAAAAATGGGCAAAGGACTTGAACAGACACTTCTCCAAGGAGGACATACAGAGGATCCAGAGACACATGAAAAGATGCTCAATATCCCTAGCTATCAGAGAGATGCAAATTAAAACCACAATGAGATACCACCTCACACCAGTCAGAATGGCCATCATAAACAAAGCAACAAACAACAAGTGTTGGAGAGGTTGTGGAGAAAAGGGGACCCTAGTACACTCTTGGTGGGACTGCAGACTGCTACAACCACTATGGAAAGCAGTATGGAATTTTCTAAGAAAACTAAAAATGGACCTACCCTTTGACCCAGCAATTCCACTGCTAGGATTATATCCTAAGAACCCTGAAACACCAATTCAAAAGAACCTATGCACCCCAATGTTCATAGCAGCACAATTTACAATAGCCAAATGTTGGAAGCAACCTAGGTGCCCATCAGTAAATGAATGGATCAAGAAACTATGGTACATTTACACAATGGAATTCTATGCAGCAAAAAGAAAGAAGGAGCTCCTACCCTTTGCAACAGCATGGATGGAACTGGAGAGCATTATGCTAAGCGAAATAAGCCAGGAGGTGAAAGACAAATACCATATGATCTCACCTTTAACAGGATCCTAATCAACAGAACAAACAAGCAAGCATAATATAACCAAAGCCACTGAAATTGAGAACAAGAGAGGAGAGGGATATGAATATCCAGGGAAAAGGGGAAGGGTTTGGAGCAACAAGTATGAAAGACACATGGACAAAAGCTTGGGGGGGGGGAATGGGAGAGGCTGGGGAGAGCTGGGGCGTTGGTGTGGGATGGGAGTAGAAGACAGAAAACTGTATAAGAACAACAATTAAAATAAAATTTAAAAATTAAAAAAAATTATTGATTATGCTATTTCAGCTGTCCCATTTCTCCCCCATCATTCCCCTCCAACCTGCACACCCCCTCCCACCCACATTCCCCCAATTTAGTTCATGTCCATGTGTCATAAGTTCTTTAGCTTCTACATTTCCCACACTATTCTTGCCCTCCCCCTGTCTATTCTATTTTCTACCCACCGTCTACGCTACTTATTCTCTGTACCTTTTCCCCTCTCTCCTCTTCCCACTCCCCTATTGCTAACCCTCTATGTGATCTCCATTTCTGTGGTTCTGCTCCTGTTCTATTGTTTGCTTAGTTTGCTTTTGTTTTAGGTGTGGTTGTTAATATCTGTGAGTTTCCTGTCTTTTTACTGTCATTTTTTTTATCTTCTTTTTCTTAGATAAGTCCCTTTAACATTTCATATAATAAGGGCTTGGTGATGATGAATGCCTTTAACTTGACCTTATCTGAGAAGCACTTTATCTTCCCTTCCATTTTAAATGACAGCTTTGCTGGATAGAGCAATCTTGGATGTAGGTCTTTGCCTTTCATGACTTGGAATACTTCTTTCCAGCCCCTTCTTGCCTGGAAGGTCTCTTTTGAGAAATCAGCTGACAGTCTGATGGGAACTCCTTTGTAGACTGTCTCCTTAACCCTTGCTGCTTCAAGAATTCTTTCCTTATTTTAATCTTGGCTAATGTAATTATGATGTGCCTTGGTGTGTTCCTCCTTGGGCCCAACTTCTTTGGGACTCTCTGAACTTCCTGGACTTCATGGTAGTTTATTTCCTTTGCCAGATTGGGGAAGTTCTCCTTTATTATTTGTTCAAATAAGTTTTCCACTGGTTGCTCTTCTTCTTCCCTTCTGGTACCCCTATAATTCGGATGTGGGGACATTTAAAGATGTCCTGGAGATTCCTAAACCTCTCCTCATTTTTTTGAATTCTTGTTTCTTCCTTCTTTTCTGTTTGGTTGTTTCTTTCTTCCTTCTGGTCCACTCCATTGATTTGAGTCCAGTTTTCCTCCCATCTCTATTGTTTCCCTGCACGTTTTTCTTCATTTCACTTATTGTAGCCTTCATTTGTTCACCTAATTTGTGAGCAAAATCAACCAATCTGTGAGCATCTTGATCACCAGGGCTTTGAACTGTGCATCTGATAGGTTGGCTATCTCTTGATCGCTTAGATGAATTGGCTCTGGGGCTTTGATTTGTTCTCCCATTTGAGCCATTTTGGGGTTTTGTGTGTGTGTGTGTGTTTGTTTGTTTGTTTGTTTTGTCTGGTCGCAGCTGTTATATAGTGAGGAGAATAACCTTAGGTGTTCCCCAGGGTGGGGCATCCCAGTTGCTGGGTTGTGATGCTGTATGTGGGGGCGGGGTCCAAGAGGGAACAATAGAGCTTGCTCCACTCTCTCTCAGATTCCAGTCCCTTTTGCTGCTTCCCCTTTGCCTGGATTATCTGCATGTGAATGTGGGACCACCTGATCAGCCAGCCACCTTGCACAGCCTCACTGGGTCTGCAATGTTGTCACCCTGTGCCCGGGGTCCACTAGCCACCACCTGTGCACCTGGGATCTGCCAGCCGCTGCTGCCTGTGTGCCCAGGTCTGCCAACCTCCATTTATTCCTGCCGCGACGCCTCCCCTCTTACCGGTCTGGATGAATGGTTGTTGGACTCCCATGCAATTCAATTTTCTATCAGTTCTGGTTGTTTTCTTGTTTCTAAATCTTTGTTGTCCTTAATTTTGGTTGTGCGAGGAGGCACAGTGTATCCACCTACACCTCCATCTTGGCCAGAAGTCCAGATTTGTTTTTCATTGAATGGCTGAAGGATAGGAATCTTAACAGGACCATCTTTAGAATTTTCTTCCTTCCCTTCCCTCCCCTTCCCTTCCCTTCCCTTCCCTTTCCTTCCTTTCTATCTCTTTATCTCTCTATCTATTGGTTAATTTTATGTGTCACTTGAGTGGAAAAGGGATACCTAAAAAGCTGGTTAAAAATTATTTCTGGGTGTGAATGTAAAGATGTTTCTAGAAGGGCTTAGCATTTGAATTAGAGGACTAAATAAAGCAGATAGCCCTCCCCAGTGCAGCTTGGCATAATCCAATCCATTGAGAGCCTGAACAGAACAATAAGGTGGACAAAGGTTGGATTTGCTCTTTCTGTCTGTGGCTGCTTGAGACAGGACATCCATCTCCTCTTCCCCTCAGGGGTCCTGGTGCTCAGGCCTTGAGACCTGGACTGGAATTTACTCCATTGGCTCTTTGGCTCTCAGAACTTCCAACTACACCACTGACTTCTTGGGTCTCTAGCTTGTAGAGAGCAGATTGTGGGACTCCTGAGCTTCCATAATAGTGTGAAGCAATATCTGATAATAAATCTGTGTGTGTGTGTGTGTGTGTGTACACATGCTGCTCATAGAATCCTCTTTCATGTATATTATATTAGTTCTGTTTCTCTGGAGAACCCTGACTAATGATCTATATACCTATCTCTCCACAAAGGGAATGTGGATTCCCAGTGCAAAATGTGATTCGCCTGATAGGACTAGTGATGCCATACATGCATGTATTCTCTAGTAAAAACACTAAAATAATGCATTTGAAGTACGTATGTTATGGTTGGTGGAAGGGTTATTCACTCATTCATTTGCTTTCTCTTTTTTCAAATATTTCATTACATTATCATATTCCTTGTGTAAGTAAAAAAACTGATATGATTTATTTCCTCCCCTCCTAAAACCTTGCCTCTTTGCAGTGTCCTGATCAGTGATATCCATGGCTACGCTTCTTCTCAGTCTCCTGGGTGCTTTGTCCTAGGCTCTTTAATTTTCTATTTCTCTTACTCCTTTTTTTCTCACATTGAAGCTATGCACAGTGCCACCATTTGTTCTTCCAAATGATGTCTATCCATTCCGACACTGCCCATCTCCGGGCTTTAACCACTGTCATCAGAATGCATCGAACACATGCCCACGTACTCCAGTTATCTCCACAAGAGTCCTCTTTCTCACGGGTTGCTTCCAAATTCCCTCCTCAAAACACATGTTTGCTTTTTGTTTTTTATTAATTCAAATTTGGGCTCCAGTGTGTGTCTTCTCGCTAATCTCTTTTAAAAAATCTTTCTTCCACTTCTTATTTTATTTAAAAAATTTCCCAATTGCAAATTCTACTTTTACCAAGCAAGCTCTGCTGGGTTCACCTTTGTACTCTGTACCCACCCATCTAATTTCTCCTTTCTTATTCAAAGCTACCAATTTGATGACTCCCTACTCCAGGTCTCAAATTCAGTAACTTCACATCAGTTTCCCCTTGAGGTCCACTCAGATTAAATCTATCATATTATTAACTCTGAAATACAGTATCTGTTATTTCTTAAACAAAGTGAAGACAAATCTATTTGTCATTTTTTAAAACCTCCACTTCTATAAAAATTGCCAAAAATAAGGATAAATTCAAAGAAGAGCAGAGAGACACTAAAATCAATTTTGAGGTCCTTAAACATCTCAAACATTTTAAACTAGTAACTTCTCAGAAAATTTGGAGTTGACCAGTTTAGAACCTGTAATCATTCCAAGCCTGGGTGTTCAGTTATAACTCCAAAGTGTTATTAAAACATAAACTCCATTTCAATTATGTTCAATATTTCAAACATAAACACATTTACATTGGGAAAATAGTACTGATTACAATGAAGACTTGCAATACTTTACTGGTTAGTAACTTGTTGATATTGAAAGTAATAAGAGAGAAGAGATCATGTAGAGTATTTCTTAGCCTTTCAATTTGGAAACAGAACCAGAGAGGTCCAGACTACCCCAAAGCCCACGCAGCTGGTTACTCTGGGGTAAGGTCCAGAACCCAGAATTCCAAGTTCATGCCAATTGGTCTTTATATCACACAGCAGAGTAAATGAAACCCAAAGTAAGGTAACTGAAGAGATACTGTAATGAGCTCCTGGTTTATACAGGGAACCACACTAAGCTCTTCAGTAGGAAAGGTATGCCAAAAAGCTTAGCACTTTTCTTAAAGAAACTTGACAATCTTAGTTCAGAAGACAAACCTGAAAACTTAAAAATCAACATAAGGCTTAAATCGTGGTTCAAGATAGTGACACAGGAAATAAAATACACGACTAGTGTGCTTGTTGATGTGTGTACAATCCGTGTAACAGGAACATTAAGGTCAGATGGGGAGTTGCAAACACGCTCTTGGGAGGAAGTGGGAGTAGAATGGGATCTTGGAGAATTGATGGGCTTTAAAGGTAGAAAAGAAGAAAGGTGATGTCATAGGATGATGGAACTGTTTGAGTAAGTATAAGTCATATTCATACCTGTAAAGTATTCCTCCCAAAATAATGTGTTGTCACTTGTTTTAGGTGAGAGACTCTGTCCCCAAGAGTGTTTCCAGTTAGGAACAGCAATTACATGTTTAGTATCTGCCTGGCTTAGTTCAGAGGGAACAAACTAACTAGGAACTATTAATTCAGTGCTTTACTTATTTGTTTTTCACCCTTATGTCCTTTCTTTTCAGAACACAATTGAAGAAGCATGTGAACGTATATACAAAAATCCTAGGAAATAAATTACTGAGGATAAATAATTAACCCAGGAGTAAGAGGAAGACTAGTCAACAGAGAACCGAATGATTCAAGACTGAATCGTTGTTCACAGGGGGCATAGGTTTAACTAGCAAAGAAACGTATCCATCAGTTAAAAACAAATCTGTAATTCCAGAAAGGAATTTTGCCCTTGGGTATGCACCAAAATATCACCTGATGGTGTACAGGTGATGGTTTAGACTCCATCTCCAAACTATAGTTACAATAAACACAGATGTCCTTATGATTTCCCTTAGTGTGGGACAAGAACAGTACGCTGGGGCACAAAGCAGTTTTATGAGGGGCCTCATATGGGGTGCCCTGCCTGCCCCAGGTCTCTGATGACCTGAACATCATGATACAAGAGTAAAATTTCTAACACATGCAGCAAGGGATGGACTACATATTCTTTAGTTTATATTCATTCAAGTATTCCACAAATTTTATTGAGCACTTATTATGTGACAGGCACCAGGTAGATAGCCATGAATAATAGCTATGGAAGAAATGCAGATAACATTAAATAAAGGAACAAAATAAGATAAATATTCTATCATGAATGCTATGAGAAAATCTGAACTGCGGAGGTGATAGAGCACTGGAGGGTGTAGGCATTGCTTCGCTAAAACAAGTCCACATGAAAGGTTTTTCTGATATGATAGAGACACGATTGAATGAAGAAGGAAACTACAGGAATATGTGGGAGAAAGGAGGCCCTAAGAAATAGTGCAAAAACCTAAAATGATAGTCTTAACAAAATAGTAGGAAGACCAAAGGTTAACCTCTTTATAAGCATTATTTCTTTGAAGAAAATTTGGCAGAAGAGAGTCCCCAGGTTGTAGTCTCTTATGAGAACTTGCAGTGGAAATATGCTCAATTCCAGATTCAACAGCATTCCATATACTTCATAATCAGTCAGGTGGAGGGTGAGACAGGTCCTCTTTTGAAAACGCAACAGTGAGGGTCAGGTTGGCCTAGAGCACTGATGGGCAGAGCTAGCATCTTCTTAACAAGGAAGTTCTGTGTCTGCCTCAATACATGAACAAATGCAGGGGGTGGAGGGATGGGGGTGGCAATGACGTATACCCTAGAACAAGGCCAAGAGTATTTTAGTTAAAATATTAAAAACAAAATCCCTCATGCTTTAAAACCACATACATAGCCATAAACAGATCTCCTAAAATATCCAAAGACTGTCTCTGTTTTGCTTCAGTAAATCTTGCAGAATTAACTGACCACAAGCTGCAGCCCTAGGTAACTGATCTGCAGGATAGAGCCGTTCACTGGGTTTCAGCCGACTGAATAGTGGGCCTCTGTCAGAAAAGCTGAGTTTGATTAGAAATATTCCCTCTGGCAAAAAAAAAAATAGAGGACGTGTTGTCTATTTTAGACACTCCCAGGTATTAACAAACCTATGTAATTCTATTATAAAACACAATTTATATGTTTAATTTCAATAGCTGGGGGAATATATGCTGGACATAGAAAAACAGTATCAAATCATTTACATAAAAGCAAAAAAAAAAAAAAAACCACAGGAGGAGCAAATTACGTCAGTGTTTTATCCCATGGTCGCAACTGTCCCTGATCTTCTAGAAGGTATTAATGTGCAGAGTCTATAAGATTATCAGTAGTTTCATAATTTACTCCATTTCAGTTGTGAAATAACCAGTTCCTAAGCAAAGCCTGAAGAAAGATTAATAAAAGTGGCAAATAATCTTATATTGTTCATGAAATATTTTTCCCCAAAGTGATGGAGAATAAATCAATAAAATAGATTGCCTTGGCCTAAAACCTACCTATTCTGAAGTACTGAATCTGTGTAATTTTTAACAAAGGAAAATAAGTCAGGAAGAGTAGGCATCAATTCTAACTTACAAGTTAAAACCATTATATGAAAATTTGTGCAATCTTACTCTATAAACTGGACGATGAATTTAAAAAATATTGTGTGAAATTAAGCAGAAACAATTGCTTGCTCAGCCAATAAAGAAGCAAAGCTTGAATACATCTCTGCCTACATGGACCATGTGTAGTGGGGCCTTCGGTAATATGGCAGCAGCTCCTTTGTTCTGGGATCTATATAGATTGTGTCAGGGGGAGAAAGAACACCTTCTAAAAACACTTTGTCAAAATACATTGATTAGATTTTAATATCTCATTTCTTTTAGCAAAGATTAAGTGATTTACTGTAGATTTTTACTGAAATTGATTAAATCAGACCTTCCAAAGGTGCCAAAAGATTCTGTCTGTAAATCCTCACTGGAAAGAGCTATTAAGATTTGAATGGGGCTGCAGGTAATTCCTGGGCTTCCTATTTGTATTCCCGCTATGCTGTTTGGGAATTTTGCTCAGTACTTTATAAGCTGTTTACAGGACCAAGATGTTTTCAGCACTTACAAGTTGTTCAATACTTTACAAGTTGTTTGTAGACCTTCACTTGACCTTCAGCAGAGCATCATCAGTCAGGCGATACTGGTGGCAGGAGCCAGAGTCACGCTGAATTGGAGGATGACTTGGCCTCTGACGTACAAATCACACTGCTGTAGGCTGAGCCACCAGCCTGAGACAGGCCTGGCCATGTTTCAAAGGTGGGTGATTTTATACACAATTTATATGGAATGGATGTGAAAGATTGGCTCTTCTAACATCATATTTTTATTGGAGGGAGCCAGTTCTGTCTCCCACTGCTGGCTCAGAGGAGCTGGAAGTTGCCCAAGTCCTAAAAGTTACCGTTTTCTCTGTGAAGATTCTCTCTTGTGGGTGCTACAGGAGCCATTGTCCAGGTATCAGTGTTCTTCCAGACATCACTCTACTACTGACCTAACTGAACAGGCCCTACCTGAGCATCTGTTCAAAGCTGGGCAATGCCCTTAGCACAAAGGGGTGGAGCCCTTGGATCCACAGAGGGTGTGTGACCTGTATGTGTCATTGGGAGGCAGCAAGCATTTACTGAGTAATGGCTGTATATGTAGCACAGTCCCACATTTTTATAGTAAGATTTTCACTAATTCTCACAAGTATTCCACGAAGTGGTTATGGCTATTATTGTTATTGTTATTATTGCTGTTTTCCTCATAAGGCAATTTGGATTCAGACAAGTTAAGAGATTCATCTGTGGTCATATAACCAGCTTTCAGACTCCAGGTTCAGTGCCTTCCATTGTCCCATATCTGCTTATTCTGCATGGCCACTGAGGAATTCCCCTCTCCCTATATGATCTTGATGCCCCAAGTATGGCCCATGGACCCCATCTCGGCATTACCTGGGAGCTTGTTAGAAACGCAGAGTCTCAGCCCTCCCCTCAGACTGTCTGCACGTGGAGATCTCAGCCAAACTGCTCTATGACTGATCAAAGGCCCCTGGGAGCAGCTCCTGCCTCAGAAGCCCTTTGACTCCAGCCCATGGGACCAAGTACTGCAGAGTGAAAACTAATTTGACTCCATGCATTTTGATTTGTAAGCACCACAGCTTATCACAAGGCAATTTCACTTAGAAGGCAGTTTCCTATCACAGACTTTGAAAAAAATTTTATTTCCAGGCAGACCTTGTTTTCAATGATTCAGTTTAGCAAACATTTACCACTGTCTGGTATTTGCCAGGCAGGAGGGAGGAGCTGCAGGTCTTAGTGATTTCCCACGGGAGGTGGCTATCCATGCTACTTCCAACTTACTGCGATTCAGACAGTTCCTGGTTTTAAAGTTGCATATTTATAATAAAATTGCTTCTGCAGCTCTCTTAATGCTGCTGTCTTATTGATTCATCATTTAGTGAACAAATATTTAAAGAGCGTGTGCAGTGCACTGTAAAAGTCCACTATGTTGACACATACTCAGGCTTTGCACTAAAGTATCCCCTGAAGTAACTCTTAAATAAACAAATGTTTTTTACATAAATTTTTGTTGTTGTTTTCAAAGGATTTGCATATTTTTCCATGAATTTTATGGCTAATAGAGTTTGTCAAATTTAAGGACTTCAAATGTTTTTACTGATTATTTTATATTTTGGAAATGTGTCCCAAGGTGGAATAAACTTAGGAAACATATATTAAAAGTTCCTGGGATTTATTATCTCCATAATAATATAACTTGTATGCTTTTCAAAACCAACAGAAAAAAAAGACAGCAATTTTATAGTGAAGATTTAATAATGTTTAACTTATTTGATTTTATCCCCAGAATGACTTTTTATATAACTAGATTCTACTAGAGTACCTGTCACTAAACACAGATGATAAATTTTAATATTTCAGGTTCCCTTTACATATTCATTTGCCAAATCCAAAAATGTCATCATAGTCATTCTCTGTAAACTCTGCTCCTCTACAGGAAGCTGTACCTCTGTAAATCCCATGAGGGATTAACTCACTCTGAATAGAAGGATTTGATCACATAATTTATTTTAGTGTATGCATTAGTCAGCGTTTTCCAGATAAACAAACCAATAGCATTGTGTATATATCAGCTCATGTGATTATGAGACTGACAAGTCTAAAACCAGCAGCTGGACACCCAGAAGAGTCAATGTTCTAGTTCAAGTTGGAAAGTAGTCTGCTGAGAGAATTCCCTCTTGCTAGGGAGAGCCTAGCCTTTTTGTTTTATTCATCTATTTTGAACCGAATAGATGAGACCCATCCACATGACCAAAGGCAATTTGCTTTACTCAGAGTTCACCAATAAAAACGTTAATCTCATCTGAAAGTACCCTGCAAGTTGACACATAAAATTAACTATCACAATAGGGAGTATTACAACATGCAAAGCCTTGGGGCACAGGAAACATTTCCTCTCAGCTCTGCATTCTAACTTTTCTTGGGAGCTTTTGGAGAATTATTAGATACCAGAGACTTAAGCTAACAAATTAGGTAAATGCCATCTTGAAAGATGTTTAAAATACCTTTTCTTTAAAAAAAATTTATTGGATTTATTGGGGCAACATTGGTTAATGAAACCATGTAGGCTTCAAGTGCACGACTCTATAGCACACCATCCGCACATTGCGTCGTGTATTCGCCACCCCAAGTCATCTCCCTCCTTCATCACCTATCCCTCCGTACCCTCTTCTACCTCCCCCATCCCCTAAAATAACTTTTCTTAGGAGGTCATCAAACCCAAGAAGTTTGTACGGGGTATTTACCTTTTTAATCACATTTTTGAGGTAATTTACATATAATTAAGTGCAACTAAGTGTACAGTTCAAAGAGTTTTAATAAATGTATACACCTAATTGTTTCTATCACTCCAGAAAGTTCCCTATTTATTGACCATTTTCTTTCTGCTAAGTATCATGTTTAGTGATGCATAATATGTTTTAATGTTCATTGAATGTTTTAAAGTAGGCAATTCAGAGTATGGAAAAAGTAGGTTTACAGTTGTTTATACAGAAAATGATACGATAATTAATACATAATAATACAAGAATAAACTCTGCATTTCATGTACTTATAACTGTAGACCTCCTTTTGCCCCTCCCTGTATTATTCTCCTTCTAAAATAGAACAGGAAGTGTTTCTGAGGTCGTAGCCTTTGCCCAGTCACCCAGCTCAGTGGAAATGTTGGGATTCAAGCCTGGGCCTGCTTGACTCTAATTCTTTAACCACTGCAGGGGACTAATTCCTCCAAACACTTCAGCAGCACAATCCTCATTGCAATATCAAATCTAGCTGGTTCCACAGGCAGGTCACATGCAGCATCCTTCCTCCCTCCAATTAATCTCTTACGTAGTAATGCACTGGTCCACGATCCTTACTAGGTTATAGCTCTGGTAAGGGTGAGATCATGTCATATTAATTTCCCCTACCTCCTTGACCCTAGAGACTACTGCAGTGATCTGCACAGTGGCAATCCAATAAACATTTGCTAGATATATAAAACAGTTACAATTTTGTACACCTCTAGCTTTTCCCTATGTAAGTTTTCCTGTTGTCAAATGATATCGAGAAACGTTCTGCCCTTATCCGGGGTCTGGACCGGCACAGTGCCGCAAATCACAGACATGCTCCTAGAGAAAATAGAATAATCCCAAGCTTATTTTGGAATAATAAGAAAATGACAATTAGAACCTCTAATTATTGAACACTTACTACCAAACGATGTTGGTAGTGCTAAGGCTGACTTGGTTCTGCTAAGTCAGTTATTTGCCTATCCTCATGTAGCAGTCAAAAGCACAGTCTCTAAAGTCAGGACATCTTGGGTTCAAATCCTACCTCTACTTCTTATTAGCTGTATTTCTTGGGAAAATTATTTTGTGCCCACATGTTTCAGTGTCTTCATCTTTGCAATAGAACAATAATAGTGCCTATATAATTCATGAGAATTAAACAACTGAAAATGTTTAGAAAAATGCCTGGCACATATGAGGCAAATTTTTTGTTCTTACTCTCTTCATTTTTTTAAGTAGTCAATTAAAACTGAGATTTCCCTTTTCTTAATTAATTTATAAAATCAAGGAGAATATAGTGGTTTGTACCCCACAGAAAATGTAAAGAAGACTTCAGTATAATTTTTCCCTGAACTGACTTTTGACAGAATCACAATAGCTTACTCATGGATGAAATACATCTCTGAACCACAGAACTGCACTAAATTTAAAGTCATTCCACTAACAGAGTTAAAAACCTGAGTCAAAATGCTAATAGAAGCATTATCCATCATAGCCAAAGGTGGAAACAACCATCTCTGTTATACTCAGATAGTGGAATATAATTTGGGATTAAAAAGAAACGACATATCAGTATACACACTGCAGTAGGGATGAACACTGAAAACACAATGCTAAGTGAAAGAAGCCAGCCACAAGCACCAATGTTGCAAGATTACTTTTATATGAAATGTCCAGAATAGGCAAGTTAATAGAAACAGAAAGTGAATGAGTAAAAGGTTTCTAGCAGGAAATACTGCTTTATTCTAGAGCAATTTTTACTTTGATTATCTCATTTAACATTGTCTTAGTCTGTCCACGCTGGTATAGTAAAATAGGACAGTGTGGGTGACTTGTAAACAGCGGAAATTCATTCATCTGTCACAGTTCTGAAAGCTGGAAGTCCAAGTGCAGTTTGGTGAGGGCCCTCATCTGGGTGCAGACTTCTCACATAGTGGAAGGGGCAGGGGAGCCCTCTTGGGCCTCTTTTATGAGGGCATTAATCTTATACATGAGGGTTCTGCCTAATTCGTTCACCTAATCACTTTCCAAAGGCCCCACCTACTCATAACATCAAATTGGGCATTAGGATTTCAACATGGATTTTGAGAGGACATTCAGACCATAGAAACCAGAAATCCTTGGTCCATCCAGTACCACCTGCACATCCTTAGGAGAAATTCAGAGAGTCATTAGTGCGTTGCCCTTGATATCACATGATTTTTCAAAAGTGACTGAAGCATTCTTTTTTTCTGACTCCACTAAAATGGACCTCTGGCTAATTGAACAGAACATGCACTGAAGTGTTATTTACTTCTAGAGTTGATCTAATCATTTTTATTTTATCCATTCATTCAATACACATGACATGACCTAGGGATTTTACACTTTGTCAATATTAGAAAAACAATTTGCAGAGTTTGTTACATATGATACTTATCTGGCCAATTCAGAGGCAATTTCATTTTACTAATTATTTTCCTATTCTGCATACACCTGTCAAATGGTTAACATAAACTCCTTTATAGACGAGGCCTAAATCGATATTTGGCTCCTGGCTTCCCTAAATTATGTATTACACAGTCAAAATTAATGCATTAGCAAGACTTGCTATCGTCAATGCCGTCTCAGGGGTGATTCGTGCTGTCAGAGTAAATAGGTCATTCATATTGCCAAGAAAATGCATAACAACTATCTGAAATTTTCTGTTTTTAATATCCTTGCTCATTTTTACATTTAAGTAACTCCTCAAAAAACAAGCCCCAATCATCTAAAAGCTTCATTGTCTCCCTAAAATGGCAGTTTCAAATGGCTCCTATTTTTTCTTTTTCTCTCTTTATTTTAACCGTTGTGTGCATGTGTGTGCATATGTGTGGTGAGAAAAATTTGCTGAAGAGGAATCTGAGAGACGGACCTCAGAGCAAAGAGATCTAGGTCCTATTCCCAGGTCTTCCTCCTGGGACTTCAGTGCATAGTTTCCTCACTTGTAAAATAGGAATAAGGAGGGTCTCTACCTTAGAGAGGCACCCACATTAATTCAAGTGGCTCACATCCAAAGAGATAACTTTGGCTCTTAAAATGAACACTAAATTTCCTTAAAAAAAAAAAAGACAATAATTTTAAAGGGCACAATTTAAAGAAAAATATAACATGTCATTGTAAGACAGAGAGACAAAATAAACCTAAATGAGTCAAATATAGAATATTGTTTTCTGCTTCCAGACCTTGACCCACGGCTATTTAGAAGTATAAATATCTTCAGGACAGCGGAACTAGAGCTCAGACTTACCTAAATGTGGATTAGTGTGCTGTTTTCTGGGTCACCACGCTCTGCACTCAGAGACACTGACTAGCTCAGGTGGATGTAGACTAACCTTAGCATCTCCTTCAGAAAGATGCAGGAAAGAGGGTGTTTTTCTCCAGACAGTAAAACAAAAATCATGAAGTTTGAACATAAACAGTTTTTAGGTTGAAGAACTATAGGGGGAGTAGGGAGAGAAAGTGAGCAGGACAGCAGTCCAAGTGCAGGGATTCAGACCTGGGTCGTCTGCAGTCGAGGGCAAGGGCACATGAGATCTCTGAATCTTGGTTCCTTCACATGTTAAATTGGGATCAAGGTGATAAATTATGTGTGGCCAATTACCTAAAAATCAAATAAGATAAAGGACATGAAATAACTCTGTAAAGTGGAAGGTACCACATAGTTGTTAACTGTTACAATTTTTCTAAACTACTGGATTGAATGATCTACCCTAAAATACAGTCATTCTGCTTGTAAAGAATAGATAAAACAGACTGTAAAACCAGGCTGACAATCTAGGTCCTGTCGTCAGTTAGTTGTGTGACCTTCTACAAGTCGTTACATCTCTCAAGAGCCTCAGTTTCTCTTCGTCTTGATCTACTCTGCACACTTATTGTGAGATTCTCCTGAAATAAAGAAAAGACCACACTTTGAAAACTACAAACTACTAGGTAAATGTAAAGCACAGCATTAACTGGGTTACTCATTCAGAATTGACTTTACTGGAGTGGAATTAGAGAAAAGGATTTGTGTGTTGGTTTTTCTTGAACACTTTTTCTTGTGAAATGGGGTCATTTCCATCCTTCAGAATAATTTTTTTCCCTAAATTGAACTCATGTACTCATTCTAGAAAACAGCACTGGCAATTTATGTGAATCGAAAAGGAAAGATTATCGTATTGATCTCTTGCTTAGGTCTAGGCAAAGTGAAATTTAAAAGAATCTCTGCCCTCTTTCTTCTGTGGAGCCCCATTTACACAATGTTACAGCATAACTGCAGGGGTACTTTTCATAAGAACAAAATGTCACTTTGTAGCCAGACCAATAAAACTGGCTTTCTTGAAAAGATTTAGCTAAAAAAAGAAATTCACGTTTACATGATAATTAAAATCAATTTTTCATTGCATTATATAAGCCAGAGACCCAAAAAGGTCTAAGAAGGAATGTTTTCAGCCTTTCTGCTGTTTGGCCTTAAGTAGAGCATATTGACAAACAGCAATAACTTTTAAAAAATGAGTTCTTAGAACTACACGTGAAGAAATAAATGGCCATAAAATCTAACTGTAGTAGAATAAAATAATAACCATCATATAGTCCTGTATTCTAAATAAATAATATAAAAACTATACTCAATTTTTCTTTCACGTTTTGATTTCCTTTTATTTCCTTAAGGAGCTTCTTAGTGTTAAAATGGCAGTTCTGCTTCAGTATGCACATCTTCAATCACCCTTGGTGTTCATCCTCCTCAATTTCAATCAAATAGTACCTTGTTTACAAATTAAGTGTTAAAGTTTTTACTGATTTAACAGTAAAAGTAAACCTTTTGAAATAGTACAATAATGGCATTTCTGTGTTGTATATCCCCTTTATTTCATATTACAACATGAGTTCTTAGGCCCTTTTCAAACATACAACTTACTTTGTGCCCATAATGGCTGTTATCATTCTACACTCTACTAAAGTTATTCCAAAATTGACCAACACCAATTCTTCCACTTAATGGGACTAAAGAAAATGCAAATTCTCTCTCTCTCTCTCTCTCTCTCTCTCTCTCTCTCTCTCTCACACACACACACACACACACACACACACACACACACACACACACAGGTATAAAAGCACAAATATCTCTGTGAATGTGACCTCGAGATTCAGGAGGTAAATAGGCAAGCACATTATACTACAGTTACCAAGGTAATTACATCAGTTCTGTTATGAAGAGTCTAGAAGAACGCAAGCAACCCATTAACTTTAAGAGCCATCTGGAAAGAGCCCCTGACAGAGCATTAATGAAAGGCGGAACTGAAGGGAACCACATCAGGCATTGTCTGTTCAGACAGGCAACCACGACCTTACAAGAAGAAATAAGGAAAGATGATTTCTGCCTAGAGTAACTAGATTTTTTTCAATAGTTTTTCATTTAGATGGTACCAAAACATTTATAAATAACAACTTGTCATATTGTGTCATTAAAATTAGTTTAGTAAATTTCAAATTTAAAAAGAAAACCCTTCAAAATATTTTTATTTCTGAAGCTTTAAACTCAAGATGTTTTAGAGAACTGTTTATAGTTAATCTAAGTTTTCCTTCTTTGTAGATAAAACAGGACATTCCAGTAGCATGACTTATGATGACTGAATCTCTGCTATTTTAATTCAGTTAAAAACATCATCAAGTATCTAACAAATACAAGGGACCAAGGCAAGTACTGTAGATGCACAAACTTACTCTTTGCCCCCACATAACTTTAAATCCAAAAGCTAGTTCATCATTTGTGTGACTTCTCAGCCTCTCAAAAGACGTATATAAATATTTCATTGTTTTTCTTTGATTTCAAGCATTTAAAAATATTTCTACTTGCTTTTATTCTAGTTTGGAAGTAAAACACCATCACTACCACTACCATTGCTAACAATGTCACTCATATGTCTAAGGTTTATATTAATAGACAAACAAGATTCACCCAACTCTAATCCTGTCTTCAATGACCCAATCACATTAGCAACTCAGAACATGACAGGAAGCAAAAGCCAAAGAGTTTTTATAAAAGTGAAAGTTGCCACTACTGATCCCAGCTCACTTGGTTTCTTATATACAGCATAAACTGGTCATTATAAACTGGTCATAATGAGTTATAATCCTGCAGGTTTTACCCCAAATTACATTCCTTGGAATGTTGGTCTTAAAAAATGCTTTTCCCTGAGCACCATTACTTGGACAACGCTGTATTCATATTTCCTTCTTAAAGTTTCACAGGATGCATTAGCATATTAATGGCTCCTGCAACAGAGAAATCTCTCTCTGCTTACCTCAGCATTTCCTAAATTTATTTGGCCAGGGAACTCCCTGCTTCCACCTCATTCATTTAAAAACAGCAATGGACATCCCTCAGAACTTATATGTTCGGGAAGACACTTGGAGAAATATTACTGTTGACTGACAAAGGAAAGAATTAATTCAGATGTATATTACATCCTCTGAAAGCTTGAAAACTCTAATTATTCTGCCCTACGTAGAGATTGTGACATGGTAACTAAAACAGTGTTTAAATTACAAAGCCCTTGACCTTCCCCAGTCCTTAAAGATATGTCCAAGATTTAAAAAGTCCCAGTCATGGACACGGACGACAGAGTGGTGATGGCGGGGTGGGGCTGGCGGGGAGGGAGGGTGTGGGTGGAGGTGGTAGAGGGTATAAGGGGGATAAATGGTAATGGGAAAAATACAATGAAAAATTAAAAAGAAACAAATAGGTAGATCATCAGTATCAAGACCAATGTAAAACAAACAATAACGAAAAGGCCCAGTTATGTGTGGATGTAAGTGGAGGGCCCTCTGACAGTATACCTTTTTCTCTGCTGAGCCCATGGCTGTTGCGGGCACCTGTATGGTGGAGACATAGCCTGAAAGAGTCAAAATGTTAAGCCATTTGATTGTGCAACAAGCTCTAAATTAGAGACAGTTGGCTTGTTTCTTTGTCCCCAGACAATCCACTATCAAAACCAAACACTGGTAAATTTTCCCTCAATGATAAAACCACTGATGCAGAGTATTAAAATAAATAATCACCTAATAATGTATAATTTAGAGCTACTAGGCAAAAACTACCAGCATGAAATAAATTTTAGCTCACTTGGAGCTACAATTACTTATAAATTCTTGCATTAAAAAATCCCCCTTGCCTTAGGTGCTCAGTTTCTGGCCCAGCGGGGCTGCTGACCACCTGCTCTTACAGTGAGTGCTCTCTGTTTGCACGGGATGGACGAAATTCATTGGATAAAGAATCTACATTACAGAAAAATAAAGTGTACAAAATCCTGCCCAAATTGTTCTTTCTATTGATTTCCTTGTCTGTTTTGTTTCATTTCCTCTTTTTTAAAAATATTTTATTTATTTATCTTTAGAGGGGCAGGGAAGGAGCGAGGGAGAGAAATATCAATGTGTAGTTGCTTCTCGTGTGTCCCCTGCCGGTAACTGGCCTGCAACCCAGGCGTGTGCCCTGACTGGGAATCGAACCACTACCCTTTGGTTCGCAGGCCTGCGCTCAATCCACTGAGCTACACCAGCCAGGGCTCATTTCCTCTTTTGCCACTAGACTCCACCTGGCATAATATATTTCTTTAGAATTGAAAGGCTGGCAAAATACTGTTAAAAATATTTAAGCAATGCACAATTATCAGGAAATAAAACAAAACAGAAACCAGGCCAACATCCCCAATGTTCAGAAGCAGATGCAAGGCTAGCTGCGTATATGTATATCAGTAAGCCAATTTTGCAACAACTAAGGAAGCAAGAGATTTAGCTTGCTTACCTCCTTAACCCAAAGCTATAAAGAGGCCAAATCAGCACCCCTACCCTTATTTTTGCCACATTTATAATAGACATATTTGACATAATATGTTCTCTTCAGCTCTGTCACCCAAGATCTAGAAATAAGCCGCTGGCGCTGGCTTTTTAATGTAGAAAAGCCAAGATAATACCAAAGTAATAAAAACAGGATCAGTGCTTGTCCAACTCTCTGGACAACTGAATGCCAAGCTTGCTCCCCTGAACTGCCCCATCTAAGAGGATCAACTTACATGGGGCAGAAGCAATTTTTATTGAAAGGCCAGGGAGACACTTGCACTAACTTACAAGTCCCATACAAGAGCTTAGGAAGCTATTATGAGAGACATGTGAGAGACGGCTGGACAAAGAAAACACACTGAGCCTCAGAATGACCCACTGCTTCTCCCTTCTGTCTTTCATTGGCAAAGACAGTTCAAGGGCCTTCTCATCCCCTCAACTACACTGTCGGCAGTAACTGGGGGATAGCAGGTCCCAGGTGCTGTCTAACAGGCAGCCTGCGGATTTCACAGCTATGGCTGCAGCACAGAATACCCTTGTGCTCTGCCCTAGAAACTCTCCCAGACAGCTGTGTCTAAGAATTACTTTGCTGCCTCTGCAAAGTGGTTATAAAAGCACATCACAGCCAGGAAAGTAATTCAAAAGTTTCTTTTATCTATCTGTCTGTCTATCTATCTATCATCATCTATCTGTGCTAGGTTCCCTGACCACAGGCAGATTTCAGGAATGTCCAGTGGACACAGTGGGGCAATCCCCCTGCTGCTTCTTTCTTTGACGACATGCAGTAACAGAAAGCCTACCTGGGACCCTGTCCTCCCTTCAGCACACAAGAATTAATTTTTAAAGCTTGATCCTTTCCTTGGGAGAGGGAAACAAGTATACAGTCTATCAGCTGAGAAGACCTTTCGTATACCCTGTGCGCAAAGTATGTCTGCGGCTGCAGAATCATGCTTCCCTGAGTTGACAGGGAAAGGGTTTCAGGATGGCCACTGCTTTGCTTTAACAGAAGCTTCGAACTGTCAGAGTAGACGGTTGCTAGAGTTTAAAGCAACTTACTGATTCTGTTGCCAAACATGGCCCTCCATACGCATAATGTGCAGAGACTTTTGTTGTTGCTTCTGGTAACGGCAACTGTCCGAAAGCAATAGCCTCCCTTCCCAGGTATCTGATGAGGTGAAAATTCCCTTGGGGTTCCTAAGCAGGTGTAGGCATTGCACCAGCTCTGAAACAAAGCTCAATTCCATTAAAATGACTCTTCATCAACCAGGTCAGGAAAACAATCACATTTTATTTTGATTTTCTAAATCAAATGCTTTCTTAAAACATATACCTATATCTATACGTTATACATATATATACCTATATTTCATATTTACCACAGATTCATCCAGAAACAAAACATACTTTGTGTATGTCCCCTTTAAACATATGTCTGAACTAACTGGGGGCTTGAGGGCCCCCTTAGGTCAAGAAGGGGTGTTTTCTTTTGAAAAGATGACTAATTCAAGAGATGTCAGTCTGAATGAATTTAAGCACATCTTGATTTTGTCTCCTACAGGTGTGTTGAACAAAAACCCTGTTGGTAATTATTCCCTGCCCATCTCAGAAAACAGAGTCCCATTGATATAATCAACACTTCACTGAACTGGATCAGAATAAGGATTTTCAACTCTTTTGAAAACAACTACAAATAGCCCCTAAAATTTCCTTCTCAGTCTTACTCAACATTTTTAATGTTTATGGGGAATCTCTTACTATTGCTTTTTCATTTTTCCTGTGAATTGAATATTTAAAATTTACTATATGGTACTGTGTTTGAGCTTTTAAGTGGTGAGGTAAGAAAAGGTATTTCTTTTAAAAGACAAATAAATACAGAAATATGGTTTACTATGAAGGGAAAAGAAATTAGTTGTCATGGAAATAATCTCTAATCCACTGATTAAAACATTAGAAAACTTTAATGCTTAATAATTCTCACACACATGAGCAACTTCTGCTGCCTGTCTCCTTTTGGCACCACAGGCAGTGAAAAAACAAACAACTCTCTGATCGTTTAAGGGCCTCCTAATCTCTAACAGCATTTTCTTAAACACAACTATTAAAAGTGGTAGGCAAGAGCATCATTACTTCTCTTCAGCTACGCCAGTGCATCAGTGACTTGAGAGGAGGGCAATTTGGGAAGGAGAATGTGGCCAAGGGAACAATGCAAGGTACAGACCACAACCAAAAAGATTGGAATAACTAAGTCAGTGAATCTGATACTTGATATTTGTATTATATTTTGTAGTTTATAAATTTTTTCCATTCATTAGGTTATATAATCTTCACAATTCTTTACAATGAAATGATTATTGTCCCTACTTTGCAACTGAAGAAGCCACAGCTGGAAAAAATTAAGTAAACAATGGACAATTAAAATATACATAAATAATTATTACTCCAGTTGCATTATTAAAAACTGATGTTTGTTTTTTTTTTTTAAATCATGGAGGCTAATGTGCTCTGTAAATATACAAGTTTTCCAAAGAGACAACTCAGTTAAATTTTCAAAAGTATAGCCCACTAAGGAAATGATAAATATGTAACTAGTATTTAAATGTTCCTTTGGGATAATTACTTCATTGTGTTTCACTGGCCCATCTAGTCAGCTTTTAGAGACCAGTTTTCAAAAATAGAAAATAAATAAACTCACATTTCAGGAAACTGGGCTACTGAAATTTCTTTTTTAGAATAAAAAGTTTGTTTTTGATTATATAAAATGAACATTACATTCCTGAAAGGTATGGCATTATGGAAAGCCAATTTAGAATGATGACATTCAGAAAGTATGTAAAACTTATCTTCCTCAGTTTTACAGAGAAACACAAATTAAAATAGAAGATGCATTCAGCTCTATTATTCTTCAACTAATAGTCTACAGCCTAAAGTCTGGGAAGCAATAAAATGGGACTCTAATCTATGTAATAAACAAAGATTATATATTGATGGAATATTTATAATTAAATTTTAATTTATATTTATTTCCAATCATTTCCTTTAGTTTTGTAATACTCTTGTTCAAAATTCAATGATTTTTTTTATGCTTCCCGTCACTTTCTTACTGTTGCATGTACACCCTTCTGCAATTTCCTTTCTGAGTGTACATAGTTTTACTTGACTGACTGCCATTTTCACACATTAATTTATTGAAGATTAGTATGTTTAAGATATTTATTTTTATTTCATATTTTAAAATAATCAAAAGGAAAATATGACTGGAAATTCACAAACCTGACTTTCACAGAACTTAAAAATACCCAGAGAAACTCTATCTCATCCATGTTAGTCTCTGCCATTCATTAAATGCCTCTATCTTTCCTTACCCCTGGGAAGCATTTGGTCTGTAATCTTAACCTAAACTTAATTCCTCTCATAACATTTGCATTATCATGTCAATAAACTGGCACCAATAAAAGTAGCTAATCCTACTGGTCTGCTTCTTTCACTGTTTGGACTTGTTATAAACATTTCAGATAGCTACTTCCTGCTCTAATGGTATTGCTTCTGGCCCCTAATGAACAGACCTGAAAAAACTTTAAGGTGATTTAGAAACATGTGACATGTTTTTCAAATGAGTGGTTTTTCAAATAACCTGACCTCACACAATGAGGACAGATGACTTCTAGGAATGACCTAAAAGGACTCTACCCTGTTAATTTCCCGAGACAATTGACGGTAAGACCATTGCTGTTCATTTCCTCCGGAAATGAGTCTTGGTAAATAACTAAATTGGCTACTAGCTGAGGGCTAGTAGCCAAGGAAAAGGCATTTTATTGAATGAAATTCTTTGCCCCTTGCACAGTAATACTGCTCTTTTAAAAAGATGATGGTGACCACTAATCATCAGAGAAATGCAAATTAAGACCACAATGAGATATCCCCTCACACCTGTCAGAATGGCCATCATCAATAACTAAACAAACAAGTACTGGCGAGGATGTGGAGA
Source organism: Anoura caudifer (assembly GCA_004027475.1). Classification (NCBI taxonomy): domain Eukaryota; kingdom Metazoa; phylum Chordata; class Mammalia; order Chiroptera; family Phyllostomidae; genus Anoura; species Anoura caudifer. The sequence continues at coordinate 28,046 of PVKU01000767.1, read as the reverse complement.
AAGGGGAAACCTTTGCACTGTTGGTGGGAATGCAGATTGGGGCAGCCACTGTGGAAAACAGTATGCAGTTTCCTCAAAAAATTAAAAATGGAATTGCCTTAGACCAAATGATTCTACTTCTGGGTGCATCTCCATAGAAACCCAAAAACACTAATTTGGAAGGATAGATACACTCTTATTTTCATTGTGGCAATACTCACAATAGCCAAGCTAGGGAAGCAACCCAAGTGCCTATCTATAGACAAGTGGGAAAAAAAGTGGTGGTACATATATATAATGGAATATTACTCCACCATAAAAAGAATGAAATCTTACCATTTGCAACAGCATCAGTGGACCTAGAGAGCATTATGCTAACTGAAACAAGCCAGTCAGATAAAGAAAAATACATTGTGATTTCACTTATATGTGGAATCTAAAGAACAATGTAAGTGAACAAACTAAACACACATACTCCTAGATACGGAGAAAAGACTGATGGTTGCCAGAGGGGAGGGGGGTTAAGAAACTGGGTGGAAAAGGTAAAGGGACTGAGAAACACAGATTGGTAATTACAAAATAGTCACCGGGATACCAAGTATAGCACAGGGAATATAGTCCATAATATTGTAATAGTTATGTATGGTGCCAGGTGGGTACTGAAAATATCAGGGGGAACACTTTGTAAAGTGTATGGGTGTCTAACCACTACATTGCACACGTGAAACTAATGCAAAATAAAATTGAACGTAAACTGTAATTGAAAAAAGAATTTACTAAAAGTTTTGAAAAGATCAAAAAGAGGATGATGACCATAATTTAACCTTTTCTTGGTGGCTCGCCGTGAAGAAAACGAGCCTCAGTATTTGTGACAGGATAATGGGAAACTGCCTTGGCGAAATGGAAGGAGAGCTGCACTCGGATTCAGAAGTCCTAAGTGACTCTTCTGACAATGGCACCTTCTAACTGTGTGATTTTCAATTTATGTCAGTGTTTTAGTCTCTTTCCCTGAAAAATAAGGCCAATATCACGTCCTTGGGCTGCTATGGGAACCAATGAAATGATTTGCGTAAAACCAGCCCCTACTGCACACTTACAAAATGTGGTTGCATTGAAATATTTAAGTATGGTTGTTTCCACTCTGAACTCACCCCACAGGGGAGGATCCTTGGCTTTGTCTCGGGCAGTGGCGCTCCGCGGGCGCCGCGGCCAAGTGAACCCATGCCAAGAGGAAGCGCCGGGCTCTGCTTCTCTCCTATCCTTTTTCATCTTCCCCAAACCATTTTCTTCACTGCTGTCAGCAGTCTTCCACTTGCTCCCATCAGTCAAGATATCACCCGTTACTTCTCTGTCACTAACCAGGTGGCACTCGAGACAACTTTCCCTTACACGGAGTGCTTTTAAGTGTGAAAGATGAGTGAATATCTCTATTTCAAGCCTGTGAGAAAATGTATGTCAAGAGCGCCATCCAAATTTTGTCAAGCCTTCATTATCCGGAACAGACGATCTATCTTACAGACGCCCGTGCAGTTGTTTTTTGAAGACTCTCTGAAATGCCAACATCAAGTGGAATTCCAGGAGTGCTCAATGTAAAAGTCTGTATCTAAGGTAGTAATAACACTCAAAGTTCTGTGGGCTGCCCGTGTGACAGATAAACATGTTCATGGAATCCCTGTCCTTAGAATACTTCATACCACAAATAGCACTCTGGTTGCTGGGTGGCCTCAGGAAAGAGACAGTGGTGTGAGGAAAAGTGTGTAGGAGTAACCAACTGTCCAGGGAGGGACACATATCCTCTCCAGAAATTTGGAAAGGACGCAGATTTCATTTGTGGGGGCCACATTAGGCCTTTTGTGAAAAACTCCAAATAGGCTAGGGTAGCCACTTATGGTCCTCTCTGAAAACCTGAGTTCTGGAAATTTGTTCCATAGGGGAAAAAAAGGTGAATCAGCCAGAAAAAAAAAGTCATTGTGTATTTGTATTCTTCTATTAGGAACATGCATGAACATTACAACACCTTTGAATATTCTGGGATTATGACATTTTCAACTACCAAATGTTAACCTACATAGGGCCCCAGAAAGAAAACACGCAGTCTCTCCTTATTTTTCTTACATGATGGAGAACTTGGCTCACTGGCAGGCAGACATTGGCAAAAACTATGCCAAATTGGACTAGATCTATCGGCAGTCAGACTCTGTTGAAAAAAATAAATAAATTCTCTGGAAAACTAATGGTATTATTTGGTAGTCTCACAGTTACACTCATTTTCTCCAATGCTTGGTGTGAATTTAAAATGTCAAAACCACCCTTCTCAAAGTTAATATGCCCAAATTAACCATATAAATCTTTGTCATTTCAAGAAAAAAAAAATATATCAGGATCTCTCTTGAGATCCACTCACAGAGAACATGGCCTGGGTCAATAGTTCTCAAAGAAGGGTGCTTAAGAATCCGCTAAAAAATTGTGGAAATTCCCCCCGCAAAATGGACTTCAAGTTTAATTGAGGATCACAGCATTTTGTCAGGTTGGAATAAAACACAGAGCTGGCAGCCCAACACTGGGTCACATCAGTGAATCTTAGACCACTGGGTACAGCAGGCTCTTAGGGGAATGAAGTTTGAGAAAGAGCATCTCGGTGGACAAATGTTTGGTGGAACATGAGTAATTTTCTGGTGGCAGCACTGAGACCTTCCGAATCACCAGGCAGTAAAGAATTTCATTTTACATTCTTAGGTGCAGGGTTTTTTAATGACCAACCCACATGAATCAACCAATCACTGAATCATGCAAAGAGTTTGAATAATAGTAAAATTCAGAGTTGGTACTAATTTACTTATGATAGATATATTTCATCTATAGTGGCAACTCTTTTAAACAGTCTCCACTTTATCATGTCACCAGGTTAGTACACATCCCTCATTTCCTCTGGAGAACTCAGCAGTGGAAACTCGCACCCAAATAAACATTCTAGAATCAGACAGCCCATGTACTTCTGCATGTACTGAATTGCGTAACTGCTAAGAGTCAGCTCAGTTGATTCCCAAATTTACCCCAGTTGTACTTTTTAATCAAAATTGCATAAAGTATCTATAAGTTGATCAAGTATGGGTATAGAAAGAACTAGTTGTTATCTTTATGAAAACTATGTGATAAAAAAGATAATATGATGAGGAAGTTGCTCCAACAATTGCTAGTGAATAAGGTGTGGGTGGGCGAGACAATTGGAAGAAAACATAAAAATCTCAGATTCTCTAAAAAGATTGAGTTTTCATCCCACTTCAAAGCTGTCAAAATTGATAATCATTGTTTATCACTGTTGGTGGGTTCATACAAGAAAGGTGAATGAACTCTTAAACAAAAGCCATTGGTCTGCATTAAAATACCAGTGAATAAATTAATATCTGCTCACTTCTTGTTAAAATGAAATATGTAAGATTACATATTTGTTTTATGATTCTCCATTTTTAACTAACTTTTAAAATTAATCTATCAACTAAGTACCCATTCACTTGGTATGTACTTTATTCAAGTAGGTTCACTGTGCTGCTTCTTTCATTTCATTGGACAACTACTCTGAAGTTTTTATGTAGAAATAGTGAGCTGATTTTGGATGGTCACTGAATGGGGTGTATAACTTATCTTTGGCATCTAATGTAATGGAATTATAGAAACATTCCTTAGGATAAGTGGGGTTTATTGTTATGAGATGGGTCCCATGAGTCACTCCTCCCTGATTTTTTACCATTGGATACTACCATCCAATATTAATTTCTTGGACTGATGGAGTATGGCAAAAATGATGCTACACAATTATTGGGCCTCAGCCTCCCTAGGACACCTCAGACCTTTTGCTTTTGTTCTCTTGCTGCCATGAGGTGCCATGCAAGAAGCTCAAGCTAGCCTGCTGATGGAAAACAGGCCATGGAAAGATGGAAGACCACTTTGAAGAAAGAAAGGCCAAACCAGGACCCATTTGTTCCAGCCATCATAGATGAGATGCAAAATATGAGATGTAAGTCCATCTTGGGTGCTCCAGACCCAGTCATGACACCAGCTGACTGCAGACAAACACACGAGCCCACCCCGCTGGTACCACTTGGGGCAGAGACAAGCTGCACAGCTGAGCCCAGACTGTCACAGAATTGTAAGCAAATAAAAAAATATTTTAGACCACTAATTTTGAGGGGGAGTTTGTTACACAATAATAAGTAGCTGTCACAAAAATTAATGGTCAGAAAGCTTTGGAAGCCTATGGTAGATACTCCAGTGGTCCTCTGATGTCTGAGAAGACATATAATCACAGGCCTTAATGTAACAGCAATTGTAAAACTAAAAAAGCTGTCTCTCATGAGAAAAGGAAAGTTACCACTCATGTTTGTTGAAGTTTTTAGAACAAGGTTCTGACTATTTTTATAATTCAGGTTTTAAGTTCAATTCACAACCTTAGAAGCAACATTTTTCAGGAGCGATTTTGTTCATACTGCAGAAATAAAAATATGGGAGGCTAAAAAGTAAAAGGACAGTGTTAATGCCACAGCATTTTTTAACAATTTTATTTATTGATTTTTAGAGAGAGAGAGAGAAGCATCAGTGTGTTGTTTCACTTATTCATGCACTCATTGGTTGATTCTTGTATGCACCCTGACAGGGGATACCACCTGCAAACTTGGTGTATGGAGACAATGCTCTAACAAACTGAGCTACCCAGCCCAGGCCTATTGCCGCAGTATTTTAAAAATCAAATAAAACGTTGAAACAGCAGAACAGTCATGTAGTCCATGAATACCAATTTAATACTGTGCTACTTTAAAAAATATAACCCAGACAAAACAGATTGGTTATTAGAGAAAAATACAGGGTCCGGCTGAAGTAACACCTGCTTGAGTGTGGTTGGTAGGGTAATAATATGGGTGTAATGATTTACAGCTTTAATTTGAACATTTCACCTAAAATGTCATATGGTGGGCTTGAATGTGATATTGTTGTTACAGAATTACATGCTTAAGATTTTGTAATAAAAAAGGCGCACTATTTGGGCTGGACCTCTGTATAACCTTGGTGACAAATACAACTATTGTCTTTGGATCGATGTGTTCATTGCAGCGTCAGCAGCAAACCATTGTTAGAACTGATTTCTCATTTCACCTTATCCATGCATTTTCCCAATTATTTTTCTCCCTACTGTGTGCAAATATGGAAAGTACTGGAAACAGCACTTAGAGTGGGAAGGGGCAAAGGGGAGGGGGGAACCCCTCCCTCAGGAACTTCTACAGAATCAAAGTAAAAACAAACACCCTTCCAATCATCTGAGTAAATGATCATCAAAATGATGAATTGCCCTTGCTTTTTCTCCATTCTCTCCAGTACACATTAAAAAGCGATAATTTATTTCAAAAAATGACCAACCTTATTTGAATATTCGCAACAGGGGGCTCCACACATACATGCTGATATTTTTAAAGCAGAACATGTTTTCAGCCTGGTGTGAGAAGATAAAATATTTCACAAATCACTGTGCAATATATTTGTGGCTTTTTTTTCATTTCTCAAGAAACATGTTTCTTCCAGAAGCACAGTTGATAAAACATGATTTATTTTTATAATTTCACCAGAGAGAAGCTAAAAGTACCTAACCAGCTTTCATAATTCTGTAAAATTAACTACCAGTGATTTTTGCTCATTTTATATCCTTACTCTGAGCTTTGCTTTAAAGACTGTCTTATTTTCTTTTTTTGGTTTGAGCCTAGCAGAAAAATAGACTGTTAGAATAAAAAGAAATTACTAAAACATTTCCTTTCATTCCACAGTTTTCAGATAATTGTAGTGCTCTTTTTCTTTACTCTAGAATACAACCTAAAATTACTAACTGTTAATTAATTGTTAAAGTCAACATCACCTGGTCTGTGTCCTTCCAGTTTAAGATGACATTTTCTAATAGCTAAAGTAATAAATTATTCACTCATTAGAGACTCAGGGCCTTATTTTATGAGCAGTAGAGAGTAACTGGAGGGTGTTAAATAGATGAGAGAGACCAACTGTACAGCATTTTAGAAAGACAGCACTAACCGCAGAGTAGAAATGGATTGGAAGGAGACAAGACTGGAAGTCATACTATGGCTGGTTTCAGTAACCTAGGAAACACAATGACAGGAACCACAGCAGTGCTGCTATAAAGAATCACCATGACTTTTGTGGCTCACACCAACACACATTTATTATCTCACAATTCTGGGGTCTCCCTGGGCTATCAGCAGGAGTCACAGGGGCTGTGTGCCTTTCTGTTTCCTTGCATTTTCTATCTTCTAGAGGCTGACACATTCCGGTGTCATGGTCCCTTTCTCTATCTTCAAAGCCAGCAATGGCTGGTCAACGTTTTCTCATAATATCATCTCTCTGGTTCAGAATCTTCTGTCTTCCTCTTCCCCATTTAAAGGCACTTGCAAGCTACCTGATAACCTAGGCAAATCTTTATTTTAAGGCCAGCAGTTATGGCTGGTACAGCTCAGTGGACTGAGCATGGGCCTGCAAACCAAAGGGTCGCTGGTTCAATTCCCAGTCAGAGCACATGCCTGGGTTGTGAACCAGGCCTCCAGTACAGGGTGCATAAGAAGCAATCACACATTGATGTTTCTCTCCCTCTCTTTCTTCTTCCCTTCCACTCTGTCTAAAAATAAATAAATAAAACCTTTTTTTTTTAAAGGCCAGCTGATTAGCAACTTTAATTTCACATTTAGCCTCAATCACCCCTCACCACGTAACACAACATATTCACAGATTAGTAGTTAGAGTGTTAACATCTTTGGTGGTCATTATCCTCCCTCCCACAGTGGGTACTGAGACAAGTGGAAGGATTCAGGAGATATTCTAGAAGCAGAAGTAACCACACTTGGAGACGTATGACTCCTTGCAGAACAACTCTGCATTCTCAGCCGATTCTGTTGTTCCTCGCTTCTTTCCTTCATTCACTGATAGCCTAGCATTATTGGGGTGGGGGGGGATATCTAGGTAGATGACCAAAACAAATTATTAAAATAAGAAAAATATTTTCAAAAGGGGTCAGAGCAGAAGTGGCGTAAGGGGAACTATCTGAGTAAAGGGCCAAGAATGACCTTTAGAAGCAGTTCTGAGATCTCCAACACCCCAACAGAGGAGTGATCTTTACGCCTTACTCATGGCCATGATGAATTTACTCTGGAAAATTTTCAGGGAAGTGTTACTATTCACCTTGGATAGCTCTTTAGAAAAATCTTAGCCTTAAACAATGTGACTTCCTGGTGATATCGCCAAGATAAATTATCAGATTTCCTCAATTCTAATAGTCACACTTTCCCACACTATGTTTCTGAAATCAGGATGAATGTGGACACATAACATAGTATTAATTGGGATTTTTTCCCTCTCAAAAGTTGTTTACAGTCGATGAAGCCTGACAATTAAGGATATACGGTAATTGTGTAACATCCTTTGACATAATTGTGTAAGAATTAACAAGTTGTTCTGATCTACTAGGTTATTGATTACAAAAGTGTTTCTACCAACACTAAATATAATTATTTTAGAATACAGTGGTCATCCCTAACCCGTGGGGGATACGTTCCAAGACCCCCATAGGATACCTGAAACAGAGATTAGCAAACCCTATATATGTTATCTTTTTTTCTTATTAATACCTACCTATGATGAAGTTTAATTTATAAATTATACACAAAAGAAATTAACAATAACTAATAATAAAATCAAATAATTAGTATACTATAATAAAAGCTACGCAAAAGACTTTGGTGCCTTCATTAAGCAAAGTAAGGGTTATTTGAACACAAGCACTGTGATGCCATGGCAGTCAATCTGATAACCCAGGCAGCGACTAAGTGACTAATGAGCAGGTAGCACATACGGTGTGTATATGCTGGACCAAGGGATGGGCAGGACCAAGTGGGATGGCGAAGGACTTCATTCCACTACTCCGAATGGCACACTATTTAAAACATAAATTATTTATCTCTGGGACTTTCTATTTACTATTTTTAGACCATGGTTGACTGTAGATAACTGGAACCCTGGAAAGCAAAACCACTGAAAATTTTGATTTTTCAGAGGACTACTGAAATTGATCTAAAGACAGTTACAATAGGCTGAACAATGACCCACAAAGATACCAGATCCCACTCCTAGAACCTGTGGCTATTACTTTATGTGGCAAAAATCTTTGTAGTTATGATTGAGTTAAAGGTATTGAGATAGGGTGATTATCCTGGATTATCAGGGTGGGGCCTAAATGCAATTTCATGGATATTTATAAGAGAGAGATTTGATATAGACAGAGGAGAAGGTGATGTGAAAAGAGAGCAGAGAGAGTTTTGAAGGTGCTAACCTTGAAAACTGGAGTGACACAGCCACTAGCCAAGGAATGCTAGTAGCCACCAGAAGCTGATAGAAGCAAAAACCAGATTCTTCCCTTGAGCCTTGAGAGGGAGCATGGTCCTGCTAACACCTTGACTCAGCCCATTGATACTGATTTCAAACTTCTAGTCTACAGAACTGTGAGGGAATACAAGTTTGGGCTAATTTGTTACAGCAACCACAGGCAACTCATACAACAGTTTTTCTGAGAGTAATTATGCAACAGAACCAGTGGCTTGTTCAAGACAATCCTATATTTTTCTTATGACAGTAAAACAATTCTATGGGGGCCTAGGAAAATGAATTTCTGTTCAATCTGAATTGAGCAAACTGTACTTTTTCTTGAATATTTCAGGGACTACAGTGAAATTTTTGATTGTCTATAAAATGTCTTACTGCTCCTCACAATGTAATAGGCATGTAATCTTGGCAGGAAAATAGACCCCAGGCTCATCTCTAGGGTGAGCTCCACTTTTTCTAGTCACATTGGAAACCCATTTCTCCAACCACAGGGACTGTCCTACTGAGAAAGGCAATGTCCATAAACAAATGATAGTCTCTTTGCCAGAGCGTTGGTCTAGACCAGAGTGTCAGACTCATTTTCACTGAGGGCCACATCAGCCTCGCAGTTGCCTTCAAAGGGCCGAATGTAATTTGAGGACTGTATAAATGCAACTACTCCTTAACAGTTAAGTGAGAGCTTAGCACTGCTGCCAGGTAGAAACAAGGTGCCGGGCCAGATAAAACAAGGTGGAGGCCAGATTCAGCTGCAAGCCTTGTGTTTGCCACCTGTGGTCTAGTCTGAAGTCAGACCAAAGAGCTGTGAGATGTTTGAGAAACATGGTTCCTTACCCTTCTGGGAGAAAAATTAGAAAGCAGGTCTTTTCCCACTGTATATGAACAAGAAAAAAGCTAATAACAAGTAGGCAGAATGGAGACATGCAAATATATGGACTCTGGATGACAATGCTGATGTACCAAATGCTTTATTGAACAACTATAGGCTGGAAGCCATTTTATACCTTTAAAATGATTAATTTATTTAATCCCTATGACAATCCTGTAAGGTATATTACTAATCTTGAAACCTGTTACATAGCCAACAAACTCCTTTGTCACCTACAATCATACACATTCACACTATTAACACTACACAGCTTTATCTGAGGTAGGTATGAAGAGGTACAAAGCACCACCTAAAACCACCAAATACTGAAATCAGACCCTGAAGCATGAGCAGGAAAACTGCCTGATGTTCTGCAGCACCAGCCTGACCGGTCCCCAACTGCATCAGCCCAACTTCCTGCTTTCCCCTAGGTGGTCAAACACTGTTGGTGAAAACGGAATAATTGAATAGTATAACACTCCAACCCCCCGTGGCTTCCCATTTCATTTTAGACATCAGTGCTGCCCAGATATAGGCATTCCTTCACTGGCTACTCATCAGCTATCTTTTGAGTTCTCCAGTGCAGTAATTCCAAATGTGTATTATGTTCTTCTTGGGCCTTAATACATCTTATTTTCCTGATCTTAGATGAAGACCATGTTTATTCTATCCTTGAGATGAGGGATATTACCTGTGAATCTCCTCAGCTATTCTGCCTGTCCTCCTTCCTTACTCCGTCATGGGTTATAGCTGGATTCAGCTGCACCGAGCTCTCCAGCTTGAGACTAGTTCCCATGGTTGTCTGTTAGTCTAACCTCCAGACATCCTGCTAGGACTGTGCGCTTAACAAGGGCAAAACAACTCATTAATACCCTCTTTCCCTTATCAAAACCTTGCTGTTTCCCTGTATTCCATATTATTGTGGTAATTAGAACATGAAGAAAAGTGGAGATGCGAGTGGATGGATATGGAAGGCAAAGCATTGACATCACAATTTTCTGTCTTGCAAACCTCGCAGAGACATGGAAATTGTTCTGATATCTCCAACCGCATTAGGAAGGTGGACAAGGACACTCACAGACCTGAGTCAGCTCCCTCACTGACATTTCACACAAAAGGAAACTATTATGTGTGGACTGAAAGATCTATAATCTAGTACACGCATAGAAGCACTCATGAGCACAATACAGGAATCCTCTTTAGCTGTGTTGAGATGAGGAACTAATTAAATGTTGGCAACAGCTTTTTATTGATAGTGTCAAGAAACAACAAGAAAGCAGGCCTCATGTATTTTTAGAGTCCCTTAACTTGGGGATCGCTTCTGTACTCCTTCCTCTCTCTAAGCCCCATCTACTAGTCATCCTTCCCAGAATCATCACCCAACTACTGCTCCTCCTTTTCTAAATCCTGCTGGAGATGGCAGCCTCAACACCCTGGGTAGAGGGTAGTGTCTGTCCCCATCCTCACTGGTGAAATCTTGCTCGTCTTTCAAAGTCCAATCCTGACATTATTTCCTCTGTGAATACTCAATGACTTCTCTTTTCCGTTTGTCCTATCAGAGATGATTGCGTATCATGGTCTCTGGCCCAGTGTTCATACTCCCCATATATCTTTGCATAAATAGTCATGCATTGGTAGGTAAGCCTTATTCAACTTGTGCTCTATGGGGGGGCGGGGAGAACAGAGACATGATACCACCTTTATTTTATACTCTCTGCTCCTAACACTGTTGTTGACACTACTTGGTAAAGGTGAATTTCCTGAAAACAAAAATACTTGTACAGCAGTTCCCTGAATTTCATTCAATGTTTTTCATCATAACATTGATGAGATGCCATAGGAACTTAACTACTATTTATATCAATTAGTCTGTGTTAAAACTGGTTTTATTATACGTCATTTCACTGGCGATCACAGAACCAATCAACGACATTAAGAGAAGGCAGAATGTACAGATATATAGCTGCAAAGGCATAATTCCCGGGGAACACCAGCACATGTGAGCTCTGGGAATTTTGGTGTCACAATAAGTGTTTTGTGTTGCATTTATTCCAAAGTGCAGTGCATTTTAGGGTGGGGTGAAGTTGTTAATGGGGAAAGGCGGAGGCATCACACACTCCTGCCTAAAGAAACTGCACAAGCCCTGCCACAGCCTCGCTGTGATGCCTTCAAGTCAGTCCTGAAACGACCTTGGAGAAGAGTGCCAGACACAGTTGTAAATTGGCTCATCTCTGCTGTGGACCAAGAGCTGAGACATAGACGCATGAAAAGGACATAGAGATGATTACTTTTCAAAGGGATATAAAACACCTGAATGGCATAATACATGAATATTTCAGTATCACTAAATTCCTTACTACATTAGTGTCTGTCATCCACACAGAAATAGATGGTTTTGCACATAGCCCCTTCATATTTCCAAACTAGCGAATGTAAAAATAGTTCTGTATGCTTGTTTGGACAAAATTTTGCAAGCCACAGAACAGATTGTATTGTTTGTAGACTGTTGGTAAGTCTTACTTGGAAGGTTGAATATTGCTTCCTTTTATCATCCCTTCCCATGCGCCAGGCCCTATGTTGTGCACTTGTGTAACAACAGGCATGATTATCCCTTCAGTTGCAAGGAAGGGAGGGGAGACTTTTCTGAGAGGTTTAATGACTCACTCAAGGTCACCATCTAGCAAATGAGAGACGAGGTTTTGAACCTCTCAATCGGATGGACTTCAGAAGCCCATGCACTTACGTACTAGGAAGAGTATAGCGCTCTCTAATCAAGCACAGGGAGTCCAGCCACCCAAGTGTCACCAGAGGCTGCTTCTAGCTGAACAGCTATATGAAGCTGTTCTTGAGTGAAGGAGCCACTTTTTGCAGGCTTTTCTCAAGTCATGCAGACCCAAGTGTTATGTTTTTGTCTTGCTTCCTGTAGAATTTTTCATCAGGAAAGATACCAAGAGGTGGGAACAAAAATAGTTGGCTAAAGGATTTTCTCTTTGCATTTCCACGCTGAGGCCATCTGCTTAGGAACTGCAATCTTTTGAAGGCAAAACTGGGTGGTGAAGAGGGGTGTCTGTTGATCATTTATAGCTGATTTAATCAGAGGACACTGTTGGCCTTTTCCTGGAGATTGAGCCTTAGAATTTGTACTTCCCAGGATGTCCGCCCCTATATCCTTCTCGTTGTCTTCAGGTCTCCAATGTCACCTCCATGAGGCTGTCCCCTTCACTTCTATAGCCTCCTGTCCCTACCCGAATCAGAGTTCCTATACACTGTACCCAAATCCGTGGTTTGTCTCCCTCAATAGACTGGGAAGTCTGTCTTCTTCCCGCTTCTACCTCTAGCACCAGCAAAGTGGCTGGCACTTTAATAGGAGCTCAATAAATAATCCTTGTTCAATAAAGAAATGCTGCTTTCAGATTAATTGTTATCAGTTATTAAGGATCTGAGAAACTAAGGATCACAACCAGTGGGTCTAATTTTGTGGGGTATGGTGACAATGGAGATGAGGGAAGACTTGGGACACAGATCACTATTAGATGAGGGTCAAGGAGGGGCATCAGCTGGGGCTGGAGCAGAGGTGGGGCTGGGTTGGAGCAGGAAATGTGATATTCTCCATCATCATCATCATCATCACCATCCTCATCATAGGATGTTGGGCACCTTCTGTGATGGGGAGAAGGCAACAGGGGAAAGGGAAGACTTTTTCAGGGTAACAGAAAGGGAGAAGAAAACACTAGAAACAAAGTTGATACATTCTCAGTGTTACCATAGGCCAATCTTGGGGCCTTCTTTGGGTTTCAGAAAAAGAAAAAGATGAATAAAGGAAAGTTTTTTTGTGTTTTCTGGCCAGGAACTTTCATTTGGCCTAGTTATGTTGTTTGGGAACTTTGCACATTTCAAGGATCTAATTTAATTTGGTAATTAATGAAGGTACCAGTAAGATGTTAACATTGTTTCAAAGAAGAATTCCATGAACCATACATTCACATAAAATCAGAAATGATGAAATATAGTTGCAAAAGGGGTTGATATCTTATAGTGCAGAAAAACACAATGTTTCCAGATTATCTTTTCTACAGAGTGGAAGTCAATTGTATCTCCATAAAACAAAATTCCTTTGCATTTTTAAATGGCAAACATCATTTGCATTACTCTCAGTTTTCTACTAATTCTATGCATTCAAAATTGTAAAATAGTCTAATCAATGCAAAAAAAAATTATCAAAGGTAATCAGAGTTACAGAATCAGATAATCCTGGAGGGTCCACTGGAGAAGATATGGACACTCCACTGAAAAGATAGCCTGTGACTATTTTTCCCACATCCAAGCTTTGGATAAGTTTCCTGACAAAATGAGTTTAAAATGAAAATGACTATGAGTAGGTAGTTAGCTTGTAAGACTATGATCTTAGACCTTTTATAGTAAGCTAAGAACAGTAGCACCTTATAAGGGCACTGCCTTATTCTAAGTACCTTTTATGTATTAGTTATCCTCTTTAATCTCTATAAACCTGTGAATTACATCCTATCCTCCCCAAATTACAGACTGAAAACTGAGCGTAGGGAGGTTCAGTTATCTGACTGAGGTCGCCCATCTGGTAGGCAGCGGAGCTGGAATTCCCACCCAAGGAGTGTGGTTCTACAGTCTGTTCCCTGGCCTGAACTGAGGTAATGACATAAAAGTAGATGATCTTGAGAGTTACTTGGGAGGAAAGAGCTTGCAACTTCTGTTGATTAGATTGGGGGGGATTGGGAAGGAGGTAAGGTAAAGAGCACAGCCAGACAGGGAGAAAAAGTGATAAAATAGAGGAAAGAATTGAGGATATTTTATTCCATGTTTATCTAGTATTTTGAAAATTGGAGAAAAGGGGGCATCAAATTATGTTGCTCTGGTGTTATTTTACTGCAAACAGGGGTACGGTAATATAAACTATAGCTGTTCCAGGCTGGAGATGGCAGCCATCACTGTTTCCAGGAGACGACACTATTGTTAATTAAAGTTCACACAAGTGAGGGGGTGGGTTTCAGCTTCAGATGGCTGGATGCAGAAAAGATGCCAGCAAAGGCCCTGCAAGTGGACTTGAGGACATTTGGGGAGGGATCTAGAATTTCTAATGCCCAGAACTAGTTTTAGAAGGGAGACCAGGGGTGGCGGTGGGGCAGTGAACACTTTCTTGCCACCCCTCCACTCCTCTGATTCAGGTCCTTGCTCTGTAGGTCCTTGCTCTGTAGAACTTTGCTACAGGAAAGTGAGGGTGGAGGCCTTGGACATCTACAGCCCAGGATGGGAATCTCATGTCTGGGTATGAGGTTTACAGGCTTTAAATGCATCATCTAAGCCAACATTGTAACTGCTCCTCAAATACCATGAAGTCACTATTATGACCCTCCTCTTGTACAGATGAGGAAACTGAGACTTGGAGCACTCACTCACTTGCCCACTCAGGGTGGGATGCCAGCAAGGCAGTCCTACCTCAGAGGCTGCCCCCAACACAATGCAATAACCAGAAGATATCTATAGAAAAACAAAACTGAGAAAAAAATTTCCAAACCACTGAAATGAAATATGGTTTAAAGAAATCATACTTTATCTAAAATAATCTCTACTCCGTTTGGAAAATAATCTAGACAAGTGCTGCATGGCTTAAAATCCTAACACAAATATTACAGAAATTAAGATGCTTCTTTAATACAAAAGATCTTTCAATGTCTGGTTTAATCCAGGCCTCATCAGCCCAAGGCATTGAGAGAAACCCTCTCTCTACATCTCTAGGAGCAGAGCAAGGCCTCCTTTCGAAAATGAAAATTGAAGTGAATAAGAAACAACATGCTTTTCTGGCCTCCAGGGAGATGAAATCAGAGTTCAGCAGGCCCTGGTTGCCGGGAAAACTCTGGGCTTGGACAGAGATCTCCGCGTGGAGCATGGCGGAGCCACTGCTAGCTGCTGACACGTGAAGATGGAAACGCAACTACTGGTTGCCAAATGTTTGGTTTTGCTCCACTTCCAAGGCGTGTCTGAGAAACCCCACTGCAGCCTCGGGGACTGGAGCCCAGGCACATGACAGGGATCCTACATTGCAAATTAATGGTGCTGCCAATTCTGAACGTGATTGACAGGCTGTTTAGAATTCAGCCCTTAAATAAAGATACTCTGCTTCTAACACTTATACCTTTATGGTGCATGTCTAAAGGGCATTTATCAAGTGAGGCCAATTAGCAATACTTGAGTGTTCAAGTTAAACAAATTTTCTAGCTAAACTTCAAAACCTGTCATTTTAGAACTTGGTAAGCATTTAATTCCTATGTAAATTATACAAATGCATTTTCATTAATCACTCCCAGAACAATAAAAGAACAATACTTTCATTCTAACTTATATAAACAACTTTCTGATTTAGGGTCAAGTATTTTATGGTTTTTATAATTTTGTTGTGGCTTCCCTTCTTGATTTAATTACATGCTGCTAAAATATCCTCTTTCCTACTGCAGGGTACTGAAATTCTATTTTTTGCATGTTAATAAGTTTACAATCTGCTGAGAGTAACTATAAATAGCGTTAATGATATAAGACACAGTTCTGCTATTTTATTGCCTAAAAAATTACATTTCAAACTGTTCCAGATTAAAGGAAACTAAAGAAACTCTACAAACACACACAATATTTGATGCTATCCTGGATCCTGTACTGGGGTTGGGGCAAATGCTATAAAAGACATTACGTATTGGTCAACTGACAAAGTTGGAGTACAAGTAGCATGTTAATTTGTGTTAGTGTGTGTATGTGTGTGTGTGTGAGTGTGTGTGTGTGTGGAGAGACACAGAGAAAGCACACTAATTATGAAGAGAAGTGTTACATGTCAGCAAGAGGCAAATCTAAGCAAGGAATATATGAGTTCTTTTTAGTATTCTGATTTTTGCCACTTTTTAGTAAGTTGGGAGATTATTACCTAATAAAAAAATTTTAATGGCACGTTACAAGAAAAATTAATAAAAAGTCCCCTTAGAACATTTTTCCCTGGAAAATTTCTTATGCATTATTTATAAGCTTAGTCATGTAACTATAAACAAATATTAAATATTTACTTCCCTCACCTTATTATAACCCTATTGATTCCAGCTGAGCCTGGGGAAGCCTGGCCAAGAGTCAGCGTGGCAGCAGCAGCAGGTCTAGAGACACCCAGGAGAAGCCGTGCTTGGGGAGAAGGAGGCCAGGCTACGGCCTCCCCCTGTCCCGGAGAGAAACCTCCGAAGTCCCAAGCCTTCCAGCACCGAGGGGTGCTAAGTGCCTGGCACTCAGTCAGTGCTTCTCCAAGACTGAGGGAGTAAGTCAATGCGCAAATGACTGCAAGGAGAATGATGGATCTTTTAAATAACTTAGTGTAAAATGTAGGCAATCGACTCCCACTTCTGGGAAAATGGAATGAATATACATACTTTTCCCTGTTCTGCCCACTAAGTACAACTACAAACCCTAGATATTATAAATAAAATGAACACACAAAGCCTCTAAAAGGTGCTGAGGAGGAGGCAGAGTGGCTAGGGACTTCACGACCCAAGGGATGACACAGTGCTGGGTTCCCTGGCTCTTCTCTTAGCTGTGTGCATCCCAGATTTGGACCTGGGGAAGCCAGCAACTCAGAAATAACAACCAGTGCAGACTTAAAGACAAAGACCATTCTCTCTTGCCAAAGGACCAGCAATGAGGATATCTAGGCAGACAGCAAACTATGAGACAACAATTGCTCTACTATAGCCAGAAATCACAGACAAGAACTGTGGCTACATTTTTACCAAATGCCAAGTAGACAGCCAACGTTCCACCCTTGCCCAGCTGTAACAAGTGCCTCAATTCTCTGCTCCCCATAAGAGGCAATGTCAGATGAGGCCAGCTAGGGAAGCTGGGACCTTCATTTCCACTGGGTGGTAATAAACCCTGCACCTCCCCCCCCCTCAGTGTCAGTGGAGACCACATGGGGAGCCTGGACTTCCAGCCCCACCCAGCAGTAATGAGGCATCCCTCTGGGTGGTGTCAGCAGAGGCCTAGTGGAGGCTCAGGGATTTCACCACCACTCGATGGGTGTGGGTGGGTGGCATGCCCCACCCACTTTGTGTCAGAGGGACAAAGGAAAGCAGTAACCAGGCCCATCTATCATCCCAGGGAAGGTGTAGCAGAGGCCCAGTGGGGAACTAGAAGTCCCACCTCTGCCCAGCAGTAGCGAGACACGTCCTCCCACCACCAGCACCTGGGTGTCAAGAGAAGCCAATTGATGAACCTAAAATTCTAAGCCCTCCTGGTAGTAATAAGATGGAACCCACTCCCATTACCAGAGAGGTGCCAAAGGAAGACAGCTAAACTGAAGGTTTAAATAAGATCCAGAGTTTCCCAACATAATACCCCAAATATCTAGATTTCAGTTGAAAATTACATATCATAACCAAAACCGGGAAGATCTCAAAATGAATGAAAAACGACAACCATCTGATGCAAACACTGAGATAACAGAGATGTTAGAAATATCTGACAAAGATTTTATAGCAGCTATCACTAAAGTGTTTCAGTGAGCCTTTATAAACACATACAACACAAATGAAAAAGTAGAAAGTGTCAACAAAGAAGCAGAAAGTTTCAGCAAGGAAATCAAAAGATGCAAAGAAAAAAGAAATTTTGGAACTGAGAAATACAATAGCCAAAATAAAAAAACTCAATGGAGAGGCTCAAAAACAGAACAGGGGGAACAGAGGAAAGACTTAATGAACAAGCAGCTAGAACAATGGAAGTTATCAAATGTGAACAACAGAGAGAAAATAGAATAAAAGATAAACATAACCTCAGTGATGTGAATTATGATAGAACATTCAACAGTCATGTCACTGGAGGCCAGCAGGAGAGGAGAAAGAGAACATAGCTAAAAAAAGTATTAGAAGAAATTAGGGTTGAGAACAATCTAAATTTGGCAAAAGACATAATCCTAGAGATTCAAAAGCTGAGCAAATGCTAAGCAGGATAATTCACAAAAATATCCATGCCAAGGTACAGAATAAACTTCAGAATACTATAGACAAAGAAGAAACCTTGAAAACAGAGAGAAATGATGCATTACCTATAAGGCAGAAAACAATTTGAGTGACAACAGATTTCTCATCAGAATTCACAGAGACCAGAAGGAAGTGGCAAAATATTTTGCCAATGAAAAATGCTGAAAGGAAGAACTGCTTACCCAGAAATCTATATCCAGTGAAAATATCTTTCATAAATAAAGGGAAATCAAGACATTCTCAGAGGAAGAGAAATAAAGAGAATTTCTCACTAGCAGACCTACATTTAAAGAATGTCTAAAGGAAGTTCCCTAAACAAAAAGCAAAAGATAGAAGAAAGATACATCAAGAAGAAAAAAAAGAACCCAGTAAGCAAAAATATGGGTAAATAAATATCTTGTTGTCTTGAGTGTTATACATTGTTTGACAGTGGAAGCAAAAATTAAAACACTGTCTGACCTAGTTCTAAATATATGCAGCCTTTAGACCTCTGGCTTATAAACATCTATGCAGAGGAAAGCAAAGGAGTCTGGCATACTTGGAAACATAAATAAAATTTAAAAATAATTTCAGACATGAAGACTAACTTAAAGGAATGCATAGCGAATGGATTCGGGACCAGGAAATAATGACAAAAGGACTTTCATGATTTAGACACACACATATATACAGGCAGACACAGACACAGAGGGTGAGATAGGGGACCTCAGAACCATGAAAAAGGCATGCGTGGTTATTTACTGGTGTTCTCAGCAGAATGGCTTTTGACAAGCCCAAGGTTCCTTTTCCTGTCCGTTTAATAAATAGCACTGTGAGATGTCAAACAAAGCATCAGGCTAGAAACATCTGCCTGATTCATGGGCTCTCTGCTATTCTTGTGGCTTTGGCCCCTTTTAAATCTGGAACTACTTGAGTCAAAGTGGCAGGTTCAGTCTTCTCCAATCCCCACCAAGTGTGCCTTACATACAGGGACTTACCCTAACTCCTAACACTCTGAATGGCACCAGTCATTCTGTGGGCAGTCTTGCTCTGACCTTGAGCCTCTGCTTAGATACTTAGCTTCACCTCAGTTCCCGAGTCCCGTCTCGGGACTCCATGTGGCCAGGCCAGGTCTGACCTGTCCTCATGGGCTGCAACCTCTCTTGGTAAGTCACCTGCACTTCCATCCCTTCCGGAGCAGGGTCTGGCATTTCCCTTGTCACCCCACCACAGTGCCCAGGGCCCCATTTCCTCCTGACACACATTGCTTGTTGCTGCCTGCCCACATGAACTGCTGAGCATTGCCAGTTCCTGCTGCTTATGAGGACACCTCATTCCCTCACAGTGGAGGCCCCACACCGATGCTTCCTGAACACTGCCCAGAGCCCACTGCCAGGTCCTTCAGAGAGCGTGTCCTCATGGCAGGTGCACTTTTTTCCTGCCTCACCTCATGGGATGCATCAGATTGTAGATCCGTGCCTTTCCCTTCAGGGTCCCCTCTGCTGAATCTTACCAGACATAGGCAAATACGCCATCCTAATATATGGGGGGTAGGGGAGAAGGAAGCATGGTATGAAAGCTTAAGGGGGAACCCCCCCCACACACGTATATTCTACAACATTACCTTGGATCACAAACACATACAAATCGAACTTTGGACTTGGAGAGACTATAGAACTTATGCAAAATAATGATTCCCAGATTTTCCAAGTGGCTTACCATATAGAAGAAAAGGCAGACAGGGAGGGAGAATTTGGTTTGCCTTAAAAGGGACATCTGCTTTCACCATTATTTAATAAGAAAAGGGGCACTTTAACAGCAATAATATAGGACGAGCAATCACAGAGTTTTAAAATGACATAGTTTAGTTTTATAAAAATTTGTATTGTCCTTTATTTCCATTTATTTGGCCTCATACTCTTCTAAACTCTTCCATAAGCTAACAGTGTTACTCTCACCAGCATTCAGTTATTTTGTTGTTGAGCAGCGGCCCAAGCACTGAGCTGGAACGAGGCTCTGGTTTCACAGATGAGAAAATCATTCATTCACTCAGTTAGTTACTAATACCAATGGCAGACTGCTGCATGCTGATTTCCAGTTCAATGTTCTTTTTACAACATTTGCTAAATTTAGTTTATGATCATTTTAAGTGACTTTTCTGCGGGTACTAATATTGGCAACAACTATACTTAACATCGATTAACCATCCCTTTCCCTGCAGTGACTAAAGAATCAGAGGTTTATATTCATCAGTGTCTCAACTGAGTGGCTCTCATACACCAGGTAAGAAAAGGAAGGTGATCTCAATGGTAACATCCTTGGATTATGTATTCCAAGAAATAAATACTGCAGCATTGCTTTAGTAGCGATTACCGCTTGGCAAAATGTGGCCTTTTAAGTTAATTGCCATGATTTGAAGATGTTGCTCAAAACTAAAAATAACATAGGGCACTCTTTTCAAATGTTTCCATGTTTCATGTGAGCACACGCTTGAGGACCGAGTGGTCAAACAGCATCTCTCTGAAGCTTAGAACTATTTTTAATTTTCCTCCCTTTCCCTCACAACATTATGCAATTTCTATTTCCACATGCTGTGTTATTTTTAATCGTTTCTATCCTAAGATATTAATTCAGTTTTTCTCTTTCCAGTTTATTTTTCCACACTCTTCTCATTCATGTTTTCCTAAAGTAGTTTAGGGATTTGCTCTTTGGCACTAAAGGGAATAAATCACCCTCAACCTGGCATGTGAATGAATAGCTGATCTCTGATCGCATTCTCCGGCTTCACTTCGAGAGCTGTCATCGGCTATTCCTGCTTCATTAATCTTAGGACATTTTAGACATTTGACCCATTCTAATGTGGGTATATAGAGGACAAGAAATGCACAGGTAGAAGTTTCTCCTAGAATAAGAATAAGAGGTCAAAAAGTTTAGAAAGAATCATCCAAACCACAAAGACTCCTGCCTGGTTGAAAGGGCACCCATAATTCCTGCTCTTTTTTTCTGCCTTTTTTCCAACCTTTGCAAACTCTCTTCCCATTTCCAGAAACTCTAAATAAGAAAACTGAGTGTGTTCACTTGCAAATCTTTGCCACATGAAACCAGAAACTTGAAATTTTGATCACAGAATTCTTAAAGTACCAAGTTTTAATCATTTAATAGAATTGAAAGTACTGAAATATTTTACTAAGTTTTATCATTTTAATTATTAGACAGAATTATAGTGCAGAAGTTAAGATATTTGGCATTAAACTACAATTATCATTGCATTCCAATTCCTACTGTTTAAGAGATTTGTGATGGGCAAGTTACTTTCCTATTCAAAGCCATATTTTTTCTATTACCTCCCCGATAGAGCTGATGGGGACAATAATAATTACAAATAGTTAACATGGGTTGAGCATCTATTTTTCCAGACACTGCAGTAAGCATTTTACATGATTATCTTATTTAATCCTCGAAGGTCAATGCAATGATGCTGGAGATCCTCACAGCTAGTGCATGATCTGGACTTCGAACCCAGACCTCTGGCTATAGGCACCATGCTCAAAAGACCCCTCAGAGAGGGTATTGTATGAGGCAATGAATATAAATGGCATAGCATTGTATCTGATACATTATAAGGACTCAATAAAAGTTTGCTATTATTTTTTGTTAATGGCAAAAGAATGTCTTAATTAATACAACAAAGAAGTGATATAATAACCTTTTAAGAGATTTTTATAGCTTACTGAGTGTTCCTGGTAAGCACTGACCTCTGACAGCCACAGATTCCCTGAGGACAGGCATGTTTACTTTTGTTGCTAAGATTCTAATACTAAGCATCTACTTTGGAGTCAGTGGTCTATAAATACCAGTTGAATTAAAAGGTACTCAGAATGGTTATGAATATTTAATCTATCACAATAATCAAAACTCTCAAAGAATAACGATCGTGGCATTAGCAAGTGGCCTAGAGTAGAGGTCCTGGCTCCTCTTGCCTGCCTGAAATACGGGTGAGGCTCTAGGAATTGGCAAGGTTTCATAAGACTGCATTTCAAGACCTATTCCAGATGCAAAAATCTTTGTCCTGTTTTTGCCCGTATCAAACAGTATTTACTAAGCAACATTTGCTTCTCAAATTGTAGTAAAGTCATATAAAGCAAGCTAAAGGTTGGCTGCTTTCTTAATCAAGTCCAAACAAGACCCTGAAATGTCTCAAGAGAGACTGAATAATTGGTGGTTGGAAAAATAAAAGGTTTTTAAGTGCACATCTAAGTAAAATATATGTTTTTGATCATTCCTAATTACTAATTCCACATCAGAATAAAAACCATTATTTCCTTGCATTATTTTCTTTTATCATACTCTCAGTAAATGTCATTTCTGAATACATCATTCAAAAAATAAATTATTTTAAAGATTGTTTAGTCAAATGCTTCCGTTCTAAAAACAAGGTCATCAAACTTAGTGGTAGAACCAACACTCTATCTCCTGATTTGGGGATTTTCCAGGCATCTGAAAAGAAACACAGCCTCAGAAAGATGCAGGCTGAATAAGACAAAAGACAAGCTTCAGAACAACTGAAATATCCAAAAACTAAGTGGCATATGTAACTACAAATATCTCAATACTGTTAAAATTTTTAAAGCTTGTATTATTTTTCTCAAGGCAAATTCTTAAGAGATTTTCCTTATATTTAATTTTTAGAGGAATAGGTTAATTAAAACTAAGCTAATTACTTCAACATAGTTAATTAATGGTTTTATGCAAATCACCACGTTTCTAGACAAGTACAGCTGGCCCTCGCACAACATGGGTTTGAGCTGTGTGGGTCCGCTTAGATGTGGATCAGACTGACAAATACATATAATACTGTAAATATATCTTCTCTCCCTCATGATTTTCTTAGCAACTTTCCTTTTCAATAGCTTTCTTTATTGTAAGAATACAGTATATAATACATGTAACATACAAAGCATGTGTCACTCAACTGTATATGTTATGAGTAAGGCTTCTGGTCAACCATGAGCTGTTAGTAGTAGTTAAGTTTTGGGGAAAATCAAAAGTTGTACGTGGGTTATACATGAGTTAGCACCCACATTGTTCAAGGATCAATTGTACTTTAATTACATTCCAGAAAATGTAGTTGTTTGGTCAAAACTTTGCACTAACCTGTTGCTGCTATTCAAATTAATATTTCAGATTTTCTGTAAATCTTTCAATTATCTACATTAAAGCATAAAAACTTATGTGGACAGGCCTGAATTTAATCTCGTACACCAGTTTTCGAGGTTGTTTTTAAAGCTGTTGTAATAAAAACCTTCGATCCACATGGATCTAATTGTTACATGCACAAAAGTTTTTCTCTCTGGACAAATAGATGTTGCTGATGAAGAGCAGGCCTCATTTAAATAGAAACCAAATACAATAATTACTTAGGCATGTAAAAGACTTTCTTGGCCACCACGCAACCCACCCTGAAGAAGAGTTTGCTGGCTGGAATGAACAGGAAAACCAGGAATAACAAGGAATTAAAATTTCTTTCTGCTCCAGTGTAGCAGATTGAATTTTCTAAAAACGGCCATAGCCATGTTTCTGATCCCACATGCTCCTTCTTGAATTTGAGCAGGACTGTGTGGCTGCAGGGATGAATGGAATGTGACAGAAGTGAGTCTGTGTAATTTCTCGGGCTAGATCATAAAGGAGATGGAGTGTTTTGACTCCCTTTCTCAGGACCCTCACCTGGGAACCCCACCACAGGTTGTGAGGATGCTGGCCACGGGAAGAAGCCACCCCTGGGTAATTAGCTGACAGCTCCAGCTGGGGTCTCAGTGACAGCTGCCACCATCTGCCTGACTTCGAGGGAGGGAGCCTTTGGAGGATTTAATCCCAGCCTTTGAGCTGCCCCAGCTGATGCCAAGTGAGGAAAGGACAAGCTAGCCCCACTGAGCCCAGCCCAAATTGTGGATTCCTGTCATTGGAAGCCCCTACTTTTGTGGTCTGCCACTCAGAAAGAGAGGAAAACATCCAGAACATCCAGTTTGGGGAAGGCACAATCATAAAGGACAAATGAATTTTCATTTACTTCTGTTCTGTTGGCTTTTAACCATCTCTCTCCTTTTCAAATTCTCATAAAAAGGAATGAATAGATCAGACCAGTGTACACATTGTGATCAGGGTGCTGAATTTAATAGAGAAAGCCCACAGGTGGGAATCTGACACATCAAAACATTCACATGTTGTACCTCTGACAAAACATCTGATATTTGCGTGGTATAGTCACTGGGCTGGGCATAAGCAAAATCCTAATCAGAGGAGACCACCTTTAGCGGCTCCTGAGCTTTGCTTCCTGCCCCTTCTGGCAATCCTGTTGCCTGGGCATCTAGTCCTCCCAGCAGAAGTGCAACTGAAAAACTCAGTCACACCAAGGAACCAATGAAATTTTAAATTGAGGTCTCAGAAACAAAACAAATTATGGGAGGAAAAAGCACCAAGAGAAACAATGCTGAGTATAAAGGGATTTAATGGTGGTCTTTGGTGCCCATGGGAGAGATCAGTTGAGCTGGAGAGTTTCCTTGGCACCTCTCAGATTACCCTGGTAGCTAGGAGCATCCTAGGCAGAAGGTATGGGAAGTACAGGGAAAAGCTAATGTAAAATGCCACAGCGTATGCATGAGCCATTCCTTATTTCTTGACTTTAAAGTGGCAAGGGAGGAATGGCAGGAAATCAGTCTAGACATGTGGGCAGGAAAGGGGAAAGTGTGGGTCTCACATGTTCTGTTATGAAGTTGACCCTCACCTGGTAGCCAGTGGGAAGCTACTGAAGAGTCCCACGTGCACAGGAGGAAAATGCCTAGATCAGGATACAGCAGGCCGGGAACCAAGTCCTGGCTCTTTCTGTCTTTAGGCATCTGATGAGGCTCAGGGCCCAATGTGGTGGTGACTGCAAAGACTGTCCAGCTCTGGAAGGGCATGCTATCTGAATTATGTGACCCCAAGACATGAGGTCATCATGCAGAGAGGAAGGGGGAGCTCCCACCACGTGAGCTGTGGGCTGGGGAGGCAGCTCTCTCCTTTTTTCCAGGGCACTGAACTGAAGAGGCAAGGAGTGGGCCTGTGCTTTTATTTTTAAAGTATTCAAGTAAACACGTTGACAAAATACCCACACTCTATAGGGTTAAAACAACAGCAGCAACAATAATAGCATTCACCAATGTTTCTTCAACTTCAAATTCTACTGTTCATAACATTAATTTCCCTCCCCAAATTTAAGATGATATTTCTTTAAATTGCATATGTATCTATCTGCCAAGTAGAAAGTTGGAAAATTGGGCAAAAATGTGTCACTGAGATATGTCTGGTTTCCAAGGACAAAAAAGACTGGGAGAGGAGCCCAGTTTTGAAACTGGGGACCAAGAATTGGCTAAACATTTTTATAGTTTATTTGACAAAACTGTCTAAAGAAATTATAGCATAGTTAAGCCAAATAAATTCAGATGAAACTCAAATACAATGCAAGAAACCAGAAAGAAGGCATTTGTGGCATTTTCCAAGAAACAGTGCGTTAATTTCTGGGAAAATAGGCCAATGGAAAGGTACACATTCCTAACTGCACAAGAAGTGGAAGAGACATGAGAATTAAAATAGCTAATGACACAACCACCGGTGACACGCAGTATTTCTGCCACTGATTAACTATGTGACCTTGGACTTTTCTATACTTTAATCTGTCACATGTATGTAAAAAAATGTAATAATTGCAGACCTACCCTACCTTGTGGCAAACCTTTGGGAAAAAAAACATTGTGGGATATCAACACATTTCCTGCAACAGATATTACTGAACTTGAACTTCATTCTCTGGCTTGGGCAGGTCTTTGTGAGCTGCAAGAAGGCAAATATCTTTTCTCAACACTCCTGTTAGAGTCTCTGAGGTGACCAAGTAGAAGCCCAGACTGCTGCTTAGGCGACACTGGCAAAACAGCACTTCTGGCTAAGCAGCTGCGAAACAGCAGTGGCCTGGCTCAGGGCGATCACTTACCAGAGAGGAAATCCAGCCCCGGCTTAAGTGTAACCTGGAAGCACGACAGGAGAACACAGACACACACACAGTCAGGCAGGCACACAGATACACACATATGTCCACACAGGTACACAAAGACATATACAGAAGTATATTCACACAATCCTCCACATGCAAACATAGACAAAACATAAATGGACACACACAGAGATACACCCTCTCACACATGTACATGAAGACAGAGACATGGATACATGCACATGCCCACACATGTACATGATCATACACACAGATACATATACCCCCACATACATGGACAAGACAAACATGGACAGTAATACAAGCACACACAGACACACAGACAGATGCGCACAGACGCACACACCCATGTACGCTTACAGAGGGAGACAGACTCATCTAAAGGCACACACTCCCTGCAGACACGCACCGTGGCCAGCAGTGAGGGGGGGGGATGCATGACAGGAGAGGCCCCCCTGCCCATGAAACACAGACTTCATCCACTGCAGGCTGCTGCCTTCCCGTGGAGGCAGAAAATGGGCCTCATGATATTAATTATTATTATCATTTCTAATATAATAAGTCATAACTCTAAGCAGGATCATGATGCATTTGGGGCATATGCATGTTTCTCAGAGTTCTACATATAGAAGTTATATTTTAGCCCTAAAGATCTGTCTGGCAGGCCTAGGCCCTAGCTGTCTGCATCCAATTTATCAGTCTTCAGGGAAGCTGATGACAGTCCAGCTTCCCCTTTCAGCCCAGGATTAAGACACTTGCCAATCTGACAACTGACACAGCTGCATCTCTGTTTATTTGGACTTCCTGCTGCATGCACATCAAAGTCCACATACTCTGAAAATTCATAATCTTTCCCACTGGCAAGTATTAGACACAGCTGACCCAGAAAGGGGCCGCTCAACAGGCGTGAGCAAACCCCAGTAAACAACCCAGGCTGCAATTAGGAATCCCAGCCTTTTCCTTTGGGGTTTCCTCTCCTTTCTGCCTCTTTCCTGGTGTGGAAATATGGCTTCTTTTCTCTGTGCTCTCAATTACAGTCCACAGAGTGAAACAAGAGATACAGATCTAAATGTGCAGTCATTTCTAGCAGTGCACTTGTGTCTTTATGCCATAGCAAGACAGTTGGTGATTCTGAGTAAACAGAACGTGGGCATTTCAGATTTCCTAGTCATTCTTTTTTTTTCTTTTTTTTTCTTTATGTTTTCTTTTTTCTTTTTTATTATTTTATTTTATTTTATTTTAATTGTTCTTCTTGTACAGTTTTCTGTCTTCTACTCCCATCCCAGCCCACAGCCCCAGCCCTCCCAGCTCCCTCCCATTTCCACCCCCCATAGCTTTGTCCATGTGTCTTTCATACTTGTTGCTCTAAACCCTTCCCTTTTTCCCTTGAAATTCCTACCCCTCTCCTCTCTTGTCCTCAATTTCAGTGTCTTTGGTTATATTATGCTTGTTTGTTTGTTCTGTTAATTAGGTTCCTGTTAAAGGTGAGATCATATGATATTTGTCTTTCACCGCCTGGCTTAATTCACTTAGCATAATGCTCTCCAGTTCCATCCATGCTGTCGCGAAGGGTAGGAGCTCCTTCTTTCTTTCTGCTGCATAGAATTCCATTGTGTAAATGTACCATAGTTTCTTGATCCATTCATTTACTGATGGGCACCTAGGTTGCTTCCAACACTTGGCTATTGTAAATTGTGCTGCTATGAACATTGGGGTGCATAGG